>JAJOZX010002207.1:417500-695215 GCA_023014485.1 Bathynomus jamesi
AGATCCGCAGTGTCATCCACGACTCATCGTTTCCATCTAACCTAAATGAGAATGAACTAGGAGCATGGACATCTTTCGTTGAAGTTGTCAAAAATTTTCTTGGAAACCACAAAGCTGAAAACCACCGTAAACTCGTAGAAAACATGCTTAAATCTTATGAAATAATGGGATGCAGAATGTCTTTGAAAATTCATTTTTTACATTCTCATCTTGACTTCTTCCCGGCCAACCTTGGGGCTGTAAGTGACGAGCATGGTGAGCGCTTCCACCAACAGATCTCAGTTATGGAAAACAGATACCAAGGTAATTTCAACCCAAATATGATGGGAGATTATTGTTGGTTCCTGCAGAAGGAGAGCTCGTCATCCTACAAGCGACAAAGGAAGAGGACACACCAAAGTTTCACTTAAGAACAGGAATTTGCCTTTCAGTAGTAACAACAAAATACTAACGCGCTTTGGGTGGATGGTTGGGCGCAGGGGTGGTAACTCGCCAGCGGAATTCCGCTGTCTGTCTTAAGCCAGAATAAAGGAGGAAAGACATCCCTGTTCACTAATTATTTAAGTATGCTTAACATAAAACGTGGCACGGAAAAGTAGCTTAGACGGCTTTCGTAATAGAAGCGGGTGAGAAAAAAAATGAAAAATAGGGGTTTTCGGTTACACAAAATCTGGACGTGATAGAGAAATTTTGATATCAGATCTGAAATCAGCATCAGCGCTTTAGTAGGAATCAGTAGTTCACGTGTCTGTAACAAAAAAAAAGTTGAAATTTGTTGCCTAGTGTTATCGAATCCAGGGGATCAAGTCATAATAGACTACTATCCACAAATATGTTACACTCTATATCTATTTATAACCGACATGCAAATATATCAGATCCAAAGAATCCAGTCAATTTCATTACGGTATCCATCATACCAGTACCTTGCCACCAAAAATAAGTCACGGTCCATATCGATTGCGGACCAAGTCAAAATTTACAACCATATACATTACATATATACACTTAGGAGGAAAAGTGTAGGTGTGGCTGTAAAGACTGTACAGTAATGTAGAAATGTGTGTGCCCATTTTGGGTCTCCCATTTAAAGGTGTTTGTGGGGCAAGTGAAGATCATGAGTTTTTCAATACCTCACAGTACTATGGGGGCACCGCTCGGCAGAGGAATCTCTTTAAATGGGGTGTGTAAGGACAGAGAGTATCCCCTAACCCAAGATGCTGCCTCCCTATATCCCACAACACTTGTGTTGAGCTGTGGGATCTATCCCACAAAGCCTTAATTTTACTACCTTAAACTATACCCAATCTATCAACATATGCGTCTAATCGATTTTTAAACATGTTTATAGACGTGCTACTAATTACTTCTACCGGCAAACTATTCCAGCTATTTACTATTCTATGCGTAAAAAAGTTTTTGGCAACTGCTGTCTCGAACCTTCTACTTGTCAACTTACACCCGTTATTTCTAGTCCTATTATATTGAGATATTTCGAAAAAGCTATCTCTATCTACGTTATCGAACCCATTCATAATTTTGAAAACCTGGATTAGATCACCCCTTAGCCTCCTAGTCTCGAGTTAGTCAATTTTAACTCCTTAAGCCTATCCTCGTACGACTTTGACCTAAGCGACGGAATCATCTTAGTTGCTCGTCTTTGAACTCTTTCGATTTTGTCTATATCTTTGCGCATATGCGGATTCCAAAATTGGACCGCGTACTCCAAATGGGGTCTAACTAATGATTTATAAAGTGGAACTATAATATCGCGCGATTTGTACTCAAAATTTCGAGCTATAAAACCTAACACTTTGTTCGCCTTATTGACCGCTGCTGTACTTTGTTTCGCTACTTTTAAATCACAAGTAACTATAACTCCTAAATCTTTTTCCTGTTCTACGCTTGTTAAATCTTTCCCCTGACATACTATACGCAAAATTACCGTTACGCGAACCTATATGCAAAATTTTGCACTTATCCACGTTAAATCTCATTTGACATGTGACTGACCAATCAACGATTTTATTCAGATCTTCCTGGATTTTACCTCTATCTTCGTCATTAATCCCCCTACCACCCAGCTTCTTGTCATCCGCAAATTTTGAAACTGTACTGACTAGGCCGACATCTAAATCGTTAATATATATAAGAAAAAGCAAGGGGCCCAATACAGAAGCCTGATGAACGCCACTCGTTACATTCGCCCAACACGACTCCGTTCCATCAACGACCACCCTCTGTTTCCTACCTCGCAACCACTCTTCTAGCCAATTTATTACAGCACCCCTGATTCCGTGAGCCTGAGTTTTTTCGATGATTCTTTTGTGCGGCACGGTGTCAAACGCTTTTTGAAAATCTAAATACACTACATCAACCGCCCGATGTCTATCGTAAACGTCAACCACGCTTTGGAAAAATTCTAAAAGATTAGTTAAGCAAGATTTGTTTCGCCTAAAACCGTGCTGCGTATTTCTAACTAGTTTATGCAATTCTAAGTGTTCGACTATACGATCCCTAATTATTGATTCCAGTAGCTTACCTACAACAGACGTTAAACTGATTGGCCTATAATTTCCCTCCGCACCTTTATCGCCTTTCTTAAAGAGATAGGTGCGTTTGCTAACTTGAAATTATCTGGTACGCACCCCTCAGAAATAGACGCATTAAAAATCTTTGTTAGCGGCACAACAATGCTATCTTTTAATTCTTTAGTTGTATGGGATATATGGAATCCGGCCCCGGTGATTTACGCGTTTTCATTTTATCAATATAGCGCATTACCTCCCTTCACTAACCACAATATTATCCAAAATATTATTATCAAAAGGTATTATGTCTATGACCGTAGGGATATTCGTTACATTTCTATAGTAAAAACTGACGTAAAAAATTCGTTTAGCAAGGTAGCCATTTCCTTGTTTTCAGAACTACATCTCCGTTTACATTTTTCAAGGCCCAAGACACTTTTTACTGGATTTCTATTATTGACGTATTGAAAGAATCGCTTGGGGTTTTCTTTACCGTCACGAGCTATGGAGATTTCAAATTCGCGCTTGGACTTTTTTATTACACTTTTCGCTCACGCCTTAGAGATATGTAGTTGTTTCGTAACCACAAATTGTCTTTATCGCACTTATGTAGCCTATAAGCCCTATCTCTACTCTTTATAATGTCTCCTACTCTAAAGTAAACCACAAGGGCTTGTTGTTTACTTTCGCACGCTTAATTTTGTACGTACACATTCCTCATTTATAGTCCTAAATACCGTTTCGAACGATTCCACATTAGTTTTGCGTTGGAGTTCCCCATTACGTTTTCCCAATTGACGTGTGACAATTTATTTCGAAATTTACTAAAGTCTGCGTGCTGGAAGTTAGGAATTTTAGTCGAGTTAGTTGGTTTCGAGTGACTTACTGAGAGGACAAACTCTACCATATTGTGATCGCTATTGCTTAACGGTTCTATTACTTGAAGATCAGTAATTAGCCTATCATCCGTAGTTATTACTAAATCTAAAATACTGTCCAACCTCGTAGGTTCCCCAACCTTTTGAATAAGAAAGCTATCCTCGAGAAAATTAACTAAACGATTATCTTCCGCGTCTCCCTGCATTGTATCATAATTCACGTTGGCGCAATTAAAGTCACCCATAACTAAAGCCTTCTCAGTACCGATTATTCTCTTTAGTTCACGATATAACGCTTCGTCCGTATCTGCTGTTTGATTAGGGGGCCTATATATAACGGCAACAACAAGTTTGAAATCGTTCAATTTAAGTTCTGCTATAGTCGAATCTATCGGTTCTGGAATTGTGTGCTTTAATTCTATAACGTTCGCAATATCATCTTTGATATAAAACATAACACCGCATCCTCGCCTACCTATTCTGTTTTTAACAAAAAGACTATAACCTTTAATTTGATACTCCCCTACAAAGTCACGAGTTTCACTGCTAAGCCACGATTTATTTATAGCAATTATATCATAGTCTTTACAAGCAATTAAAGAAAAAATTCGTTTCTTTTATTTCGTAGGCTACGAGCATTTAAGGATAGAACCTTCAAATTGTTTGTAATTGCGACACCTTCGCGAGCGCAGGGGAAATTTATGGAATTTACGCTGGGACCGTTCGAGTTACGGCAGCCTGAAAGAAGAGACAGTATTATGAAATAATCTTCCTAAACGCGCAGCTCCAACGTCATTAAGATGAAGTCCATGTCCGAGGAACAAGTCCCTCCTGCCGTAGAAACTGTTCCAAAAATTCGCAAAATGCACTCCTTCCTTTTGGCAAAGAGACTTTAGGTTATTGTTAATATAGGTCGCCTTGCTGTAGAAATCGTTACGTTGGATAATTCGGGGAAGTAGACCTGTTAAAACAATCTTATTAGTTTTTTCCTTTAATCGCTCTAGTAAGTCCCTGTACCTAGCCAGCAGTTCTTCCGATGTAGAATTTAAAACGTTATTATTACCGACATGAATAACATACGTTGTGTCCTCGGAGGTACTGTCTGTAAAAGGGTGAAAACTATTAGTTATATCCTCCACCCTTGCACCAGGGTAGCAGTAACGGCGCCTACGACGAGGGTTTCTCCCACAGAATTCCTCGAGCTGCCCTCGAACAATGGAATCGCCAACGAGTCGTATTTTCGGTTCATCAGACATGTCTTAGGTTTTCTCATTCGGGCTACATTACGCACTCGAACGAAGGGTTTGCAACTAGCGGATGAGAGAGGGCTATTAATACTATTAATATTATTAGAAGAAACTGAGGCCTTCAAGCCTTACTTTGGCCTCCTTCTCACGTTCTAACTCGTTCCTCAGCACTTCCATGCTTGAGCACCACCTGCAAACTAACTGTTCATTATTATTAGCCATTGTAAACACGTAAGCTGCAAAAGAGCTGTTGGAAATTAATAAATTACAACGTAGGTCTACCGTGTTCTTGAAACGCAGAAGCAGGTTCTTGTATATATATATGTGTATATATATGTATATATTCATATATATATATATATGTGTGTATATGTGTATATATATATATATATATATATATATATATATATATATATATGTATGTATATATGTGTATATGTACATATATATATATATATGTATGTATATATAAATATATATATATATATATATGTATGTTATATAAATATATATATATATATATATATATATATATATATATATATATATATATATGCGTGTATATATATATATATATATATATATATATATATATATATATATATATGTATATGTATATATATATATATATATTATATATATATGTATATGTATATATGTATATATATATATATATATATATATGTGTATATATATATATATATGTATATGTATATATATAATATATATATATATATATATATTAGGGTGATGCACAAATCATGACCATCGTGGATTTTTAGGGATACCCCCTCATTTGTTCCAATTTGTCACAAAAACACCCTGTGAGAAATTCCAGGTCAAAGAAATAACATCCAGAGGTCGCGCCCGCCAATTGAAAATTTGAAAATTTCAAAAAATTAGAGTAAAATCAAATTTTTTGAATTTGTTCTTATTTTTGTTGCAGGTTTGTTGCAGGTTGCAGGTTTTGTGCAGGTTTGCTGCAGGCAGAATGGTAGGTGATGCGTATATGAGCAAACAGCAAACAGCGTTCAAGGAAATCGGTATCGCAGTGTGCTTGTGGCAGTGTCCGGGAGAGGTGCTATATCAGTGAGTCTCTCCGCCTCAATTTCTCTTCTATTTCCTGTATCTTAATTGTGATGAAAATGAGATCAAGAAGCTCAACAGATATCTGGCTGATCGGCCAACAAATAGATAAATTGAATCAAAGTAAGCTTCCATCAAAGAAAGAAGTAATTTCCTTATTCATGAATTATAAACATGTCAAGAATGAAACCATCAGAGAAGCATTAACTTCAACCGTTAATGATGTATTGGAAGTGTGGCAGAGAGCAGGAATACCAACAACCCAGAAATGTAATGTTGTGAAGAAATTAAATAAACTGTATGATGAGTGGCAAGGGCTGAAGAAGAGCAAAGGAAAAAAATTGAAGTTTTCAATAGAGAAAGAGAATACATGGAAAGAAAAATTGGATGGACTCTTTGATATTGCGCATGCAAATGCTAACGAGTTAATAACTATCGAAGAAGATAGAGAGTTTCTACGGCTACAAAGGGAAGGTCGAAAGGGTAAAATGATGGCAGTTGATAAGGATGAAGAAAAACGTCGAAAGGAAGCTGCGAAGAGACATGAAAAAATGGATAAGAAAAGGTTACGTGAATCAAGTGCATTTGATGAAACAGTTGTTCTTGCAAGCAGCAGCAGTTCCTGCAGTGATTCACCTGCATCTACGGAAGAAGAAGTAGATCTGGAACAACCCTCAACATCCAAAAGAGGCCTTCCAAGAAAAAAATTCAAGATTATGAATGAAAATCTGCTTTCCTCATTGGATGTTGCTAAGATCAGCGACCGATCAGCCTCTTTAATATAATTATTCCAACGATCGCAAATGTTGGAAAAGATCCAGAGAATTACAATGTTAGCTACTCATCGATTCGCAGGGCAAGACAGAAATCAAGACAGAAGTTCAGTGAAAACTTGATAGAAGAATTTCAAGCTGACAAACCTTTGATTGTTCATTGGGATGGCAAACTCCTCGAAGACATTACTGGGAATGAGGTTGTTGGTCGGTTGCCAGTCCTAATCTCTGGCAGTGGAGAAGATCAACTGCTTGGAGTGCCAAAAATAGATCATGGCACAGGAAAGGATACTGCAAATGCAGTACATCAGGCGATCATTGATTGGAATCTAATAGATAAGGTAAAAGGCATGTGTTTCGATACAACTGCATCGAACACAGGTCGTAAAAAACGGAGCTTGTGTCCTAATTGAACAGAAAATGGAGAAAGATTTGTTGTGGTGTCCTTGTCGACACCATATCCTTGAAATCATGTTGGAAGCAGTGGTATCACCTGCATTACAGACTTCATCAGGCCCTGACATTCAGTTATTCAAAAGATTCAAAACAAACTGGAATAAGATTAATCTAACTTCATACGATAAATTAGAAAATTATCCACAAAAGGAAAAAGAGGAAATCATCAACTTTGCAGCAAGAAAAATCAATGAAGATCAACCTCGCGACGATTACAGAGAGTTATTGGAACTGACAATCATCTTGCTTGGCGGTACTCCAATGACTGGAATAAAATTCAGGAAGCCTGGGGCTTATCATAGAGCCCGTTGGATGGCGAAAGTCATTTATTCGATGAAAATCTTTATGTTCAAAAGTCAGTTCAAAATAACAGCAATAGAAGAAAGAAATCTAAAAGAAATTTGTTGGTTTTCTGTTTCAATTTATATTAAGCATTGGTTTTCAGCACCCTGCGCAGCAAGTGCTCCACGAAATGATCTGAGTCTTCTCAAGAATCTTCACAGCTACAAAAGCACAAATGAACAACTAGCAAATGCTGCTTTAGAAAAATTCAAGAATCATTTGTGGTATCTCTCAGAAGAGTTGATCGCATTGGCTTTCTTTGATGATAAAATCAGCTTTGACACCAAAAGAAAAATGAAGGAGGCTCTTACAAAATCTTCAGAGCCAGATCCTCCAAAGAAGACACAAATAGACATCAAAACTATTGACAATAAGCAGCTTGAAGATTTTGTAACTGCTAACACAAAGTCCTTCTTCAGTATACTCGGATTGTCTTCAATGTTCTTGAGCAAACCAGTAGAAGATTGGCTTCTCGATGAGAGTTATTGGGTTGCAAAGAACGTAGTGAATCACATGAAAGTTGTTAATGATATTGCTGAAAGAGGAGTGAAATTGATTGAAGATTATAACAAATTAATTACCAATGATGAATAACAGAAGCAATATCTACTGCAAGTTGTATCAAATTATCGGAAGAAGCTTCCGGACAAAACTAAGAAAACTCTCGTATCTTTGACGCAACAGTAAAATTTACGAGTATATCCATTCTATGTATCTATTGTAAATATCTATTGTATTGTATCTGTTTTATGAACAAATGGAAAAGATGAAGGTGGTATGATAGGCCTCCTGGGGAACTTCCACTCAAAAAAGAAGTAACGTGACGCTTGCTGTACCTCCTGGGTGTCATGGAAATCAGCAAATTTTCAAATGGCGGGCGCGACCTCCAAATATTCGAATTTTGACCCGAAATTTCCCCAGGATCATTTTTCCACCAAATCAAACCAAATGAGAGGGTATCTCAAAAATTTGAAACAAAAAAATTTTACTCCCCCACTTTTGCATCACCCTAATATATATATATATATATATATATATATATATATATATATATATATATATATATATATATATGTATATATATATGTATATATATATGTATATATATATATATTTTTTTTTTTTTTTTTAGTTCAGGAAGAACCGATTCGCCTTTATTTAAAGGGCATATCTCAGCGGAAAAACAAAGAAAAAGTGAGAGGAAAGACAGAGGAAAAAGAAAGGGTGGAGGGGACAGTCGAAGTGGAAAAAGACCAAGGATGACAAGGACTGCAGGGTCGAGCCCCATCATCCTTGGGTGCTAGGGCCGGGAGGGCGCACGTGAAACCTCCAGGAACAAGCACGTACAAATGAGCACAAAGAGCACTCAAGAGCACGAGCTTAGAACCCCCTTGCGGGGATATATATATATATATATATATATATATAGGTATATATACAGGGTGTTTGAAAACTTTCTGTACAAATTGTAATGGGGCATAGGCAATACAAAGACAAACCCTTTTCGTCTATAAGTGTATGTCCGCTGACGTCACCATTCGGCGCGAGAGGGCGCCGCTGCAATTGGCTAAAAGGTGAAGTGGGCTATACTCGCGCTTGCCGCGGGCATTCTTAAATCGGACGTAGTAGCGTAACATGGAGCGCTTCACGACTGCTGAGATGGCTGACATGCATATGGTGTATGGGGCTGCCAATGGAAACGGAAGAGCTGCTGTGAGGTTGTACCGACAGCGCTTCCCAAACAGACGTGTGCCAAACCACAAAACGTTTGCGCATTTGCATCGGCGACTGCGAAAAACTGGAACATTCCATGCAAACATGTATGACACTGGTCGGGAGAGAAACGTGCGCACTCCTGACATGGAAAAAGAAATCCTACGGCGATTTGAGGACAATCCAAGCGCAAGCACGCGAGTTGTTGCACGTATCCTCGGTGTGAACCACGACCTGGACTGGAGAGTGTTGCACGAGCAGCAGTTACATCCTTTTCATCGTCAGAGAGTCCAGCATTACAACCTCGGGATTACCCTCTTCGTGTGGAATTCGCACGCTGGTTTCTGCAGCAGACAGCGGTGCAGCCTAATTTTACGGCTTATGTGCTGTTCTCAGATTAGGCCTGTTTCACACGTGACGGTGTGTTTAACATGCACAATTCTCACGTGTGGGCGCACGCAAATCCACATGCTACACGGGTGCATGCTCATCTAGAACGGTTCGCCGTCAATGTTTGGGCGGGTATCGTCCATGGCAAGTTGATTGTGCCGTACCTACTACCTGCTGCCTGCCCGACTGGACGGGCGGGTTTATCGGATATTTCTTGAAGAAACGTTGCCGGAACTGCTGGAAGATGTTCCCGTGGCTATTCGTAGACGAATGTGGTTTCAACACGACGGGGCCCCAGCACACTCCAGCAACGATGTGCGGGATTATCTGAACGCCACTTTTGGGGACCGATGGATAGGCCGGGGTGGGCCCGTAGGCTGGCCACCGAGATCGCCCGATTTAACTTGCCTCGATTTCTTCCTGTGGGGACACATGAAGAACCTCGTGTACGAGACTCCCATTAACTCAGAAGACCTCGTAGCAAGAATCGCTGTCGCCGCTGGAACTGTTCCCGAAATGCCGGGAATCTTTCGACGTGTACGTCGGTCAATGCTTCGACGCTGTCGGGCATGCATTGATGCTACCGGTCGCAACTTTCAGCACCTTCTTTAAATAAACATGCCTTCTTTAAATAAACATGTTACGCGTACTACGTCCGATTTAAGAATGCCCGCGGCAAGCGCGAGTCTAGCCCACTTCACCTTTTAGCCAATTGCAGCTGTGCCCTCTCGCGCCGAATGGTGACGTCAGCGGACATACACTTATAGACGAAACGGGTTTGTCTTGGTGTTGCCTATCCCCCATTACAATTTGTACAGAAAGTTTTCAAACACCCTGTATATATATGTGTGTGTATATATATGTATATACATATATATATACATATGTGTGTATATATATATATATATGTGTGTGTGTGTATATATATATATATATATATATATATATATATATATGTGTGTGTGTGTATATATATATATATATATATATATGTGTGTGTATATAATAATATATAATATATATATATATATATTATATATATATATATATACACGGGGCTCCAATAAACCTTAGCCCCCCGCCCATGGCCTAAACCATTAGAGGTACAGTAAAACTAAACATACCTTACAAAAGAGAATTTAATCCTGCATTTAATGAGGAACAATTAAAACTTGGTGTTCCCGCCATTGGCTTCCAAGACTGCCTTAATTCGCTTTGGGTAGCTTGCCAAAAGTGACGTGAATAGATCTTGATGGTTACGCAAATTTGCTAAAACAGTTTCAATGTGTTGCGTCATTGTATCCTTCGAAAATCGATTTGCTGCAGGTTCTTGAAACAAGAGACATTCAACCTTGTCCTTTATAACTGATCCAATGTGTTCACAGACGTTCAGGTCAGGAGAATTTCCTGGCCATTCTTCATTTCCAAAGAAATCGATCTCATGGTTCCGCAACAACTGTTGAGTGGCTAATGCCTTAAAGCAGGTGGCCTTATCGTGCAGAAGTGTGACCTGATCGACATCCATAACATTGTTTGAGTTTCTTAGAAAAGGAATGACATGCTGGGATAAAATAATATCACGAAAATACTGTCCATCCCAACTCTGACCATTTGGCTTCAGCACCCACATGAGCTTCTTTGCAGTGAACACACCAACACAGTCTGGACTTTTTAATAATTCGCGATAATGTTCATTGTCATCGATTTCATCTGGTGTTGTGGCCCACACTCGATCATTTTGGTAGTTAGGCCGACGTGTTACGTAAACCAAAAATTAATCGGAGACAGCTAAATGCATGAAATCATCCACATCCCAATCTTCAAGATAATGGGCAAACCACATTCTGTCATCGATGTTAAGTTGAGTTTTTCTTGGCTTTGGAAGTTCATGCCAAGGCTTTAAACCTTGCCTATGACGGTACAGTCGAATGATCTCACCACTAATGATCTTTCCTCTCAACACTTCGATCTCTCTAGAAAGTTTAGCACAGCTGTTTTTCCGCTTACGCGTACCGCTTTCAATGATGTCCTTTGTTTCCTGAGAGAGTGGCAAATTTGGGCGCCCAGATTTGGTTGTATCCATTTCACATTCATCGAAAGTTTTATTCCAATTTGTTTTGACGAAGTCCTCACTTCTTCGCAACTTTTTGGCAACCCATGAACGTGTTATAAAGGTGGCTCCAGCATCACGAGCTTCCCGAAATGTTATTGCTCGTATGCGATCTATCACACGTTGCCTCTCCGAATCACCAATTAATTGAGAAGCCATTATATTGTCACTTTATCAGCTAGAGTAATTTTAATACCTGCAATAAATAAAGAATTTCATATATTTTTATAATCACTGAAAACTATTTCGATATAAGTAAACATGTAAGCTGCAAATGGTGGGGCTAACTTTTTTTGGAACCCCTTATTTGTGTATATATATATATATATATATATATATAATATATATGTGTGTGTGTGTATATATATATATATATATATATACACGTGTGTGTGTGTGTGTGTATATATATATATATATCAAAGCTATTGACTTCTCCTTAGGGAACCGGAGCTTACAGATGAAAAGAAGGATCAACACAACGGCAATGGTTTTAATATTGTATTGATGTAACTTTCACTTTTCAATTTTGTTTTAAGGTTTTAAGACTTAACTCACTGATGATGACAAAAGATTTGTCGAAACGTCTGATGTACAAATAAATGAAAATGTTTGCCGTTGTGTTGATCCTTCTTTTCATATATATATATATATATACGTATAAGTTCTGTAATTTTATTAATTTATTAATTTAAAGTAAGTCTTTTCTCTCTGTCTGTCTGTCTATCTGTCTGTCTCTCTGTCTGTCTCTCTCTCTCTCTCTCTCTCTCTCTCTCTCTCTCTCTCTGTATATATATATATATATATATATATATATATATATATATATATGTAGAGACAGAGAGAGAGAGAGAGAGAAATATTATTATAAATACAAAATAAAGAATACTTATAATATAATACCGTATTGTATATTATTCTACATAGATTAAAAATATTAGCCTCTATTCCTTTCATTTATTCTTTGAGTCATTAGTATAAAGATTATCTGAAATGGTACAGTTAAAAAGATTTCTACAGTCAATGAATACATTATAAAAATTCATAAGCTTCTAACCTTCCGTAAAAGAAGAGGGCATTTTTCCATTTTCATAGAAAAATCTATCTCCGAACTTAAGTCTGGTGAACTGATCTCTCACGATGCAACTGAAAAGGAAAATAATAATTTATATTTTGTTTGTTCTAATTATTGTTCATTAGAAATGTTTCATTTTCTGTTAAATTTGTGCAGCATGTAATGAAACCAATAATGAGGAATTATTTATCTCTATACTGTACAGTTATTAAGAATTCACATTATTGCCTTAAATGAAATTTATTCATGTCATAATATCCCGTTTTTTCTTCATGATTTCATGGAGAAAACTTATTCAAAATGTTGTTTTATTAGCCAGTTATTTCTTAACACATAAATGCACTATTTTTTCTAGGCATAATAGCTGATACATCATAATGATCCATGATACAGCACGTATCGAAGGGTTAAACCCAATCGTGTATAGCTTTCTCTATACAGAGACCAGTTAATAGCCGCGTAGTCAAATATAGATATTAATTTTTAAGTGTTTTGTTTGCTTTTATATGAAAGCGTTATGAAGTATACCATATAAAAGTTCCTAACTGAACTGTTAATTCTCACTCTCAAAATTTTGAAGGCTCAACTGAAAGTAAATTCCTATTTTGGCTTACTTGAACGTTGGACCTAGAATTCCCCCGTTGACGGGCATTTCTGAAATCCCGGCTACGAATGGATCAATATCTTCCACAGATTCGTACAAGTGTTTGAACACTGCTATTGTCTAAAACAATAAAAAAAAGTATTAATTTTAGAAGAGCTGTATATGCTTTAAATGTATATGCTTTAAAAATAAGTTTGCTGATTAATTTTCAGCCTCGTGGGCACCAGTATTATATTAACCACTTCACTCCTTGGCGCAAAATATGTGCTATATTCACCGTTTGTACGATGTACCAGGTACGTCAAAGAAGTGAAGTAGTTAAAACTTATTTATACGCTGTATAAACTCTAAAAATACGCCATAATTTAATTAGATTTATTTCACTGAACCAAATGCAGGTTTTTTTATTTTTATAAGGAAAAGTGACTATTCTGTAGAAAGGCTATAACAGTGATGTTCATTTCCAAACTGTAGATCTATTATTCAGTTATCAAATATATTCTATAATTTGTCTCAGTACATTTTCATTGAGTATAATGTTCCTACCTTTACAGGTTACAGTTAAATACTTTGGATAACAAGTTTAAAATAAGAACTACGTGTCTTGAAACAATTACATCATTGTGTAAAGGACAGACAGATTTTCTCCATTTTACAGACTCTGATGTATACAAATGAACCAATTTTAGTGCTGTAACTAGTAGTCTGACCGCAAAATGTATGAGTGCAATTGCATTGCAATGTTACGTAACATTGCAAGAGTGCCAACCCCTACCCCCTTTGTTGCAAGAGTGCCAACCCCCCCCTTTGTTGCCAACCCAAAATGAGGTTGCAAGGGTATGCAACTTGGAGTTATCCCCCAAGCTGAACCCCCCAAAGGGGAGTGCCAACCTTTGTTGCCAACCCCAAAATGGGATTGGAAGGGGTATGCAACTTGGAGGCGGAGTTATCCCCTAAGCTGAAACCCCCAAAGGGACATATCTAACCTAAGGGGGCCTCTTTGGGGGGAGAAGGTGGGACGGCCTCACCCACCAAAGGGGCAGAAAGAGAAAGAGAGAGAGGGAGGTGGAGAGAGACCCAAAGGAAACCCAGAGGGTGTTCACTTGGCTACCTGCCAAGCTCATATGGCTCCTCCAGCCACCCGCAGCTCTCTTATAGTGCCCCTAATCAGCCAGTTGGTTTAATCAACCAGTGCCTCGGGCACCATCAGCCAGTGCCTCAGGGCATCACCAGCCAGTGCCTCTGGGATCAACCATATAATAATCACCCAGTTGGCTTAGAAGCCCGATTTGACAAATAACAATTAATTACTTACTCTGAAATCCAAAACCAAACAAATTATATAATTCTGAACAACTCAATAAATTTGTAACATCATTCTGTTATGAATTAATGGATATACAACGGTGCACACACACACACATATATATATATAATATATATATATATATATATATATATATATGGTCAAATAATAGATTTGAAATTATATAATCATTCAAAACGGTGCACTATTGCAAAACGCAATAGGTTCAGTTGTTACAGTGTACGTGCGCTAAAAGGGGCTGGGTTCGCACCCCAGACAGGGATTGTTATTCAGGGTGCCATAATGCTCTCCCCGTGCGTCTAAAGCTGACGTAAAACACTTCAATTCAAAGAGATATTATTTTTATAACTTCTAGAGCGTGTGTCATTAGGCTACCCCACAAAATAGTTGTCAATACTCCAGTGATTAATTTTCCCCTAAGTACGCGTGAAATTATTATTATTATTACCACTACTAATGATATATATATATATATATACATACCGGGTGTCCGAGAATTATCTGTACAATTTTTGGCTGTTATTAAAAGTCAACCATGAAGTGTAGAAATTCCAGTGTTGTCCCATTTTACAGAGAATCTCATTAAGTTTTTTCTGATACCACGTTTTGACAAGTTTTTCAGAAATGTACGCGGGTGACAGACATTGATGATTTAAAAGCAAGAATCACAGCTGCTATTGAGCGAATTGATGTGGATATGCTGCAGCGTACATGGCAACATTTGGAGTATCGATTGGATGTTTTGCGAATCACTAATGGGGCACATATCGAATGTTTGTAACAACGTTACTTTAATAAAAGAAACTTTTGAAAATACAGATTCTAAATAATCTTGTTTAAGAATTTTACGTGTGTTATCAAGAATTTTATTAAAAGATGAAATTGTACAGATTTTCGGACACACTGGAATTTCTAAAAAACTTGTCAAACTTGGTATCAGAAAAAACTTAATGAGATTCTCTGTAAAAGGGGACAACACTGGAATTTCTACACCTCATGGTTGACTTTTAATAACAGCCAAAACTTGTACAGATAATTCTCGGACACCCTGTATATATATATATATATAATATATATATATATATATATATATATATATATATAATATATATATATATATGGTCAAATAATAAATTTGAAATTATATAATCATTCAAAACGGTGCATTATTGCCAAACGTAAAACTCACACGTAATAGAGCCAGGTGTCACAGTGCGCAAAAAGGAGCCGGGTTCGTACCCGGTCTGGACTCGGTTCGGTTGCTGGGCGCCCTGCGACTCATCCAAGTGTAACAGTGCGCTAAAAGGAGCCGGATTCGCACCCCGGGCGGGACTCGCTCACACACACACATATATATATATACACCTTACCTTATGAACCTTATGCTGTTTCGTGCGTTGGTCTCTCTTCACACGGAGGTCAAGCTGGTGGCCCCGCCTCTAGGTCTGGCCTGGTGGAGGAGCGAGTTGCTTTCTTGCGCTCTCCACCGTACATAGCTAGGCACGCCCGGCTCATCTGGTACTGTCCTGAGCCAGGCATCCAGTCTTTTCTTGAAGACTTCAACTTTGACCCCCGTTACGTTTCTGAGGTCCTTAGGAAGCTGGTTGAAAAGTCTTGGCCCCCTGACAACCAAGCTATTTTCCTTCAGGGTTGAGGAGGTTCCTTGTCGGGCCTTTAATTTGGGAACACTACACATTCTTCCTTTCCTATTTTCCAGTGTTGTTTGAATGGTAATTGGGTTTAGTTTTGGGTTTGGTACCAGTTTTTCGATCATTTTCCATATGTAGATTATGATGCACTTTCTTTTCTTCTTTCCAGTAAGGACAGATTTAGTTTACGTAGTCTTTCCCAGTAGTTGAGTTCTTTGCAGCCATCAATCTTGGCTGTGAAATGCCTTTGCGTTTCTTCTCGTTTATTATTATATATATATATATATATATATATATATATATATATATATATATATATATATATATTATATATATATATATATAGAGAGAGAGAGAGAGAGAGAGAGAGAGAAATCATATACAGTATTAAAATATTTTGTGTAATTAAATTCGTGTCTCGCAGTTAAACTCATCGTATCAATCCTTGAATAATAAAAATATAAATTTAAATTTAATAAGCAAACTTTGAAATATTTTAAAATATATTGTGTTACCTTGCTTTATATATATATATATATATAATATATATATATATATATATATATATATATATATATATATTATATATATATATGGGCCAGACAATTGAGCGGACAAAAGAGGTTCCAGATGTTTTTCAACCCATCACACACACACATATTAAATATAAATTGTATTTAATCTATTTTTAAAGTAAGTTTAGGCCTATCAAATTTAATATTACAAAACAAGGGACGATTTGGGGCTTTTAAGATCAAATATCGTGTATCTTCAATAACAAATCTGAAACATTTGGCCGGTAAGGTCGTTAAACAGTCTACCCTTGGGCCAGCACACACAATACAATATATATATATATATATATATATCGCAGTGCAGCACAATACATCACAGAAAAATATCATATACGAGTCTTTTCTAATGTGTAAGTGACCATATATATATATAATACAGGTTTTTCGCAAAAGGTTAATGCAGGTCATATAAGTAGGTACCACCATTAACCATAAAGGACAACGCATCTTCCGCAGTAAATATATTTGCTTTTAGCCTTCCGAACAATTCAATTCACTTTTCTGTGAAAAATAAATTTAAGATACAGGCCATATCTTGTTTGCCTATTTTTTTCGGAAAAATCATTGTCATGCTTTAGACAGGGGTGGGGACCGCGGGCGAAATTTCGCCCACGAGCTAATTTCAATTCGCCCGCTTAGGTATTTATTATTTACTAAAAATTATTTATTTACAGCCCAGCAAATAGCTTTTTAAAATACATCTCGTAAAAAATCTATAATATATCTTATGATCCAAATATTGAAATAATTATGTACAACGTAGGTATTTGGCAACTTCTAGCTGACGCGCAGAGGCAGCGATTCAACTTGTTGCTGTACCCCAGACCTCAGTTTTAATTATAGGTTTTGAGCGGGCACAGTGATTAACTAGTTGGCGGTTTAATTTAAATTTTTAATTAAAATACCCATATTATAATGGCAAGTTGTAGGAAAAAACGGAAAACTGGTGCTGTTGAAAGTGATGCATTTTGTGAAAAATGGACGGAATTATATTTTTTCGCTGAAATGAATGAGAAGTGCATTTGTCTTATTTGCAACGAATTTGTTGCCGTTTTAAGAAGTACAATCTTGAGCGCCATTATTTAAGCAAGCATAAGAAATATGAAAATTTAAAAGGAGCAGAGCGTTTAGACAAGTTAACATCCTTAAAAGAAAATTTGGTTAAAAGGCAATCTCTTTTTAAAAAGCCTATTCAGGAAAAGGCATCTGTAACTCAAACCAGTTATGCATTGTCTGAACAAATTGCAAAAAAACTAAAGCAGCATTATGAAGGTGAGTTTGTAAAAGATTGCATCATTACTGCCGTTGGAATTTTATGCCCAGAAAAACTCAGTTTGGCAGAGAGTCGTTTACGTACACGACTTACAGACGAAAATCTTGCTAACCAACTCCAAGTTGCTGTCTCATCAATGCCAGTTAATATTTCCAAACTTTCACAGGAAAAGCAGTACCATCCTTCTCACTAAAAAATTGAAAGGTAAGATTCATCAAATTAAAAAAATATGCCCTTATGATTACTTTTTATTGCTTCAAAGTTATAAAAATAAACTATACATATATATATCCTGGTATTTTTTAAATTAGTCTTTGCTTGAGAGTTACAAATCTACGAAATTGCTATTTAAAGGTAACTAGTTTGATGACATTGATGTGCGTTCACAAATAGATGTATTGTAAATTATATAAGGCTTATATACACGGTGAACCAAAAGTAGGTGGACAGTAGGTTGAATACGGTTTGTGTTATATTATATTATAACTATGGTGTTCATTATAACTATGGTGTTTGTGTTTTATTATATTAAATATTATAACTAAATTTATTTAAATTTTATTTTGTATTATAGTATACAAAAAAATTAAATATGTATTCTCAAAATAAACGTTATCATTTACTGTCCACCTACATTTGGTTCACCCTATATATAAACTTAAAATTTGCCAGACGCCCGCGGAGGTGTTTATGTTATCTATTTTCGCCCTTGGTACTGAAAAGTTTCCCCACCCCTGCTTTAGAAGATAAACATTGCCTTCATGACCAACCGCCTTTCCGAAGTCTTAAATTAATATTTGTCGAACGAAATTGAACATCACAGAAAAATTAAACTTTTATCACCATATACGTGTCTTTCCTATTCTGTAAGTGACCATATGACATTGTTTAGACGGTAAGGGCGCACCCAATTTTCGCAGAAAAATAAAATGTACTGTCGAAAAAAATAGCCAAAGGGACTTCAGGAAAACAAAATTAAGCAGGTGTTTTTGATCTCAAATCTAAAATAAAAATTTGCATCGGAACAGATGACCCGCCCAGATCTGATGCGGGCAGCCAATCACAGCACTGTGCACAGATCTCGTCTGGTTCCAAGCAAACCTTTAGCTAAGCTCCACCCAAAATTCATGCCCAACTTTCGTGGAACACCCAATGACGGTCTTTGAAAAGGGGGCATGCTCACGGATTGGCCGAAGATGCAGGCCTAGGTTTTAATACCCACCGAAATTTCGCCGCTAGCCAATAGGAAGCTAAGGTTCCCGCGTGTGGGTTGGTCACATGCCTCCCTTATAAATGGTGAATTTCGTTGCAGAGAGTCACTTTCTCGCAATTTAGTGTATCATACGAGCCATGGATCAACTCTACGTTTCACCTGACCTGATTGCCGATGAAGATTTTTATGGCCAAGCCGCACGGCTAATCTTTACTACAATAGCCCAGGATGCGCTGTTTTCATCCCAGAGTATTGCTGAAGCTTGCGAGACAGTGGAAGAACCAATCAATGAAGACGTTATTGAAATGTGAGTATCTTATAAGTGTCATAATAAGTGTTTTGAAAAATTATGTTTAATTAATGTCTGTGTCTCGTATATACAGTATTATATATATATATATATATATATACAGGGTGTCCCATAAGTCCGGCATCATAGGAGAAATTCATATTTTTCTATTTCTACAAACCATAATTCATATTTTTCTCTTTCTACAGGCCATAATGTCTGTGAGCAAGGAAGAACGAATCCAGATAATTCTACTCATAGGAAATCGGAGTCAAAAAGAGGCCGCTGCTGAATTTAACAGACTGCATCCAGACCGCGAGCCAATAACACAGAGTTGTGTTAGCAGACTTGTTGCAAAGTTTAAGGAAACAGGATCCATAGAAGATAAACCACACAGTGGACCTTCAAGGAGGTCCACTGACGATGATACAGCGACTGCTATCCTGGCTCATTTTAACAGAAGTCCCAGTAAGTCTCTTCGGCGATTGTCCGCCGAGACAGGAGTGTCGAAAAGTAGCATCCATCGCATTCTTCAGGCTCACAAATGGCATCCATATAAACTTCAGATCCTACAGAAATTAAGCGAAGATGATCCCGACCGGTGGATGGAATTTTGTGAATGGGCTACGGAACAATATGCTCGGGATGCCAATTTCCCGTCCACCATTCTGTTCAGTGACGAGGCTGTTTTTTATGGAAATGGTGAGGTAAATCGACAAAACACCTGCTACTGGTCTCAAAACAACCCTCACTGGTATACCTCTTCAAAGGAACAAGGTGCATCTCGGGTGATGGTATGGTGTGGCATTTGGAAGGATCGCATCATAGGCCCCTTCTTTTTCGATGAACATGTCACTGGAGGCACCTACCTACGTATGCTCAAGGAAGAAGCATTTCCCAGTGTTTTGAACGAAGAAGGAAATTTCCCAACATGGTTCCAGCAAGGCGGCGCTCCTGCACATTACGGCACCCAAGTTAGGGAATACCTGTACCAACAATTCCCTGGTCAATGGATAGGACGTCGAGGGCCTGTGGAATGGCCAGCTAGAAGCCCGGATCTCACGCCACTAGATTTTTATCTCTGAGGCCACTTGAAAGCGCTGGTATACGCAGAGAAAATTAGGAGTGTTGAACATTTGCGGCAGCGCATTATTGTGGCATGTAACACCATTACTCCTGACATCATTCACTGTGCTTGCTGACTGGGTATCACGTCTGAAATTGTGTATTGAAAACAATGGTGGACATATTGAGCACGTTCTGTAAATAAAAGTTTTTGTTTTTCCTTTTTTTATTATTTTTTCTATGATGCCGGACTTATGGGACACCCTGTATATATATATATATATATATATATATATATATATATATTATACAGTATATATATATATACTGTATATTATACTCTATATATGGTGGCCAATACTTTTATCTGCAATCAAACTCGTAATGGAGTTTTAAGATTATTTTCACGATCATTCAGCATTGCCGTAGGATTTAAATTACCACACTGTAATAAATACGTTTTGAAAATTATGTTTAATTAGAGTCTGTGTCCCATATATATATATATATATATATATATATATACACACAGTATATATATATATATCGGGTGGTCCGAAAAAAATGACGCATTTTTAAAAATTAATATCTCAGTAACCCCCTTCCTTATCATTACAATTTTTATATGCAAGATACTTTCAAACTTCTTTTTTTGAATGCAAGAAACGGAATTCTGATATCTTTTATAGTTTTCTCGCAATTAACAAAAGTAACAACATGGGTCAAAAAAACGAATATCATGAGAAAGGAAAAATTTAATCAGAAATTTAACTAATTAATTTACAGTAAATGATCGATTGGACCACCACTCTGTTGACACACTAATCTAAGTCTTTTCTTCCACACAAAAATAATACTTCTTACTTCATTAATGCCAATTTCTTGCCAAGATTCAAGTATTTTACTTTTTAATTCTGATTCGGTGAATTTTTCTCGTCGACCTCGGTAAACCTTCTCTTTTAGTAACTCCCAAATTGAGTAGTCCATAGGATTACAATCTGGGCTTTGTGGTGGCCACTCATTTTTCGTTATTAATTTTGTTGTATTGCTAATCAGAAACGACTGTGTGGCGTAGCTTGTATGCGACGGTGCTCCATCTTGTTGAAATATGAAATCATTTTCTTGATACAGGCGACGACAATCCGGCAACAATTTTGTTCTTAAAAGTTCAATGTAATTTGCAGAATTCACCTTTGTCTTTTCAGTTTCAATAAAATGAACATCTGTCTTGCCATTCCAAGAGACCCCTGCAGATATCATAACCTTTTTGGAGAATCTTGACGTTTCATGATACAATCTGTTTATTGAAATGTCACACTTTTTACCACGCCCGTAGACAACATCATTTTGACGGTTTCGCGGAATTTCTAGAGTGAAATCTTTTTCATCCGTGAAGACTATCTTTTTAATATCAACGACAGAGAAATTATCAAGTAACTTTCTGCACCTTGTTTTCTTTTATCCTTAACAGTATCACTTTTTCTAGAAGATACTATTCTTTTGAAGGCTTTTAGTTTTTGTGCTTTAATTATTCGGTGTACAGAAGTCTTTCCAATATTCAAATGTTTAGCAATTGTTCTTTGTGACAAATGACTTCCTGGTTTATCTTCTTGAGAGCAGATTTTATCGTTGATGTAATCCACATTTTCTGGAACCGAAGCTGTTTTAGGTCTACCGCTTCCTGGTTTTCTGGCAGTACTTCCCGATTCGCGAATCTTCTTTAAGAGTCTTTCCACTGCACGCCTTTTCCACTTTTTGCCGGGAAACTCTTGCAATAACCTTCCAGTCTTCCATCCTTTTTCACAGTAACAATTTTTAATGAGAATACGATCTTCCTCTGACAACATCATTAAGGGTACTGACGAATTGTTAAAAATAAAAATATCCACAATTTGACTTGTTCATTCCTGTAGAGTTTTGTAATAACTTGCAAAAATATCGCATGATATCGTATAAAAATGATATCGTATAAAAAACGGATATTATATTGCGATTTTTGTTTTTTTGACCCATGTTGTTACTTTTGTTAATTGCGAGAAAACTATAAAAGATATCAGAATTCCGTTTCTTGCATTCAAAAAAAGAAGTTTGAAAGTATCTTGCATATAAAAATTGTCATGATAAGGAAGGGGGTTACTGAGATATTAATTTTTAAAAAATGCGTCATTTTTTTCGGACCACCCGATATATATATATATATATATATATATATACACTGTATATATGGTTACTAATACTTTTATCTGCAATCAAACTCGTAATGGAGCTTTAAGACGGGTGTAAACTAATCTCAGAGCTTAACCCTAACTATATATACTGTATATATATAAACTGATGCGTGCAAAGCCCCAATAGCGAGATATATACTCTATCATAACCTAACCTAACCTATCCTAGCAGCCTAACCGGGTGCAAACTAACCTAGCCTAACCTAACCTAACCTAGCCTAACTTAGCCAAAACCAACCTATCCTAGCATAGCCTAACCAGGTGTAAACTAACCTAACCTAGCCTAACTTAGCCAAACCTAACCTAACCTAATCGGGTGTATACTAACCTAACCTAACCTAGCCTAACTTAGCCTAACCTAACCTAACCTAGCCTAACCTAACCGGGTGTAAACTAGCCTAACCTAGCCTAACTTAGCATAGTCTATCCTAGCATAGCCTAACCGTGCGTAAATTAACCTAACCTAACCTAACTGCAGACAGTATCTCTCAGCGCAAACAAATCTCATTTATTTATTAGCATTGAATAAAACTATTTTTTCCCGTTAAAACAAAAGAAAAATAATAGAATCTGTGTGTATAGAAAAAGTAGATAATTTTAATTTGTGCGAAGGTACTTATAAGTTAGACCCTTTAATGAGATTCTTGGTCAATAAATCCCTTACGGAGTCGTGGGAACGTGTTCGAACCTAAGTGTGAATTTCTTAAATGTCTCTGGATTGGAATGTTTCCTTACTCGCTTTTAGTAAATGTAATAATGGAAGTAATTAATGTGGAAATAAATATATGCAGTAATTATGTCAAAACATTAGGATCTGTATGTATAGAACAAGAAGATATTTTTAATTTGTGGAAATGTAGTTATAAGCTGACCCTGTAATAAAATGCCCTTCTGGTTTCGGGAGAACGATATCTAACCTAGGTGCGAATTTCTCAATGGTCTCTGGATTATTTCCTAATCGCCTTTTTTCATTCGTTTTTCGGTTTATAATTTCTGTATAATAAACAACAATGTAATAACCAATGTAATAATAAATTTATAATTTCTGTAATTAATAATTATGCAATATTAAATGTAATAAATTTAATTATAAATGTAATAATTATGTAAAAATAATAGAATCTGTATGTTTAGAACAGGAAGATAGTTTTAAAAATTTGTGCGAATGTACTTAATGAAAATGCCCCTCCTGTCTCGAGAGAATGGAATCCAACCTAGGTGCGAATTTCTTAACGGTCGATCCCTGAACTGTTTTTCCCTCTTGTTTTGTTTCATTTGTGTTTCTGTATCCACCCGAGGAGGATGCCAGTGGGCGTCGAAACTGTCGTGGAAATAAACTCTGTCTATTAGAGTGGGTTTTTATTCTCATATTTTGACCTTCACGTAAAAAAGTGAAGTTTTTTGCATTTACCTCCTCTATGCTCTGGCGCTCGTTGACCCGTCCCAATACCACGACATCTGGATCACTGGGATAGATGGGGGATGGCGCCCCCATCTCGTTAAAAGTTGCTATAACACGCCCTAACTCGGAATCGCTCCTGCAAGTAAAATAAATGTCATGAAATTGGATACGGGTAACTCGTTTTGTGCCCTAACATCGGCGTTGTTTTAACGGGAAAAATAGTGTTATTCAATGCTAATAAATAAATGAGATTTGTTTGCGCTGAGAGATACTGTCTGCGGTTAGGTTAGTTTAGGTTAATTTACGCACGGTTAGGCTATGCTAGGATAGGCTATGCTATGCTAAGTTTTGCTAGGTTAGGCTAATTTACACCCGGTAGACGAATATTTGAACGCCAAAGCAAACTTAAATTCTTTCGTCAACGGTTTTACTCTTTCTAAGCCGGCAATGTAAGGCAAACTCACATATTGATTTGCTGGATCCGGAAAATTCAAAGATTTGGAACATTTTTAAGGATTTAAAATATCCTGAGTGGTTTATCGGAAAGTCGTATTTTAAAGCCAGAAAATCTTTTTATGCCCCTTGGGAACCTTCAGTTAACCAAAAACAATATGTGAGTTTGCCTTACATTGCCGGCTTAGAAAGAGTAAAACCGTTGACGAAAGAATTTAAGTTTGCTTTGGCGTTCAAATATTCGTCTACCGTGAAAAGTAAATTGGTTAGGAATAACGTTGCAAAAGAGGAACAAGCCTGTGTCTACAGCATTCCCTGTAAAAGTTGTGATTTAGTATACGTGGGAGAAACTGGAAGAAATATTGAAACCCGTATCAAAGAACACAAATATGCCTTCAGAAGTTGTAATACTAATAATGCCATTTTTTATCACGCTAGCCAAATAATCATGCTATAGATTGGGAATCAAGTAAGGTACTTTATAAATGTAATAATTATGTCAAAAGAAAAATAATAGAATCTGTGTGTATAGAAAAAGTAGATAATTTTAATTTGTGCGAAGGTACTTATAAGTTAGACCCTTTAATGAGATTCTTGGTCAATAAATCCCTTACGGAGTCGTGGGAACGTGTTCGAACCTAAGTGTGAATTTCTTAAATGTCTCTGGATTGGAATGTTTCCTTACTCGCTTTTAGTAAATGTAATAATGGAAGTAATTAATGTGGAAATAAATATATGCAGTAATTATGTCAAAACATTAGGATCTGTATGTATAGAACAAGAAGATATTTTTAATTTGTGGAAATGTAGTTATAAGCTGACCCTGTAATAAAAATGCCCTTCTGGTTTCGGGAGAACGATATCTAACCTAGGTGCGAATTTCTCAATGGTCTCTGGATTATTTCCTAATCGCCTTTTTTCATTCGTTTTTCGGTTTATAATTTCTGTATAATAAACAACAATGTAATAACCAATGTAATAATAAATTTATAATTTCTGTAATTAATAATTATGCAATATTAAATGTAATAAATTTAATTATAAATGTAATAATTATGTAAAAAATAATAGAATCTGTATGTTTAGAACAGGAAGATAGTTTTAAAAATTTGTGCGAATGTACTTAATGAAAATGCCCCTCCTGTCTCGAGAGAATGGAATCCAACCTAGGTGCGAATTCTTAACGGTCGATCCCTGAACTGTTTTTCCCTCTTGTTTTGTTTCATTTGTGTTTCTGTATCCACCCGAGGAGGATGCCAGTGGGCGTCGAAACTGTCGTGGAAATAAACTCTGTCTATTAGAGTGGGTTTTTATTCTCATAGAGGAGGTGTTCTAAGTATTTTTAGATTATATAGTACGTTTTTACTGTTCTTGTGGATGCTTAAACGTTAAGTTATACTCAAATTGAAATAATCGCGTTTTCGAATTTAATTTTCATTCTCTGATATATATATATATATATATATTATATATATATATATATATATATAGATATATATCGTAAACACTGATGAGATGTCATAATAACTGCTTTGAAAATTAGTTTGTATTGCTTCTCGTTTATAATTGACAGTCTAATTTTCCTCTTGTTCTGAATTTTCTACAACGTGAAAATTATTCTCGTTGTGCTTAACTATCCGCTGTCTCCATCGTTATTATATCACCATTTGTATATATTGTTGCAACATCTTGCAACATCTTGCTACATCGCTTTGTAACAATATACATATATATATATATATATATATATATATATGGAACTTTAAGATTATTTTATGATAATGCGGCACTACAGTAGGATTTTGCCAAATTGCCATAAACGTGCTTTGAAAAACGTGCTTAATCATGACCCATATATATAATATATATATATATATATATATAGTAGCCAACACTTTTAACTGCATCCAATTCCATGACATTTATTTTAATTACAGAACCGGGACGGAGTTAGACCATGTTATAAACACTTTTGACGAAAGGAGAATGAATGAAGTGATAGCCGCCCCACCTAGCCTACTCAGCGAATCAGAAGTCTTGGTGTTGGCGCGGGACAGCAAGCGTCAGGCTGTAGAGGAAATAATGTAAGTGCTTTGAAGCTATTGTGTATAGTATGTTTTTACATTTCTTTTAGAATTTAAGATAATGCAGCACACAGTAGGTTTATTTAAATTACAGGGCTCTCGATAATTTAAAGATGAATTTTTCTCGTTTATAATATAACCTGACCTTCATTCATGTTAATTAGCTTATAAGTGCCACAACAAACGCGTTTTGAAAGTAGTTTGTGCTTTATTCTCGGTTTATATATATAACGCTTCAATCGGAATTACCTAATAAAAGGCCACAATTATTGCAAAACATTTTCAATTATTCTCTACATCCATCGTCGTTATTTCCGTGTATATATATATATATATATATATATATATATATATATATATAAGGCGTGTTTAATACTGTACATTTCTTGCAACGTTAGGTTTTTAGAATTATTAAAACTTTTAAGAAGTGCCTTCTTTTTGAAAAATAATTTTCTCTTTATTTTTACTTAATCTTATAGGACCGAGACGGAGATAGATCATATTATAAACACTTTTGACGAAAGGGTGATAAATGAAGTGGTAGCCACACCGCTTAGCGAACCAGAAGTTGTGGTATTGACACACATCCGGTCAAGCGAGTGCGTGCTCATCGATGAGAGTGTGGAAGTATTTTTTGAGGTTAAGAACAAAACAATATATTTTCATTTTATTAAGCAGTAGAAAAACATGTACAAAAAGGGTCAGTGCCCAATTCTTAATTGTTGCAAATGTATATATATAGGTTTACGCAATATAGATCTTACACATTACAGGGGATACTAACATATGGGAAAAGTTTTTTATCTGTCTGCACACATATTTATTATTCAGCTCTGTGTCGCACAAATCGAAAATTTTTAAAAAATTCATAAATCCTTTCCCACGTGACATGTGCATGAGAGACAAAATACAATACAATCCACATGTTTCAGTATAATATCTTTGAAGGCGATAAGGATTCCAAATAATCTCAGGCACACGTAATCGCGCGATAAGCTGCACAATTGTCGAGTCATGCCATGGTGGGAAACCGAGTGAATCGAAATAGTACGGGGCTCCAATAAACCTTAGCCTCCCCGACCATGGCCTAAACCATTAGAGGTACAGTAAAACTAAACATACCTTACAAAAGAGAATTTAATCCTGCATTTAATGAGAAACAATTAAAACTTGGTGTTCCCGCCATTGGCTTCCAAGACTGCCTGAATTCGCTTTGGGTAGCTTGCCAAAAGTGACGTGAATAGAACTTGATCGTTACGCAAATTTGCTAAAACAGTTTCAATGTGTTGCGTCATTGTATTATTCGAAAATCGATTTGCTGCAGGTTCTTGAAACAAGAGACATTCAACCTTGTCCTTTATAATTGATTCAATGTGTTCACAGACGTTTAGGTCAGGAGAATTTCCTGGCCATTCTTCATTTCCAAAGAAATCGATCTCATATTATCAGCTAAACTACTATAAGCTCTCCCGCAGAGCGGGAATACCCCAGTTGTTGAGTAATCCATATCCGTTACCCCACCCAGAGCGATACCATTTACGAATAGAGTAATATTTTTAAGCCTGAAATTCTCGAATTTTAACGCACTCTTTTTATAATTTCCATTCGTCGAGGCGTGGTCTTGCATTCCAATTAAAATCCTTTTAGGTAGGACTCCAAGACCAATGTTTTCTATCTGTTTCGATACCAGCCCTGCGGGGACCGTGCACAGTTTGATCTGTGCGTGTACCAGTTCTTTCTCGAGTTCTATGTTTCGGGGAACTTAATTTCACTCGGTGTATACGCAAATACGTTTCCATGATGTGTATCACAACGGATTTCGCGCCTTCTTCTTGATCAGCCCCCAGATTTATGCAGATCTCAGGGCTCGTGCGGGTAAGCTTCAATGTGATATCTACCCCGTTCATAAGCAACTTCTCCTGGAAAGTAAAGTCTGTATGCAGGCGTCCAAAACATTCGTATATCTTTTCTTTAGAATTTTTAAATTTATCCTTTATTTCATCTTCATCTTTAGTGTGGTAATACCCCTCGGCGGTTAAAAAGGTGTCCTTCGCTTCTTTTGAAAAGTTGAGGACATTTTCCTGATACGATCGTAGGTGGTAGTACCCCGTGCCTGCCGAGATGTTAGTCTGATTTAAATATACGTCACACTGACTAAATATGGTGTGCAGAAAGTTGGTTTCGGGGTGTGCAGCGTAACTATCATCGCAATCCGTTCCGTCATAATGGGCAATGCGTAGTTTAGCATACATGTGCATGCAACTCGGGTCGAAAAAGTAAGGGCCTGACCTTGGTATCACGAATTCTGTAGGGGCACTGGTGAACTAATTGTGTTTAACGGGTTAATTGTAATAAAGTCGCTATTTTCAATAGAGATCTGTGTAGGGGGCATATCAAAGAGGGACAGTTCCGATTTACAACATTGTGAACTACACGGATGAATGAAACGTGCCATGACGAGTCAGAAATAGTGCCACCTTCCCTCGTCGAGTATTAGTCAATCTATGATTCGTGAGAGTAGCGTCCTCAGCTTATATCAGTTAAAAAAATGATCAGTCATAGGTTTCATACGCTTTGAGCGCTTCTTTTTTGGTTTCCTTTTACGTTTAACGCCACTTGAAGGTAACCCCTTCTACCTAACAGTTTTCTTCTTCTTTCCACCACGTGATGGTAACCCCTTCTTCCTAACAGTTCTCTTCTTCTTTCCACTACGTGTTGGTAACCCCTTCTTCCTAGCAGTTCTCTTCTTTCCACCACCATGCATTTTCCTCTTCGCGTCTTTGATGATTTCATCCCGCGTACGCCTTAAATGTTTTTTCAGAGCTTCTTTAGGCATAGTTCCACCCAATATGTCCTCTGCCGCGTTAAAACCTGTTTGTAACGCCTTGCTCCCTAGGTCTCTCTTCAACAGTGGGACAGCGGTGCGTAGTATGGATGAAAAAATGGATCCAAGTCCACTACCACGCTGGTATCTCACCCCTCGGTATACTGTGAAAGGCTTTCTGACCATTATGACTCAGTGCGTCGAAAGTGCAGCTTCACTGTTAAGCTCACGTTACCGAATGGGAAATTTTTGCCCTCAATCGTTCTTATATATATTGAGATATTAGTTATTAGATTAGTTGCGACATTCACATAATGGGGTATGTCATATTTAATACTCAAGCTCCTTCCTCTATCGTTGGGTATGTGTGCTATGCGCAGCAGGCATGCCTGGGTATCCCCAACAAACTGGTGTTCTGCTATATTGCTGTAAATATAGCACATGTCTGGAGGCTGAGAGCTTACATGCAGTTTCTCCATCCTCAAGTGACACATTAAGCTGGACAAGTCATGCGGTGCCTCGTGAAAGGTGTCTCTTTCGAAGGCTGCCCGATAACGCCCCTCGGTTATAATTTTGAACACTCTTCCGTCTTTAAGATTTCTGCTAAACTTTGATTTTAGGACTAGAATATGTGCATGGTTTCCTGTTTAAGGTTTCGTATAATAAATCATTCGTAAGATTTGACTTTTTAAAACTTACGTTTAAGTCTCTCACAACATCCTCAGCCGTACCATAACGCCCCCGTCCTAGTGTCACTGTTGTACTGAAAAACTGTGCAACCTTAGTCCGGGCGATACGTATAGTTTCATTCCGAGTTAATCCGGCTTTTTCACACTCATCACTGTCTCTAAGAACCATAAATACGGTATCTTTATAATCAATATTTAAAAAGAGGGTGTCCAGCTGAAATTCACATATCCCTACCTCATACGAATCACGGCCCATTTCAATGGACCCATCGAGTTCTGTTACAAAGTTGGCTAGTGTGTTGTTAGGGTGTACAGACAGGGATGAGGAGGACGGGAGTGTGACGTAGAATTGGTTGGGAGTCATGCTGCATACTAATTAAGCTTCATTACTGCACCAGCTTTTTTAGTTATTGAAGCTTTCTGGGTAACCTAGCCACTTCAGCAGGTACATTTTTCTCTTTCCTGTACCTTTGCTTCCAAAAATTTTCTCAATTTTAAACACATTTTTCCTAAATTAAATGCCACTTTCTGCAATTCCTCGCGGTAAAAGCCTCCCGAGATCTCTTCTCCATTCAAATCTTCAACGGAATACATCATTATCTCACCTTTAGGCATCATAGCTCTAACTTTAAAAATCTCACGTGTCCATCCTTGCTCAAAACCCTTCGCGAATTTATTTCCCGAACGTGACAGCCTTACATAGTCATTGATTTTGAAACGCACAGAGGGTGGTGGTGGTAGCGGCACTCGATCTCTTCTTGGGCGCTTGCCTCTTTCTAAAACATCGTTAGGCGTTGTACCGATCGTACGATGGTGTGAACGGTTGTAGGATGAAGCCAATGAATCGAGAACGTTTATATATCTGTATGTGCTTTTATGTGTAAAATATCGGTGCATGCGTTCCTTTATGGTACGTTGAACTCTTTCAGCTAAAGAAGCCTTATGCATAGAATTGGATGTGTAATAGCTGATGTTAAACTCTGACAGCATGTTCTGAAAAGCTCGTCCTATAAATTCTTTCCCCATACCCGTACAAAAATAGCCAGGAATCCTGTTTTCTTTCAAAATCAGTGTTTTGGCTGCTTTAGCAACTGTTTCAGGCGATTTATTTTTCAGGGGAATTAGCTACAGGTATCTAGAGAATACATCTATTATGAATAGGATATAACAGTAGCCATCGTTGTACACTGAATATCTTTGCATGTCTGTTAAATCTGCCTACCAAATAGAGTCAATCGAGGAGGCTGTTGTCTTGGCTGTTTCAAACCTTTTTCTCACAGGCTTATGAAGTGTATAAGCATCCTGGCCGCGTAAAAATCTCTCAACATCTTTTTACCTTACACCATAAACACCTCTGTACAATATATTAACGCCACCATAGGATGCAGGGTTAGAAATGTCATAATAGTGCTTACTTAATATGTTAGCCATTTGCGTATTTTAGAGGCACGTGGGTAAGGCTGGCCGTCTATTCTCTTCTTTCTCCTCTTCAGAGACACTGCAACTGCTGGGGGCGAAGGTGTACTCAATTGTGACACGTGCGGTGCATGTTCCAAGTCTTTTAACCTATTCAGATTACCTATCAATGTTTTGGGGACATTTATTTGTTGTAGTCTTGCTTTAATATGTCTCCATCCTGTTGGCGCGGGCCTATCCCACTTTCTCATCAGATCATGAACAATATCAACGATATTGGATCCTTGTACCTTTGTTCCTTCAACAATGACTTCGCCGGCATCGGTCCACTGTATGATGGGGTCCTCACTCAATAGATTATAGAGACTTAGCCCTTTATTCCTCAATGTATGGGGTAGGCTGTTTTTTAGCACATGTTCGATGTGCTGTGTTCCGCTACTCTTTGGCTGCTCAGGCCCTGTGTCGCTATGCTCAGCGCTACTCGAGCTTTGCATCACGGGAAGTTCTGTAGGATGCTTATAATCTTCGTACTCATGAATACATTTCTGCAAAGCCTCTTAGTACAAGATCCTTTTCTCATCAGGTGCCTTTTCACTCTTTAATAGGGTTAGCAACTCACTTTCCATTCTTTTAAGTCTACTTTTTCTGGGCTCTAGAACCGCATCTGGGCTCCTTTGTAATGAAGCATACACCTCGTGCGGGATCACAACCACCTTCTTCATTATATTAATCTAGTCAGTAAAGGTCTTAAAATTGAAAATAAGATGGGGAGGAACGAACCGGTTCGCCTCTTTGTACAATAATACGCTTTTTCTTACCCACAGTCTGACTTTTATGGGCGAGCGTCCGTATTTTGTTCTTGTAACGACGTAAGCGAGTCTTCTGAGAGGATTTCATTGGAACATTACATTTTATAACATTAAGGCAGATTTCACAGATGCATTTTAAAAAGTCAGAGTCGATATTTTTAACAAACATTTGCTGCAATGCTCCAGGCAGTCGTTGATAGATTTTTATTAATTCGCGGTATTTCTTTAGCCTATTCGTCATTCTGGAATATACAGGGTTTCAGGCTCGTCTGGAAATATATTCGTTCTTAGAAGCACCCTGAACGTGTTTCGCGGGTGAAGGTCACAAAGCAAATATCCATAACGTTGCTTTGTGACCTCTTTATAAACCTCCAAAAACTCCTTACGCTGATTCGGGAACATTTGACTGGCTAATACCCCAATTTGTGACACATCTCTACGTTGCGCGAATAAGACTAGATATTGCGTATTTAACGACACATCGCGCATGTATCTATTTTTGAAAAATAGATTCTGATTGATGAAGAACACGCTTATGTTAAGGTGGTGGGAGAATACTGTAAATGTCTCGGCAAACGTTTTATCCATCTCCAACATGAGGTCGTCAATTACGATGACTGTATGTTCATTTCCCTTTAGCGAATTAACGTCATAGACCCCCTTGTGGAACAAAACATCATCTTGGTACTCGTTGAACACTGATTGGTATGTCGAATAGCACCATATAACTTTATGCACAAATTTTGAGAACATTTCCCCTTTTCTTTAATGATATTAAGCATAAACACCGTTTTACCACAACCTGTCGGTCCAGATATAATACATGTGGATGGGCTCGTGAATCTGAATTTTTCTACAGATTCCATTTCTAACACGTCACACCCCTAAGTGGGTCATTTACAGAATATTACAAATAACGAGTTCTCCTCTATATTTTGTTTTCTTCTTCCACAGAACCGTGAATGACGACGATGTACAGCCCCCCATCATCGATATCACGGATGAACCCGTTGACCGTGCATCTACAGCCCATACCCCCGATGAACCCTCACCAGCGACACCTGTTGCACGTTCAAAGCGGAGACATGATGAAGAGTCCTCCACGTCAGGTATAAAGCGCGTCAGGATGCGCCGTTGTTAGACCACCAGTAGTAGAGCCCCAACCCTCAACGTCTTACGCAACCCCACAGTAGAGCATTCCTCAATATACCCCCTTGTTCATCCTCCACAGCTGCACCCCGTTCTGTTGAGTCTGCAGTAATAGAGCCCCAACCCTCAACGTCTTACGCAACCAACCCCACATCAGCTCTTCCGCCAATATAACCCCTTATTCATCCTCCACAGCTGCTCCCCGTTCTGTTGAGGATGGTATAACATTCGAGTTGGTGCGCACCGCAACCCCTACCCCAGCCTTGACTAGAAATCGGTATATAGTCAGGGTTGATCCTAGATCCATGTATAGCAACGGTATTGAACACGGACTACGTCGCGTTGTAGCGTATTGTAGAGTTTGCCCTTCAGAACCGCGACGAGCGTGAAGTCAGGACGAGGCTGTCCTTCGGATTCGGGTCAGATGATGGTGTAGATGATTTTTGGGTAGTAGTACCATTCAGACGTTTGGCGGCTGAAGATGTAGAGTATATATTAGGTCGTATAATGCAGGCCTCCCAAAGTAGTATAGCCTTCAATATGGACAACTTCACGGTAAATATTGACCGTGTATTCCGTGTTGCGGGCATAGTGCCACACCTTACACTCTTAACTTCAATTCTCAGGCTATTTAGACGGCATATAAACGTCGATCGTGGTTGCGGCTTTATAGCAGTAGTCTTAGCTCGTATGTTTACTGTACTAAATACACAGCCACAAAAATTTGGTTGCCTACGGTCGTGGAGCGTGCCCGTAAACTAGCTGTAGACTGTGAACTTGAGTTTGACTGTAATGGGTCCTGAAGAGCTGAGAAGGGTAGAACAGGAAATGAATGTCGTATAGTTGTATTTGGACTGGATGATCGTCGTAGAACTGTGTATGTTTTTAAAAGCTGTGTGAGAGATCGTACAAGACCCCTACTTATTTTAGGACTGTCAGGGCAACGTATCTCCCCATCCGTAATATAAGGTGCCTTTACGCGAGTTATGATAAAAGTCGAAAATATGGACGACATCATGATTTGTGTAAGGGTGTCTCGAGTTTGCGGATGATATAGTGAAACATTGTAAAGATGTCACATGGTATGTGAGCAGTGTAAAAGCCCAAATGTGAAAGCCGTGTAGTTGAAGCTGAGAAGAGGGATTGTAATGTGTGTAGACGCACATTTTTCAATAATAGCTGTTTTGAGTCCATAAATCAATTGGCACGTGCAGGAAAATGAGAATCTGTGAATGTGGTATGTTTCACATGATGGATAATTGGGGAAATTTAAGCACAAATGTGATGAAATTCACTGTCTACATGCCATGAGAAATATAAGGCGGATGGTGTAAAGCATGTATGTTATATGAAAGACGCCAAGCCTAAAAACAACCCTTGTATAACTGTGTACTACGATATAGAAACATACACGAACGCTGAAACCAAAGAGGTATTCCACATTTACTTGTGAGCCAGACTATCTGTGATGAGTGTATGGAGATCGAGTGTGATGAGTGCCAAATGTGGTAAACGGACAAACGTTTTTAAAACGAATGTCCACGATAGTCCTGTGAAACTATTTGTCCTATATTGTCAAGTTAGCGGACAAGTTCAAAAAAATGACTGTATATTCTCGCCCATAACGGGGCAAATTTGACACACAGTTCCTTTATAAGGAGCTGCTTGAGCACGAGTCCTCTGAGATATTTACAGGTGATCCATTGAAAAGAGGCAACAAATTAATACAGATGCAAATAAGAGGTAATGTACAATTTAAAGACACTTTATTATTCACACCTTGTAAATTAGCAAAGCTACCCAAGGTGATGGGGTAGCAGCTGAAGTTTCAAAAGGATACTTCCCTTACACATTCCTCACTAGCGAACTTTAAATTACGTAGGTCTACCTCCACCCAAACATTACTTTAACTATGATTGTATGAGTACAGATGAACGTGAAGATTTTGATCGATACTACAACAGTTTTAATGAACGTAATCCTTATAATATAGCTGATGAATGTGAGCGTTATTGCGTGAATGATGCGCGTGCTTAGAGTATGTTTCCAGGCCTTTAGAAGGATGTACATATGTCGTTTCAAATGCGATCCGCTGCAAGTCGCAACCACCATCGCTCATTATGTTTTACGGTGTTCAAGAATAACTTCATGCCTAAAGACACCTTAGCCATTATTCACAGAAACAATCCCCGCAGTTATGGGCACAAGGCTATTTACTGGCTCATACACCTAACAGCAGACAGGTGTATACATAAAGCATGCCCGCAACACGGGTGAAGTACCCATTAAGGTTAATGGTCATGTTTTTTGGGTTGATGGTCTAAGTGAAAACCGTGTCACTGGCGAGAAGACTGTGTACTCCTTTAACGGTTGCTGGTGGCATGGATGCCCCCGTCCTGAGTGTGGAATCGTGGGAGATATCCACGGTAGATCCTGCCGACTGTCTTGCGTGGACGCACCCGCGATCACTTATACTCCCAGTTCACTCACAAAGTCTTGTGGGAGCATGAATATGATGCACGGATGGGACAGACGGGGCGTACCGTGAAGAAATAAACACGATCAAGCGTTCAATGGTACTGGATCCTCTCAAATGCGGCGATAGCTTGTTCGGGGCGTACAAATCCCTTCAAGTTAAACTCCACTACTACGATTTCTGTTCTTTATACCCCTACGTGATGAAAACAATCCGTACCCCGTGGGTGCTGAAAAAATAGTGGGCCTAACCTACCCTCCATCAACGATTTTCAAGAAATTTGAACGGTACTATTTCGGCCTTTCTTTCGTAGACGTGCTCCCCCCTCGCGATTTATGGATGCCGATCTTACCCGTCGTTATAGATCACAAACTCATGTTTCCCTGTGCGTGAAGTGCGCAGAAGAGAACAATGGTGATTGTGACCATACACCCACCAGCGTAAGATCAGAGGTGTATACACAAGCCCTGAGCTGGCCCTAGCCGTTCGCCATGGGTATAGAATAATGAAGATACATGAGGTGTGGAGGTTTCAGAAGCTACCCAACCTTTTCACACCATATATAAACGCATTTTTGAAGGATAAGGTTGAGGCATCAGGTATCCGCGAGGGGTTGAAACCGAAACGAAAAAAACGTCTTATATTCAGCGTTACCGCGACCACGAAGGTATACAACTTGATCGTACCCAAATTGTAAAGAATCCTGGCAAGCGCTTTAGTGCAAAATTGTGCCTAAACAGTCTTTGGGGAAATTTGCGCAGAATAAAGGGAACGTTCATTTGGCGCAAAGTTATAGTGAAGTCTGGGATTACGCCAACGCACCCGATAAAGAGGTCATGGAGATTGTGAATGTAGGTAATACTTACATAATAAAGTACAACAATACTGAATTGGCCACAGATACCTCACGGGTTACAAACATCCTGTAGCCAGCTTCACAACAGCCTATGCCCGCATCAAACTTTGGGGTCTATTGCATTCTCTTGGGCGGAGGTTTTGTATGCCGATACAGATAGCGTGATATTCACAGCAAGGAGGGGTGAATACATGCCTGCTATTGGGGAGTTCCTCGGTGAGCTAACTGACGAGATCAAGGATGAGTATGGGGACAACGCATACGCCGACTCGTTTGTGTCAACAGGGCCAAAAAACCTATGGGGTACGGGTGAGGATAGGGGATGAAACGAAGTATATCGTGAAGGCTAAGGCATCACGCTTAACCAAGCGAATCGGCGGGTCGTCAACTTTGATTCGCTGAAGGAGTTAGTGTGCTTGGAGATGATGAGGGTGATCGACCGCCCCAACTGACTGTAGGCACCCACAATTTTCGGGCGCAGAAGGGGGGCGTGAAGGAACTTAGGGGTACAAAGGTGTGCCGTAACACCTATAGAAACGATACCAGGTGCCTGGTACCTATGACACCGTACCCTTTGGATACCATAATCTTTGATATGTCTATTGCTAACTTAATTATTACACGTATTGTAAATTATTACATCTTGATATTCGTTTATTAAATAAATCATGTTTCAACTAGCGTTTTACTTTGCGTGTGTGCGTGTGTACAGTAAAAGTTAAGCTCCGCCCACTGTAAGACCGGCGACGTGAATCACGCCGCAACCTGAGCAGACCTCTACCCTTCCGTACTCAGTTGACCTCTGTATACCCTTGAGCTCAGACGTGTATTCTCTCGCATAGAAGAAAATGGCCACCTTTAATATCGCGTGTTCAACATTTATGAAGTGGTATTCTGCCAAGTGCGTAGATGTAGTGGATACTGAAAAACTTCCTATACCCGCCTCCTTTGCATCTTTTAAGGCTGCATTGAATCGTGCGAAGGGCCAGGCTATTCAAATACTCTACGGATATTCTGGCGAGGGGATTGTAGGATTTCGCAGTACAGACGATGTACTGAAGTATGTTATAGAACTAAGCTTTATAAAGGCTCACGTGCACCGCGTGGTAGAAGAAGCAACACGATCAGAAGATAAACAACAGTTATAGGTAGTGAGTCTTGTGGATGAGTGGTTTGATAAGCGGTATTATATCATGTTACACCACACCGATTACTCTTGCCCTACGGCTGAAAATGTAAATCTAGTCATCATGGACAATCTTAAGTATTTTTACCACTACATTAATATATATCATGATGAGGTTTGTAGTAAGGTTGTGGCTAATGGGTTGTGTGAGTTTTTAACAGATTTTAGAGAGAGTATGGCCTGTTAAACAAAAAGGATAAATATGAACATATGTTTCTCTCTAATAGCTCCCCGGTTTGTGAAAATGTTTAGGAGTGATAAAACATTTAAAAAATGTGTTTAATTCGTGAAAATCCCCCTTTGCACAAATGTCTGATACGTATTCGTGGTAGTGATAAAACATTAAAACCGAAATTAATTTTTGTATCGGAAAAAAACATCTGCCCAATATAATGGGATACAACGACTCGATCAGCGCCGTACACGTTTCATTAGACTATGGTGTGACTCTCCTCACGGTGCATACGAGTTCGAACAAACCTATTCACGTTTCATCAGGTTGATTCACCCCGAACGTCGAACCGATCCTACCGCCTGCCTCCTGTGGTTCATAGTCATCTCAGAGCTTGCGCCGAGTGGTTGTTTCATAGTCATCTCGATCCGTGTGAACGTGCGAATACGATGGAACTCCCTTTGAGAAGCATTCTCAACGCCTCGTACGACGTCTCCGTGACGAAATCATTGCGCGTATTCAGGCGAGAAACCGGCACCATTAAATGTGTATTTGAAACGCTCTGCAGGCATGCAAGCAAACGTAACGTTATTTATTTAAGTCTTGAGGAGATGCATAAAATCTTCGTGGTGGTTGAGAGGTGGGCTGAGGACCGTTATAAAATACCAGCTGACGTAGGTATAATAAGAGAGGTGATTAGTGGCGCCTCATATACCATTGTTTGTACATTGAGTGTAAATAACGAACAACCACGCATTGATATACGACTGTTGTGGAAGAACACAGCTGATAATGACGTTCTTGTTCCTACACGAAACCGTTTCATCCTCGACAGAATGTTTGAGATCGTCGAATTCCGTAAGCTGAGGCCTATATTAGATGCGCGTGTTACAGACATGATTTATTTTGACACGGTACTTGAATACGCTTACACCGCTCTGCTCGGCGGATTTGTTGAATGTAGGAATGAACAGGGGGAGAACGGTCTAGAACTGGATGCACATTTAAAATGTTTAGTTTCTTCGAAATATCCTGAGCTTTGGTATAAAGCACTTGAGAGGTACAGAGCTGAGCTCGCCTACACTGTTCACCCTGAAGAACTGTACCTCTATATAGTGGATAGGTGTCGTTACGATTTGATAGAATATTTCCAATCCCGCTATGTCGAGTGAAGAAGAGTTCACGATTGAAAAGTTCGGGACGTTAAGAAAATATCCCCCATTGGAAAGGCATGATTATAAACTTGTATTCAATGTAGCGGTCAACGATGACATTTTTTAGCGTGCTTTTGACTGTGTTCTAGCTGTGCTTAAAGATAAATTGCCCGCCGAGTGTAAAGTGGGTACAAAAATAGTATTGAACGATATGAAAGCCATTTATATTGAGCATAGACCGTCGCATCAGTTAAACGGTGAAGTGATAATTGGACGGTTTTACCACATCGTACAAAGTAATGCCGATGTGGATATAGCCTCAATAACATGCGAGTTTAGCATTTTGCATCGTAGAACGTAAAGACAATATATATATTTCCTGTAATAATATGATTATACGTTTTGTATATATTTTCCTGTACTAATATTTGATAATATAACTTTTGATAATATAACTATATTTTTCCTGTACCAATATTTGATAATACAACTTTTGATAATAAACTATATTTTTCCTGTACCAATATTTGATAATATAACTTTTGATAATATAACTATATTTTCCTGTACCAATATTTAATAATATAACTTTTGATAATATAACTATATATGTTTATAATATTTTGTTAATACTATGTTTTGTATGATTATATATAATTAATATAACTATATATTTTCCTAATATTTTGTTAATACTATGCTTTGTATGATTATATATTTTCCGTCCTATTATTTGATCATATATATATCCCATTGTATGTCCATTAATTCATAAACAGAAAGTTGTATTGGTGTTTTATTTATTCCTTGAACACGATTATATCCATAATATAAATAAAATAAAAATATATGGTGGTTCCTGACAAGTATCCTCATATAAATAAAAATATATGGTGGTACCTGACAACTGTCCTCATATAAATTAAAATAAATGGTATTTAGCAACTCCCCATAACAAAAATTAAAATATATGGTGGTATTTAGCAACTCTCCCTAATAAGGTATACCTGAACAATTAAAATGCTATCTGGCAACTCAGCAGCCAAATGGTTGAATAATATAAAGAAAAATTAAAAAATAAAGAATCTGGCAAGTCAACCTTCTAAGCCTACATTAATATATGCTTTAATTAAATGATTATTGCTATCTGGCAACTCAGCCTTCTAAGCCAACTGGCTGTGGCGCCCGCTGGCCCTGGCTGAATAATATATACTTTAAATAAATATATAGCGCAAACTGGCAACTCAGCAATCTAAGCCAACATTAATATAAGGAAAAATTAAATAAATAACGAACCTGGCAACTCAGCCCACTGGTTGATTAGGGGCCTATAAGAGAGCTGCGGGTGGCTGAAGAAGTCATATGAGCTTGGCAGGCAGCCAAGTGAACACCCTTCCTCTGGGTTCCCTCTGGATCTCCACCTTCCTCTCTCTCTTTCTCTCTCTGCCCCTTTGTGGGGGGTGAGGCAGTCCCACCTTCTCCCCGAAAGAGGCTCCCTTAGGTTAGGTATGCAACTTTGGGGGGGTTCAGCTTGGGGGATAACTCCGCCTCCAAGTTGCATACCCCTTGCAATCCCATTTTTGGGTTGGCAACAAAGAGGGGTGCCTAGCAACAAAGGGGGGTGGGGTGCCTTGCAACAAAGGGGGGTGGGGTGCCTTGCAACAAAGGGTGGGGGTTGGTACTCTTGCAACAAAGGGGGTGGGGTGGCTCTCTTGCAACATTACGTAACATTGCAATACAATTGCGGTCATACTACTTAACTATATGTTCGTGCCTTTAACACTCATCCTGCATCCGTCAGTGCATTAGTTATTACACTATCTTGCAAGATGGCATAATGGCTTACCAGATGGTGGACATCACACCAAATGAGATACCCCAGTAATATCCGTTTCCAGTGTATAATGTATTTTCTACTTGATATCTCTTCAATACCTGTAACGCCATGGCTGGAGAGGTCTTTTACCTCAAATGAGAATGCTTCAGCTGCAGTCACTAATATAATCATCCGCGACGGCCGTATTCATGAACTCATCCATTTGGGGTACATATTCCTATTTCAACTAGATAGTAAATATTAAAGCAAACATATACTCGTATATACTGTGCTACAGCTTAAAGAGTATCTGCAATTAAAATTTTTGGTACTTTTGCATTATCCTCCCAACACTAATTTTTTTTTATAATGGAAGGAAAATAAAGTACGTTAGCAAAACACTTGTGGCGGGCTGTTTTTAACCTAACCTAACCTAACCTAACCTAACCAAACCTAACCTAACCTAACCTAATCCCAACACTAATATTTTTTATAATGGAAGGAAAATAAAGTACCATAACCAAAACCAAACCAACATTATATAAAAAAATTAGTGTTGGGAGGATAATGCAAAAGAACCAAATTTTCTTACTTCTGGCCGCAAGAAATCATTCAAATCGTAAAATGTCTTTGCAGGGCGGAGGCCACAAATTGCTCGCAGGGCATTATAAGAAGGAATCCCGTTGTCTCTCCCTCTTTGGGTGTTCATAGCGACTAAATCCAACCCGAAATCCACTTGATCTGTCTGCAAACGAATAGCTGTTGAGGATCCATTTTAGACTATTTTTATCTCTAGTCAAAAAATTACTTGTCCGTTATCATATTTTCTAAATTTTTACTAAGTGGTTTTCACTTCATAAAATAATGAAATTAGAAAATCTATTACGCATATTTTTTATAACAAGCATTATTCTGTTTACGTATTGGATAATAAAGCCTTAAACTTATTAATCCTTATTTTAGATCTAATTATATTCTTACCTGGAAAAGTCGATTCGTAAGATCATCCACTACGAAATTATCAAAGGATTGCATAGGTTGCTTAAAGAGTCCTCGAAGCAGCTGATCAACCTTTTTAGGTTGGTAAACAATTCTTGGATGGTTGAAATGCATAAATAATTCAATATTTTCAGTATTTTGGTGATATTTATCAAATAATCTATGAAAAGAGTAAGGAGAAATTAGTTAAAACTGACTCTACTATATATACACTACAGTATCTTCAATTTTATGAAAATTATAGGAAATTTGATATAGAGGTATACATACAGGAAATAATAACTTATATCAACAGTTTCATACTTGTTTATTTAAAAACCCTTTTGAGAAATGTCTCCAAAACTTATTCTTATTGTCAGCGTGTCATTGAACTGATGTTTTAATTGTTTAATGGGACTGCAATCACAGTTATATGAACTGCAACAATAACATTATTGAAATATTTAAGCATGTATTGTACATATAGCATATAGCTTGTCACAGTGTTATGTCATAAACGCTTTTAAATCACAGTATATACTGGGTGGTATATAACCTTTGTCCAGGGGTTTGCAGAAGAATTAGTGAGTGACATGTAATATTTGATAGTTTTACATTCTAACATGACATATTTTATATTTTAGGAAAAAATCTCAACTGTGCCAAATGTGCTGATTGACAGTGAGGACCAGAGATTTATTGATCGGATACGAGCCAACGCACTCCGTGAAGCAATGGAAGCAGGAGCAACATTTATCATTTGAAAGTGGATTGCTGAAAGGCTGAGACGAAGTGCACGGTCGGTTAGTAGAAACTGAAAAAAGTTTACGATAACTACTGAATTTGGGGAAGGACGACCGGAAAAGCTCTCACAAGAGAGCAAAGCAATCACTGATGTGAACAGTGGGAAACGGGGACGAAGCAATTCGAGCGTCGCTAGAGAGATATTGCAGAAGCGGTCAAAGCAAATTTGTCGTCAAACTGTTCAGCGCTGTAGTGCATGGGCTGGCCCTTTCATGTTCAACCAAAACCAATGAAAATACATTTGAACATTGAAGATCGAATGTGGTTTTGTGATTATCTGGAGGTTTGGGATGATAAGGATTTCTTGCATCTTGCGCCAAATGAAGAGTTCTTCGTTTAAACTGTTCGGAGACCGAATTATCAAAATGATCGTGTATAGTGCCTCTCGATCGACGACATCCATGACGATGAGCATTACCGAGAAGTGTCGAAGTGTCAATGTTCAAAACTATTATAGTTGGTTTCGGTTGAAATGAAAGGGTTTCGAGCCAGCCCGTGCACGATAGGGCTGAACAGTTTGACGACAACTTTGCTTTCACCGCTTCTGCAATATCTCTCTAGCGATGCTCGAATTACTTCGTCGCCGTTTTCCACTGTTCGCATCAATGATTGCTTTGCTCTCTTGTGAGAGCTTTTCCGGTCGTCCTTCCCCAAATTCATAGCGCAGTTATCATAACCTTTTCCCCAGTTTCTGTTAACCGACCGTTTACTTCGTCTCAACCTTTCAGCAATCCACTTTCGATTGATAAATGTTGCTTTTGCTTCCATTATTTTTCACGAAATGCGTTGGCTCGTATCCGATCAATAAATCTCTGGTCCTTGCTGTCATTCAGTACGTTTCGCATGGTTCACATTTCTTCCTAAAATATAAAATTGGTCATATTAAAATGTAATCTATCAAGTGTAACATATCAATCACTAATTCTTCAGCAGACCCCTGAACAAAAGTTATGCACCCCCCAAGATATATATATATGTGTGTGTGTGTGTGTGTGTGTGTGTGTGTGTGTGTGTGTGTGTGCATATATATATATATATATATATATATATATATATATATATATATATATATACTGTATATAAAATGTTTTTTAAAAATATGAAACCTTTCCAGCACGAAAACCAGTCAAAAATCAAGACAGAAATACTACTAATCTGTACATAAAGTTCTACATTACATTACCTGATCATTCCTTGTACAAGTGTATGACCAAATCTGAAAGCAGCTGTAGAAAACTCAATCCTGATACTTGGATTCAAAAATCTATCATAATTGAAAATGAATCCATCTCTTCGGGGAAGGAGCCCACATCCTTCCACTGTACTCGTACCTGTCCATGATGATATATTATTTAATGCATAACTATGTTAATTATAATTACATCATCGTCCCAGCACTATATGCATTAAAATTTACTTATATGCCATATAAATACGATAAATAGCCAACTGATTTCCTTTTAACATATGCTAATCATGTTAAAAATTAATTTCAACATAATTAACTTGTGTTCAATTGAAGTGAAGTGGCATGTAAATACCCAGTATAAGTGGTAGCCATTCGTTGTACACGATATGTTGAATTTGAGCCACAACTATTCTTCTTGCTTCTTGAAAAATTGTCTCACTAGACCAATGTCGATTAATTTTGGCGAGTTTGCGAGCTATTCTGTTGTGTTGCCTAACCCATATTGTATGCATAACCGACAACTGAGGTTGTTCATTTACTCTAGAGTCTCCTGGAAAATCAAAATTTTTCGATTACCTATATTCTAGTATGGACAAATTGCATGCGCAAGAGTATAATCCGCTTCAAAATAATTGATTTTAAAACGAAAATGAAAAGACTTGAACATTTTTAGTGGCCAATATCACAAAATGGTATACAAATGGACAATAATGGCTTTTATATTTGTGATTATCAACAGTAATTCAACCTTGCAATTTTTAATTCACACAATTATATATTCTTGAAATGACAACACACCAACAAACTATCCAACCATTCCACCAGTATTAAATACAGTATTTGAATTACTTGATAGTTTCATTTACCTATTAACAGAGAAAAACTTAATTTTGCAAGTTTGTATCTGAGGGAGATATAACTGCAGGACACTCTTATGTTTAAGGAGGGATTTAATCATACTTTTAAAATACTTAGGTTTTAACCATACGCTACCTGCAAGGAAGCAACTTAGGTCAGTTCCAGAGAAGAAGCAGTCCTCCTGTCTAGCGAACCTATCAGGTGGCAGAAGTTCATTCCTCTGAGTCTTAAGAAGACCTCCATTATCCTCTCGAAGTTCCTTTTGCTCCTCCTCAGAGGAACCGTATATTGCTGACCCATCTAAAAAGTGTGTTATCTGGTTCATCTGCATTGAAACAAAATACGACTATAGTATGATGTCAGTTATTTGGAGTTGATAACTCATTGTATAACAATTTTTCCTAAACATAATTAATGAGCAAATGAGCATTGTGGTTTTATAAAATGCCCTTTCTTTTTAGTTTCAAGAATTACATTTAATGTAAAAATGTAAAACAAAACTATTTTACTTGTTCTCTGGGTCCTAACGTGCAGTTATTTGGCGGAGCAGGCAAAGAACGAACAAAATTCATGCATCGACGCCCAAACTTTGAGAAGAAAGGATCGTCTGCTGGAATTGCTATTGGGAAGCATTCTGGATGCAGAAAGGCTGGATCGATAAGTTGCCCGCTTTCATCACAACATTCTATGCCACTGTCGTTCGCTGCATTATTAAAAATCACATTAGCGATATAATGAAAAACTTCCAGAGGATAAAATTTTACTCCAAAACCTTTCACCGTTTGTTGGGCATAATACTCCTACGTATGGTAATAAATAGTAACCATTTATAAGGTGTGTAAAGACATTCCCAGGTAACATTTTCACAAAGCTTATTTTAAAAATTGTTAATTTGATTGGAAACTATGCCTTATTTTCCTTACTAAATCTGAATATTGGCGCGTGGTTCAGGTCGTGATCGATGAACTGTCCCCACTGCATGACGGAAAGAGTGAATTCTCGGCTTGGGTTATCTTGATCAACAACATTGGCTGTAGAAACGACCCGGGCTGATGGTAGTTCTCCTCCAGTAACCGATCTTCGAGGCTCAGAGAGACCTAAACGAAAAAGGTAAAAGGACTTTAGAAAATATTTTTAATAAAAAATTTCATTTTATCATTATGATGAATGGAAGATGGTTTCTCAGACCATGAAAATTTCTATTTATAATAGGCATTTACAATGCCATTGGCTCTGCTGTCTACGCAAATGCTCTTATTTTCTAGGCATATATATTTTTAACAATGTAAGATGAATATTCCCTATGCTGCATTGTAAACTCTTTTATATAAAAATAATGTTAAAGTTTATATACAGTTAGCGTATTATTAGAATATAAGATTAAGTTATATTGGTGCCGTCAGAGCAATTCTCTATTCCCTCTTCTCAGTCCCTTCACTTCTCAGGGTTAGCTTATTTATAAACTACACTTTTTATGCACGTGACAGTAAAAAATTTACTGACATCAGACTCATTAACCTAAAAGCTCATATGAACGACTCTCTACCCAGCGATCGGGGAAAGTGCGAAAAGGGAAAATGTGGCAGAAATTTGAGCAAAGACTATAATTTCAAATAAAATTAATTTGTTCTTAATCACAATGTTTGTATTTATATGACGAGGAAGCCTTTTCGAAGACAAAACTTTTAACCGACGGTACAAATTCTCGAGACGTCGAGAAATTTTTCTTGAATGAGAAATTTCGCGACGAAAGTATTTGAACTTCTACTAATAAAGACAACGAAACAGAATAATCTAATCTGACTCAACCAAATCTGGCTTAATGGAACCTAATTTTACCTAATCTAATCTTAACTAACTTAATCTAACTTAACCTAACCTTACGTAACCTAACTCAATCCACCCTAACTATATGTTACTTTTATTTACAAAGAAAATTATGAAATTTCCTGTACAATAAAAATCGAATGAAATATTTGTCGACACAGTTTCAATAATTTTTTTTTTCCAGTTTTTGCTGTCTTTTAAAGTGTAATACTCCCATTTATATTCATCAGAAGTATGCTAAATTTTACGTAAATAAGAACTGAAGTGAAAACAGATCTGGTTATGTGTGTGTAAGGTTGCAAAAAAAAAAAAAGTTGTTTTTCGCACGCTTTCTTTACGGGAGGAGAGTAGGTTTTGGTGTTTACCCTATCCAATAAAAATTCCGTTTACATAGGAAATAAATGTTTGGCTTCAATAAATTATTTTTTAGATGGTATATAAACCTAAAACATGTAGAGTATTTCAAATATATATATAAACAGTCTTTCTTTAATTAAATTTAGACCTACAGGCTACAGCATAGGCCTAATAAAAAACTTTCAGATTCTTTTATATTTTAAGCAAAAATATAGATAAGCAGCTAGCCAATAAAATAATTACTAAATATTATGAGCACAAAGAAAAATATTTAGCATGCGTGTAAAAATTATAAAATATTTTATAATAATTAATGTTAGGACTAGGCCCCAGAGCGGTGTTTATCAATCTTTTTCGTGCTGGCGATCCCATTTTGACATTAATAAAAACCTCACGACTTCCATTCCCCAAATGATGATGCAGCACACACTTCAGCTGCAAAAACAGCTCCCGAACTATTTCCCACGTGATGATAGAAGATTTGGTAGAAGGTGGATCCGTTCAATGAAAGGGTGGTAGAGTCTGGCGAACTTGCGGGAAACCTACACGATAAATTGATTGAACCTTCTTCTGACAAAACCCTACAGTTGTCATTCCCGTCAGAAATTTTGTATTATTCAGACTTATTCAGAATTATTATTTAGAGTATCCAGAATTGGTATCTAAAACATTGAAATTTTTTATTTTTTTTTGCAACCTCGTATCTATGCGAATTAGGGCCGGCTCAAGGCCCTGGCTAACCGGGCGGTTGCCCAGAGCGCAATGTGCTGGGTCGCACCAAAAAACGGAAAGAAAAAATGAATAAATGAATAAAAAGGAATCCAAAATATAAAAATCGTCTGCCATGCAATCAAATTGTTCAGGAGTGTCTATTTTATTTCTTATTGTTGTGGCGAGAGACCTATATTCCTATATTTGCAGTTTTTTAACCTTTCAACCTTTCAAATGTTCCGTGCGATAATTCCTCATTTCACGAAAGTCAAGTTTGTTGCCCCTCCTCTCGAGTTGGCCTGGTGAAGTAGAGAGTTGGTTTCTTGTACTCTCCACCTCACATAGCCAAGTACGCCCGGCTCATCTGGGATTGTTCTGAGCCAGGCGTCTAATCTTCTTTTGAAGATGTCCACCGCAACAGCACTCGTGTTAAAGTTTATATATAATAATGTTGTTGTAGTGTTACATTAGTTGTGATAGGCATGATCTGCCTGACCGGAATCATGTTGGTTATCATTTAAACTTTTTCCGAGTTTCCAAAAAGTCATAGATTTTTTCCCTAACTACTCTTTCAGATATTTTAGTGAGATGAGATGTAAGCGGCACTGGCCTAAAGTTTTTGACCTTGGATCGATCCCCTTTATATATTGGGACTATGCTCGCTCTCTTCAGGATGCCCGGAATTTCTCCCGTGTCTCGTGATCGTCTCCATATCCAATATAGGGGCTCAGCGATTGCATTCTTGCAGTTTTTGATCAGCGTGGCATTCCATTTGTCCGGTCCTGCCGCCGAGTGTGCTTTTAGTTTCCCTATAGCTTGTGTAATATCACCTGTTGTAAAGTCGAGGTCCATTATACATACTTTGCCCTTGTAACAATAAAACCCACACTAATAGACGGAGTTTATTTCCATAAGAGTTTCTGGCATCCTCTTCGGGTGGATACAAATCACATTTCGACCTCCACGTAAAAAAGTGAAGTTTTACATTTACTTCCCCTTGTAGTTCTTCAAAGAACGCGTTTCTATTGCATATCAGTTTGTCAGATTTGGAGATACTGAAAGATGATTCGTACTGAGCTCTTAATATTTCAGATACTTCTGTTAGATCATTAGATAAAACATTGTCTTTATTTTTCAAAGGTTCGATCGTGGTGTGATTTTTCGACTTCCTTTTTGCAAAATTATAGAAGTACTTTGTGTTAACCTTTATCGCTTCTATAGCGTCGTCTTCTTCTTTTTTGTTTGCTTCTCAATTAGGTCCTGTATGACGCAATCTACAGTATATTCTGAAGTTTATCATTTAATATTTTTCTGATGTTTTCTTTGCAATTTCTTAATTTTGCACTCACAATTTTTCTCTTTCAGAACATTGATCGCTTTTGTCTCTCGAACCTGCTTCTCTTTCCGCTTTGTTGTATTTTTGGGACATGTCTTTCCACAATTTCCAGCGTCTTTTCCTCTAAGGTCATTAGCATCTCTTCCGTTGTCTTGGCCTTGAAGGTGGTTTTCCAATCTATTGCTTCCATGTTGGATGCAACACCGTCCTAGTTTATAGCTTTGGAGTGAAAATAAAAAAATTCGAATTTGCTTCTTTCTGAAGTGATGTCCTTTCCTTTCCTGTTGTTTTTATACTGGTTGTTATTTCAGTAATGTTGTGATCAGATATTATACAGTAGTTGGGGATATTTCTATGTTATCAATTAGGTTGCTGTTGTTTGTCAATACCAAATCTAGGCAGTTGTTTTTTCTTGTTTTCTGTTATTTCTTGTGTTAACGTAAATTTATCGGCTAGAGCTAGTAGCATTTTTGCCTGCTCCTGGTCTTCCAGTCTGCCCCCCTTGTCCTGGTGTATACTGTACATTAGGGTGTGTCATGCTAAGGTCGAATATTGAAGAACTTGGAATTTCAAGATTGGCAGTATGTCTTCCTATGTAAAACTGAATTTTAAGAGGGGTTCGTCTTCTATAACTTTTGCGAAAAATCGCATTTAAGTGTTCAAAATCGCACTTTTTTGTCGAAAAATGGGATTTTTGGCCAATTTCTAAGACTTGGTAGCCTCAAATGACCTCCATATGTTCCATATTGTTCACATACACCCATAAGCATTTCTATGGGCAGGCTTGGACCCATTTAAGATCAGCCAAAGTGGTTCATAACCCCTAAAATAACCAAAATCACCCAAAATGGCCCAAAACTAAGGAATTGTATGATTTTTAGTTTCCTGTACACCACATTTCGCGGCTGTTATCTTCATCAGGCAGAGTATTTTGTTGTTCTTCTTTCTTGGTCTTGCATTTTCTTTTTTTTAGAAACGAATCCACCAATTTTCTTTTTTGGCATCACTGAGTGTGATGGCAACTGCCCCCACCTTTCCGCAAGCTGCTGTGACGTTCAACCTTTTTTATGCAATTGCAATTCTTCTTTAATACTTGTATAAGTCCCTCCTCCACCCCAGCTTGTAATAATATGCTGGTCAACTGAATGTTTTGAGATTTTTTCTTTTGAAAGCATCTTGATTTGTCTTGCAGGTCTTGTACAGATCTAAAACATGTTCATAATGTCTTGCTTTGATTTGAAAATTGGCAACAATTCTCTGTGATCGATCCTAGCACGAACAAAACCATCTCTTCTCTCTTGCCCATACACTGAATAAGCTGCAGCTGAAACTTTCTGGACTGCTCTTTCACAGCTTTGAGCATGAACTGAGAAGTTCTCAACTTCAAGTGGAGACCTGAGAAGCTCTTCAACTTCTCCTCTTGACATTTTACAAGTGAAGAGTGGCTCATACAGTTTCTCCTTATCCCAATTAATCAGAGTAATTGGAGAAGTGGCATCAAAATTCAGTTTAGGGTTTCTACGAGTTCTCAGACACGTGTCTCCATACTCAGACTTACCTCTGATCTTCTTGATCATCTCAACCCCACATGCCCTCTCGTCCTCGTCCTCACTGCACAGGAGAGAGGCAATGAGGTTCTCACTGTGAGCATGATATGCTCCACGAACTATCACATGAGTGATTATGTTCCTGACTTCAGAGGTCTGGCTTCTCAGCAGTCCCAAAGCGGTCACAATATGGTGAGGTCCATACCTCATGTGGTGCTTCACCTTGATTTCAAAATACATCTTGAAGTAGAAGTCCAGGCAGAACTTCAGCAGCACCTCCAGCTCCTTCAACACCTCCCCCTTCAGACCATGCTGCCTCATCCACAGCATCAACAGAGCCTCACCTGTAGTCAGCCAGCGTGACTGATTCAGTGGGCCACACTTCAGACCAGCAACTTCCTTGCTCAAATCTCCTGTCTTGAGAGCTTTGATCAATAGGTAGCAGTTCTTGTGGTCAGTCCAAGGTTCTGCACAATGTCTTCTGGCAGTTCAATTATATCTTCTCCTGGCAGAGCCTTGAAGCTAAAGTTGACAGGTATGTCATTGATCTTCTCCAAACGTTTTCCTATTGGGCCACTGAACCCAGACTTGTGCGTGTAGGGACCATTAAGCTTGATGATCATGTGCCTGAGGCTGAGTTCATTAATATGCACCTGGCATATCAGCCAGTGACACCTGTGACCTAGCAGTCTCTCCAAGTGAGTGATGGCTCCTCCATCAGGTCCTGTGATTGTGTTAGTGAAGTCACCGCCAAGGACCACAATAAATAGTATCTTTAGCACTATGAGCACTAATCCACTCAAACAGGGCCTGAGCTATCTTCAGTGCAGGTTTCTCATTTCCTTCAGGTTCTTCTGGTGTACAATGGAAGAGATACTTCCCCTCAGGTTCCCAGGTAACACTATAGTGCTCTTCAGTTGTAATATCAGGATGGAAGCGGCCAGTTTCTTCATTGTACCTCATGATCTTTGTCTTCTTATCTTGTTTTCCATCAAAGAAAATTCCCTTGATCTCCTTTCCCTCTGTCCTTTTCTCCAGGGCCTCCACCGAGGCACCTATTACAGACTCCTTGCCCCTCCACATCTTCATCCTGTCAACAGCTAGATATGCCTTATCAGCAGATAGATGGCCAATTTTGATGAGATCTTGCAAGAAACCAGTTGCAATGGCTGCTGCAGGAGTGTTTGTCACCTTGAACCTGACTGCAGCCACAGCAGTGCTTGAGATATGCATGTAGTTCCTCCTGGCAGAGGTGGAGACTTTGCCAGTGTTGACACTGGAGCTTGTGCCTAGTGCAGTACTGGAAAAACCTGTGTCAGCAGTAGGAGCTGCTCTGCCTGGAGACTCATGCAAGGCAGTCACCTCATCTTCATCATCATTACCATCATCATCTCTAAGCAGTAGCTCCTTTTCTTCTTCCTCTTTTCTGTTTCTCTTCTCAGCTGCCTTCTGTTCTTCCTCCTTCCTCTTAGCAGCCTTCACCTGCTTCACTGTTTCCTTCACATCAACAGATGTCATCCGGAAGCCAGAAACTTCTGAGGTTTTGATCCTCTGGTAATGGAGCCACTCTAGCTCTAGCTTTGGAATCTTCTGAGGCAGATGACAGTCACAGTTGACATGAACTCTAGCAGCACAGCCAGAGCAGCCAGATGCTTCAGTTCCACAGAGAGTGATATCATGTCTGCAGGTTATGTCAAACAATGTATCAAGTTCAGATATTCTCTTCTCTCTCTTTGCAGCCTTCACTCTGCCATTCACTAGGTCAATCATTTCATTCCACCTGACAAGAATCCTCCTGGCAATGGATCTCTCTTGAATGATCACAGGAGGAGTGAACTTGGCATTGCTTTTGCGCCAGTACCAGTGATGCCAAGTCCTTAGCCAAATCTTTCCAGAGGGTACTGAGCTCTCTTCATACCATCCAGAAGCAGCTTCTTTTCCTGGAGGAGGATTCCTCTCTGAAACACAGCTCTCCAGGTTGGAACTTCTGTGGGAAATAACTGCTTGCCTGGACCCACCAGATCACTAAGCTTTGAATCAGAACTTTTTCTGGTCTTTCGTCCTTGCTTAGCTATGGTGGCTACACAATCTTCACCAAGCTTTGTATCTGAAATATAGAAAATTATCACAGTGAAACTCTAGTAGCCTATAACAACTGTTACAATGGTTTTGCTTGGAAAGAAACCGGTCTGTTACATTTGTACTACAGTGTATGTCCTGCACATCAGTTCTGCACATAACATAACCAGAAAACGAAAAAGTTGAAATTTGAATACTTAAACGTGATTTTCAGCAAAAGTTCAAGAAAACAAACCTCTCCTAACATTTAATTTTACATAGGAATACATACTGCCAATCTTGAAATTCGCGTTTCAATGAGCATGATACACTCTACTGTACATGTATATTTTCCTATCCTTTTATATTTCATGAATGGGAAATTAAAACCACCACAGAGAAAAATATTTGGGGTTGGAGAATGTAGATTTTTTTCACCCAGTTTCTGACCTCTGTAATGGAATCTGAGAATTTTGAAGTTGGCCTATTCGGGGATCTGTACATTATAATTAGTACCATATTTAATTTTTCAACTTTTGCTGCTACACATTCTACGTAGCTGTTTGAAGTACTTATAGTCATTTTTACCATATGCCTTTCGCGTGTCTAAATAGTACATCATCCTTTACGCCTTACTGTTCTATCGCCTCGGAGTGTGTTATAGTTGTCAATTTGTATTTCTTTTTTGTCAACACAAAACTCACAGTGTTCACAGTTCGCCTGGCAGTCATTTAGATGGGTTTCCGTGAGGCATGCAAAGTCTGCTCCGGTTTCTTGCAAGAGTTCTTTCAGGTATATGACTTTGTCCGGGGAATGATTTGATTTAAGGCCCTGAATGTTGACTAGGATTATTTTTAATTTTTCGCTAGCGTTTTTACATTTATGTAGTTCCGATTCGTTTTCGTTTTCCAATGTTGGTGCCGGTTTCGTTGCCTTGTGATCCTCCGAGAATTTTTCTAGCTTTATCTTTTTCGATACTTGTTGTCCCGATATCGCATGAAGTGTCTTTGCACATGCCTTCTGTACGGCTCTCGGATTCCTGTATTTGTCAGTTGACTTTGTATTTGCTGGATGGTATTTAGCAGTTGAATTGTGTTGGCTACATCTAAAAATCGGTTGCACTCTTTGATGCTGGTTTTTTTCTGTTCACCTGTCGCGTTCCTTTGAGGATGGTGGTAATGGCATTTTTGTCCGTATTTGCACTTCCCATATCTTGCATACATGTTGTAGAGAGTAGAATGGTGGAACTTGCACTTGTTCTTAAATTTTCAATATCCTTTTGTGTGATGTGAGTTACATAATGTGGGGTGTGCATAGATACATTTTCAATATTATTATTATTATCATTTCTTACGTTTCCAATTCTTGTCGGCCGTTTATTTTCTATTTTAGTTTTTATCTGTTTATCATTATCCTCGTTGGCCAGTTTTACCCTATTGCAAATTTTACTTATCTCTTTTCTTTCCTTTACGTCTTCATTCCGTGTTATATTTTTATTTGTTCCTCTTTCATCCACCCAGTTTAGCATTGGGGCATTTTGTAACTCTTGTTTCCCTATTATTCCTCCTTTTCCGTAGCACTCGTATTCGCATTCTTCACTTCTTTAAATACCGCAAAAAGAGTTGTACATGCATCACACAGAAATTTGGTCCCCGCTATCTGTTCGACAGGAGGGGTATTTTTCTATCATCCCAATTCATACAGATAAAGTCATGCAGTTTTTGACAGAATAACACCTGATTGCCGCATTTTCAGTTGTTTCCAAAAATAAACAAACTGCAAATTAGGTGAGAATTTGAGCCCATGTTCATGCCATTCATTAATTATCGTCGTCGCTCAAAAAGAAATACTGCACACACACACACATTTTTTTCCTTTCTTTTGCTGGGTGTCGGTCACGAGGGTTTTATAACCTTTGCGTTTTATGACCTTTTTTCTGCCTTGTTTCAAACTTTTCTCGAATGCCAACCGTGTTACAATTTAAATATATACTTTAAACGGGTGATAATTTGTGTAAACTGTATTACACTTTCTTAAATTTAATGAATTTCACTTTATATATGCACGGATTCACTGATACTTTATACACTTTCGGGTGTAAACAGAATAAAGCCCCGAGGAGTTATTCCCTTCTTATTTGGATACTAATACACAGAGAGAAACAAAGCGTCAATTCCCCACGAGGTACAAGCCATTATTAAAATGGTAAAAAGTCTTAAGGGCGCTGAAGTTCAATTTGCCCGGGTCGCTGACAAACCTCGAGCCGGTACTACTATGAATTGGGCTTCTCATCAGTGGTTAAAATTACAATTAAGACAAAGCAAGGAAATTTACTGATATGTTAATTTGTATTTAGTCTATTCAACCCAATATAAAAAGATTAACAAATGCAAAGCAAGAACAGGTATTTTACTGAAAGACATAAACTAGCATTTAAGAAGATTACGACTAACAGAAAATAATTTCAATTGTAAAACTGTAATATTACACGAGCTTCTCACTTAAGAAAAACAGTCTGTCTAATTTTACATATTCTCTACTTTTCGTTGGAAAAATATACTCCGATGTTCCATGTAGGCTGATTTTTCCTAACCATCGAGACCCCCTCAGCATTTCCCGATACCCTCAGGCTGAGAAACACTGCTTGTGAGGATATCTTATAAAGTATTTTCAACTGTTCGTTTTAATATTTAATAGTAATCACGGACGGGAAAGCGTACCATACTCAAAATACCAAGCATATCATAATAAGTTATATTAAAGTACTTATTGATATGCAATTAGAAAGTGTCTTTAAAGAAGTTAATTGTACATTGTTCAAAAGTAATTTACACAATACACAAATATGCAACAATAATTATTGTACTTAGCGTTTTACTATTAGCAAAGTACCAATTTGCTTTAGTTGTATGAGGTAATTAAAGAATGTATCTGCAACAGTAGAGTTAATATGATCCTAAGATATGTCAAAAGGATTTTACATTATTTGATCACTTTTAGGTTTATATTTTAATTAATTAAAATTAGTTTTGAACAACTTAAAAAAACTAAAAAAGCAAAAAATACCCTAGGGTTGTTTCTTTTCACCTCCCGAAAAAGAACTCCCCATAACACGTTGCATCACTACCTGGATGTAAGTGTAACCAAAACGTATCCATGTCCAGTTACATTCACATTATAACATGTAAATAATTTCCTATAAAAAATTTTAAACAAAAATTTAAACAAGTGATATTTCTTACATAAGAGTGTATAGATTTTGTAGAAGCGTGAAAGGACTAGGTTAGTCTATAGACTGATATAAATACCAACTTGAACTTGATTTAAATCCTACCATCAGCGTATGCTGGGGGAAGAAGTCTTTCAAAGGGCGTCCTTGCTTGTCCCCATTTTGTATTGAGCATATTGTTGCATGAACCATCACTCGTTCTGAAAAAGACCTCCTTCTTTCCACAAAACGGGGAAGAGGGGCAGGTACTGTCCATCCCGATCTGACCTAGATTCACAGTTTTAAGCAAAACGCTTGCTTGGAATGCATTTAACTTGAGCCTGTAAATGTTTTGAAGTACAATAATTTTAATTTTAACTTATAAAAGAAATGCAGCATTATTCATATACACTATAAATAATGAAGAAATTCTGTAGTCAAATGGTCACTGTGAATGTTACAATATATATATATATATATATATATATATATATATATATAATTGGTTCGTCGTTTCAGCGATTTGTCGTTTGGCCTTTCCCAAGAGCGACGCATTTTTCACAACTCCTGAACAGCGATTTGAAATCTATCTTCTTTTTGCGTGTATCTGATTTATTGAAGTGTTTGATTGTCTAATTTGTCATTTTATTAATATTTTGCTCATTAGTGATTTAGACTATTTTATATTAATATTTTAATTACTAATATATGTACTAGGGGCACTCAATATATTTTGCCCCACCCTTTTTTCTTAGCTAAATAATAGGCCATGGGGCTGAAATGTCTTTTGGGCCGTAAGTTTGAACTTTCTGCGCTTCACATAACCAGATTTTTCCAGTTTGAACCTCCCCTCCTTGAATGAAACCGCTTTTAAACGCAGTTTCTAAAATGGCGTCTGACAGTGATGTGCGTCGTAAACAGAGAGCTGTTATCGAGTTCTTAACCGCAGAGAAGAAAAAAGTTGGAAATATTCACAAACGTATACAAAACGTTTACGGAGATGCCATTGTTGATCGAAGCGGAGAACGGGAGAGCCAGCCTCGATAATGAGCCACGCAGCGGTCGTCCGGCATCGGCTGTGACATCTCACACTGTGCAACGTGCTAACAGCATCATTCGGTAAAATCGGCGCGTCACATATAAGAAGCTATCACTGGAGCTAGGAACAAGTGAAGGCAGTGTGAATACGATAATTCAGCAACGGGGATACACAAAAGGGTGTTCACGGTTTGTTCCTCGCGAACTAACTGAAGATCACAAAGCCCAAAGAAAAGAAATTGCTTCTGAGTCGTTGGTTCAATATGAGACAGAAGGGGATGACTTCCTTTCACGAAATGTATCTGGTGATGAGACTTGGGTACACCACTTTGAACCTGAAACAATACGCCAATCCATGGAGTGGCATCACGCAGACACCCCACGCAAGAAAAAGTTCAAAACGGTTCTCTCTGCAGGAAAGGTTATGGCCACCATCTTCTGGGACATGAAAAGGATGATTCTGGTGAACATTATGAAGAAAGGACAAACAATCAACTCAGAGGCATATATTGCTACCCTACAGAGACTCCAGAAACGTATAAAGCGAGTTCGAGCGGAGAGAAAACTGGAAGACGTCCTTCTTTTGCACGATAACGCAAGAACACACAACAGTTTGCAAACAAGAGAGGTCATTACAAAAATGGGCTTGACTGTGTTACCCCACCCTCCATACAGCCCGGATCTGGCACCTTCAGACTTCCATTTGTTTGGGACAATGAAGGATGCTATTCGTGGAAGAAAGTTTCAGAATGACGATGAGGTTGTTGAGGGGGTTAAGAGGTTGCTGGAGCGGAACCCAGCGGACTTTTACCAGCAAGGAATAAAGGCCCTTGTTTTGAGGTGGAGGAAAGCCGTAGAAAGGGATGAAAACTATGTGGAAAAATAAAAACTTGTAAAAAAGGTATGTAACTACTTGTGTACAAATTTCTGGAACTTACAAGGAAACTTGGAAAGAAAAAAAAAGGTGGGGCAAAATATATTGAGTGGCCCTCGTAGTGTGAAATTTATCATTTATCGATGCATGTGAGTACACAATTTGCTACCGTTTATTACTACTACTACAGTATTTCTGTTCTATTATTATCATTATTATTATTATTAATGTCACTATACTTAATAATAATTAATTACTACGTAAGAAACTTAGAATCTTTTGTTATCGTTTATTATTATTATTTCAGTTTTACTTACATATTTAATAGTTATAGCACAGGAAATGTAGGATATTTTTTTAATACATCCACCACGTGGCTGTTGTTTGTCACCTCTAATCCCCTAGATAGACATCTCAGTTACCAACTAAAATAAAATAAAATTGTGTGTGTGTGTGTGTGTGTGTGTGTGTGTGTGTGTGTGCATGTGTAGAAATTCCTTCTTTTGGTATTTTCGAACTCTTGTTTACTATTTTCAGGTCACGAATCCATGATTTTTCCAGACTCTTCTGCCTACCGGTTAGATTGGGAAATTAATTTTAATTTTTCAAAATAAAAATTTTCTAGACATGGCCCCGAATTTACGCGACTGTTCCGAATGCGGTGTAAAGTTTCCTTATTGCTTTTTTAGCAGTCTCTCTTTTAATACGACAGTTTGCAGATTTTGCTTAAACCCACAGGAACTACAAAACAAGGTAATTTCGGTGAGAGACAAACTTCGAAGTAGTCGGGGATAGGCGACTGAGTCGAGAGAGGAATTTAGAGCTTTGGCAACTAGGTCTAACTCGCTGCAGGATTTTGTTTCAGAGAGTTTGGGCGGAAGTTCGCACACAGGGCGGAGATCGCGCGATGACTCTACGACGAAACACCAACCAGTCTTCATTCCCGCCCCCTTTTCCTTTCGGGGGATCGACCATTTGAGCCATTTCGAAATAGGGCCTGACCTAGAGAGCATAAACCTTGCTTAAGAGTAGTTACAACTAATAGATTTTCCGTCTTAGAGCCAGAGCAGAACGACACGCAAGAGATTAGGCTAACTGGCAATTCAATTATTCGAGGACAATTATGGGAGTTCTGCGAGCACGTGTTGACGACATCACGGACTCCATATTGAGAGTATGGTAAAGATACTGATGAAAGTACGATATTTATGGTGTATGTTGGAACTAACGATGTTAAGATTTCCAGGTCAGAGAAGCTAATAGAGAAATACAAGGAAAGGAGTGATAAATTAATTTTTTCAGGAATCCTACCAAGAATAGCAGAATCCGACGGCTTTTTCAGTACATGAATAATATCCTTAAGTCCCTTTCCCAACAGCAAAATGTCGAATTCGTCAATTTCTGTGGTAATTTTTATAATAAAAAGGATTTAATTTTACGTGATGGCCTTCACCTGAATGGCGTGGGAGCAGCTCGTCTTGGTGGACTATTACATAGTTCTGCAATGGCTTTTCAGGCAAGGAACGGTGAAACTCATTCGCAAGCGACCAGCCAAACATAAACTTTTCTTACAGTTAAGAACCTCGAGATTCTACAGCGGTACTCAAACTTTTATAAATGTATTTTATATTAACGCTCGAAATTTAAAATTTAAATTAATTGATTAATGAAGTATTATGTATTGTCCTTGACCAAAAATTTGAGGTTGTAGCAATTACTGAACCCTGGTTAAATACAGAGGGTAGAGATTTTCTTGGAGAATAACATATTCATGGTTATGAGATATTTAACAATGATAAAAGAGAAAGAAGGTGGTGGTACAGTACTGTACATTTAGTCACACTTAAAATACCTAATTAAAAAATTACAAAAACTGATAATATAAATGTGAAATTTGTTGAAATTAAAGACAACTCACGAAAGAAATCAGTTATAGGTTTAGTACATAGGTCTCCTTCTCAAACTGTCGATAGTGATAATAGATTTTAGGAACTAATTTTTTATGTAATAGCGAACATGAAGCGATAATTATGGGAAATTTTAATCTACCTTGCGGACAGTGGGGTGGTCCTTCACAGTCTAATTCCGGTCATTGATTGTACGAGGGCTTGCTCGAAAGTAGAAAGAACTAACTGGAGAGCGCAGTATTCTGGGTTCAGTTTAAGTACAGACCTAGACTTAATTGATACTATCTCTGTAGGAGACTACGTCTCGACCAGTGATCGTAGGCAAATAATATTTGAAATTAAAGCTATTGTTCATAATTCGGAGAGCCTGGAAAAGTTTTGGATTTTAAAAGAGCTAAATTTCATGACATAAAACTACAATTTTTGACTCATAATTGAGATGATGCTCTATCGCGTGATGATATTAATGGCAGGTAGATTTCTTGTTTCTTAATTATTTTAAACGTTTAGAATAGAGCAATATCCTCTTACGCAAAAGGAGACTGGTGAAGTCTGTTGAAATAAAATGATGAAATGATGAAATTAAAAGTAGCTTAACGTTAAAACGAATGCGTATTTCAAATTTAAAGAAACAAATAATTTTCCGATAAAAATGCTTACAAGTTCTTGAGAAAGCGAAGCAAAAACATTATTAGAAAAAGTAAACGCAACTATAGTATGAGCTATATATAGTACCCAAATGAAATTAAATCCGAAGGATTCTAAAATCATTTTAGGAATAAAAAAGTAGCTTCGCTATTGGACTATTGTTCCACTCATAGGCGAAAACAACTACAAAATTTACAAGAACTTACAAATGACGGAAGCTTTAAATAAATTCTTCTCTTCCGTGCTCAATAACGAAGATATAAACAGCATTCCCGTTCCCGTAATCATGCTCAATGATGATCATTTAAAACTTCACGATTTTAACATTAGTGAAACTGAAGTACGTACGACGAGAGGTAAAATTAATCCTAATAAAACTCCAGGTCCAGATAAGATCTGCCCTAAGGTACTTAAAGAAGTGAACTGCGCAATAGTCTCTCCTCTCACTTATATATTTAATAAATCGTTATAGTCTGGAGAAGTTTCATTCGATTGGAAACTTGCAAACATTACGCCACTATTTAAAAAAAGGGACAAATCGCTTCCCCGAAATTATCGTCCCATGAGTCTGACTGACTTCAGGAGTTGGTAAGCTTACGGAGACGATGGTTCGAGACAAAATAGTTAATCACTTAAAAATAAATAATTTAATCAAAGATTCTGAACACGGCTTTCGACGAAATCGTTCTTGTCTTACTAATTTGCTCGATTTCTTTAATGATATTGTAAATATAGTATATGACGAGAGTAAAAGAGTAGACGTTATATATCTCGATTTTCAAAAAGCGTTTGATAAAGTGTCCCATAAGAGATTATTAGCTAAACTTCATTCTCACGGAACTGATGATAATGTTCTCAAAAGGATTGAAAATTGGTTTAGTGTACGTAAACGAAGAGTGCTCATTAAAGCAAAGTGTCTAACTGGAGAAGTGTAACTAGCGATGTGCCTCAGGGATCAGTTCTGGGACTAGTTCTTTGTATTGTTTATATCAATAACATCGACATAGGAATTAACAGTATAATTTCAAAATTTGCGAATGATACAAAAATCAGTGGCGAACAAAGTCAGCGGCAGAACATTTGCAGATTCAAGAAGATATTAATCAGTTGCTTGAATGGGCAGAAATTTGGTAAATGAACTTTAATAGAGATAAATGTAAAACGTTGCATATCGGTACAAACAATGTAAAAGAAAATATTTTATGCGCGATAAGACACTAACAAAAGAAAGATTTAAGTATTATTATTGCCGACACTCTTTAACCGAGTAAGGAATGTACCGAAGCTGTTAGAAAAGCAAATAAAATCTTAGAATTTACTGGGAGATCATTTGAATTTAAGTCGAAGAAAACAGTGCTACCATTATAGAAGTATAATCCCTTAGTACTAGGGGTTAAAACCTGTATTGAAATACCGGTATTAATACCGGTATTGAAGAAGTACAAATAATACCGATACCGATATTATAGGTTTTCGGTATTGACAAAAATTGCTATTGTAAAATTTAGGCAATTTAGTCCTCCGATGGGCAAATAAACTGTTTTTGGAGGATTCGGAGAAAAAAAAAGTTTCGGGGTATTTTGCAGTTAACCTCTTTTTTTCGTTTTCTATTCCTTTCTATCAAAGAAAACTATTTATTGCACTAGCTTTAAGAGTGATTCATTCAACTGTAGCCATTTCTTCAACAGAGTGGGAAATTATTGAAAACCTTTATGACACCTTACGTCCTGTTGAAATAATTCTTAAAGGGTTATGCTCGAAAGATGTATCACTCCTGACAGCTGAATCATCAATGAAATTTATTTCAAAGAAACTAGGAGAGAAAAATAATCCAATAGCAAAAGAGTTAAAAGATTGTCTTAGAAATCGTTACATTTCAAGAAGACAGCAAGACATTGTAGGTTTAATCAAATATCTTCATAATCCCGAAGTTTTAAAAGTTCAAGAAGAGGAAAGTTTTTCTGTTCCATCAAAATTAGTTCTCAAAAGAACTGCAGAAAGGCTCCATAAAAGACTTTTCCCTAAGAATGTGGTTGATTTGGAGATAGAAATGGAAGAACAGGAATTTCCATGTAACCCTGAAAATGTAGCTGCAAATAAGACTGAAGTGGAAGCAGATTCATTACTGAGTGAATACATGCAAGAAATGGACAAACTAGGAAAAGTGCCATCTAAAAAAAATTCCATTGATTTTGATGTTACTAATGAATTTAAAAGCTTGGAAGTTACTTTACAGAGAAGTGAGAATTTAGAGAAGCTGTACAAGGCACTGCTTTCAATTAAACCTACAAGTGCAGAATCAGAAAGAGCCTTTTCTGCTGCAGGCCTATTTCTGACGAAACTGAGATCAAGTCTATCTGAACAATCCCTAGATGCTCTTTGTTTCCTCAAAGCATACTTTCAAAATCAAACTAAGAAATAAATATTTAGATACTAATAATTTCTATCTACCCCAGTAGTTGTATAATAATATGCTAAAAAAAAATTCAAATAATATTTTTATTACAATTTAGTAATTTACTGTATAAACTTTTTCGAATAGAATGCCATCTATTTGGAGTTGGGTCATTAATTTATAGTAAATATGGTGAGTACTGCAAGTCCCTCAGACTTGTGGGAGGGTTGGTAGGGTGGCACCATAATAAATCAAAATAAATTATTTTTTTCATAATACCGGTATCAATACCGGGATTAGCATAATTGCCTCCAAATACCGGTATTGAAAATTTTCGGTATTATGCAAGCACTACTTAGTACGCCTCAACCTGGAATAGTGCGTTCAGTTCTGTTCCCCATATTTACAACAGGACATAGACAGAATGGAGAGAGTGCAGCGACGGATTACTAAGATGATTCCTAGACTTAGGAACAAATCATACGCTACCCATTTAGAAACATTAAATTTATTCACACTTGTAAAAAGCGGTATTCGAGGGGATTTATTCCAGGTGTTTAAAATGATTGAAAGTTTTGATAATGTCGACGCTGAAAAATATTTCACCTTCAGAAATGCAGATAGAACTCGTGGTAATGATCTGAAATTAGTGGGTAAATATTTTAATTCTAATGATGCTAAACATTTTCTCGTCAATCGTATAGTTAGTTAACTTGTGGAATGGATTGCAAGCCATCGTAATTCAAAGTACAGTAATTCGATCAAATCCTTTAAAAAGAAACTAGATCCTTATCTTGCCTTAATCCCCCAGTTGGAAGCATTTGTTAACGAGTAGAGGCGTTGTGGAATTTTCTCTTTGATTCCCTCTCCTTTTCTTTAAAATGTTCACTTTATCTTTAAATTTCTTTCCTTCCTTTCAACCTTCCTTCTTTGCTTTGCTTTTATTAAAACTTTCACTGTCTTCAAATTTTCTTACAGCTTTTAACCTTCCTTCCTCGTAAGGACTAGCCAGTCTGTTGCTGTTTGGTGTCCTTTGTATGCTTTATACTGTATTATTTTGGATAATGAAATAAAAATATAACTTTCCTTTTCCAAAGTGATCAACTTGGCGTAATTTTTCCTTGTTTTTGCTGCACTCTCGTTACATTTAAAATGACATTAATTTTGTCGTGGCTCGATGTAATTTTTAGGTATCTTTAACGTTTAAGTAAACCAGTGAACGTAAAAAAACCCGAAGAGTACTTAGGTAATTAAATTTGGGTAGTTTGGTTTGCCCATAATTCAGTAATTTACACTTCTCAGTCATGACCAAATTTGTTATAAATTAAGTTTTGTTGATTGTAAAGACGCAGCATGTCAAGAGAACAGCTGGCGTTAAATTACATTTGCACAGTTTGCAGCAACTTGAAATTTAAGTTATGGCCAGCACATCTCTTACTCCCAATAATAAACAGTAAATCTAATAATAATAATAATATATATATATATATATATATATATATATGTTAGTAAAAATAAAAGTTGTGAATTAAAAATAATAATCGTACATTTTCTTTACTGCCCTGCTAGTAGCAGCCTGAGCAACAGCAGCTCGTGCGATTTGCTTGGCCCTCGGTGTTGTCTTAAAGAACTGCAGGTGACCGTACGCTGGTCTCTGTGGATCTGTTAATTCGATGCCTTGTTGTTGAAGTTTCTGTCGTCGATAAAGAATAACAACTGAAAATTTTAATTTACAATTTCATCTTACAAAATGTTACTATTATAATTGACACTGAATTAAAAAAAATGTGGTAAACATAAAATTCTTAAATACCACCAATGGATCTGACAGAATTTAACTGACATTAGTAGAATTTTATGATTTCAGCACCTCCGACAACCATCAACATATTCATTATTCTCCTACAGTATCTTATTTATTCAATATCTTATCTATTCTTATCTTATCTATTCAATATCTTATATATTCTTATCTTATCTATTCTCTTACAATATCTATCATGTCCCGTTGTTTCACTGCGTAAAAACCCGCTGCTGCAGCACTGCTAAATTGTTGTCCTGAGAGTGGCTGAATGTTTGCGGCGAATGATTTTAAATCATTTGCTACTCTGCTAGGAAAATCTTCAAGTAAACATGGACTTGGATCTGGAACTTTGTAAGGAAAAAAATAAGAATAAATGATTTATTTATAGCGAATCTTTCATTAACAAACTATAACAGTAACTATAATTCCATCAAAATATTATTGCGACAGAATGTGTATTAAGTTAAACTTTAAATTATGGGCAGTTATTTGAGTAGCGAAGGTAAATTTAACATGGTTTTCGAAAGAATATCTTTACTTTGTGGAGGCGATCTGCAACACGCTCCTTTTGAACCTCTATAGAAATAGCAAACCAAATTATAGGCGTGAACTTCTTCGTAAAAGGGTGAGCAGTAGACCATCGGTAGGCATGGGTGCCGCCGAGAACATCGGCTAGTAGGTATGGCGTTCGTTTGGACTAAAACAAAGAGAAATTCATTCACATTATTTTATTCATCAAAATATTCATTAGACATCGAATGATGCTCGTTAATTCAACAATATAAAACTATGTTCTTAATACGTATTTAGTAAACTCTGATTTTCCTTCCTTTAACTGAGTTACCAGGAGCAGGACGATTATCAGGGTTCAGAATAACTGGCCTATGAGACGCTCCCGGGTTCGATAGTGTGTAACCGCTTGACTGTGTGGATTGGGAAAGGCTAGCACCTGCCGAGAAACCTCCGCTTGCCTGTCAATTCAATAATGCGTTGTTAATACGTCACTCCCAAATTTTATCCGCCAAATCTTTTAGTTAGTTTTTTCCAGTATAAACAAAAAACTTAATATTAATATTATAACTTCAGGTATAACGTCATGTCAAATTTTTACATTTAGTAGGCCCCTACTGATCTTTTAAAGGTATATTTGTCAGTTGCAAGTATACACTCAAATCTATATTTTTCTGAGTACTCCATAAGGACCCTCGTTTGCCAACTTCGTTATCTTAGACATTGATTCCATTTTAACCATGGCCAAAACCATGAAGCAACTTCGATGACTCCCACAAACCCACTGACTCAAACCACGGAATGAGTTTCTTCATTACTCTCCTCAAGGGTTCTCATAATGTATAGTGATTTTGTGATGTACGTAGTATATATACACACACAATATTGTTTTTAAGCAAGTATTATTATTATTATTATTATTATTATAAAAAAGATTGTTTTCATAACGTTACCGGTAGGTTACGATGCAAAACGAGTTTTCCTAATATGACAGCATTTCCTGAGAGTGCCGCTGATGGAGACAAAGGAGGAACTGCAGAAAATCTACAGAATAAGATAAAAAAAAGAATACTGTAAGAGTTTGATTAATTACTTGTCTTCATTTCGTTCAATGGGCGGAAAGTTTTATATTTTCACTTTAAGAAATTCAATACAGGTTTATCTATTTTGTGATTTAAATAAAGCTAATGAAGTTCAGCTACACTGACTTAATTATGAAACGGTCAAGTATAATTTCAGTTGCACTACGTAAAATAAACCATATTCATCATATATATTAAATCAATGGCTGAAGTGATGCCTTATGGTGATTTAGCAAGTTAGAAATTTATAAGAAAATGAAATAAACACTGCCGATAGGTCGCCTTAAAGTTATATTTGTAGCAATAGGATATTTTTAATATTTCTAGATTCTTTTGTTGTGCCTTCTTAATTTGAATTAAAGAGGAAAAATTAATTTCAAGTGAAACTTGAATAATTAAGAATCATCTCTTAAGATGAATGCGGGTAAATAACAAAGCTTACCCCCTGGATTCGTAGGTACCTCTCCTGTCTCGATCAGTTTTTTCAGTAGATTCTGCTGAAGACTTAGTCTCCTCTGCGTTGCTTTCGATGAGTGACACCGTTAATAGTCTGAGGAAAAGTTATTCCAATAAATACCAAAACTGGGGTCGTAAAAATGTTTTTATTTAATTATAATTAAACTTATTCGCTAATATTTTAAGTTAATTTATATATAATTTTTCCTATTATCAGTTAATAGTTCATAAACGTCTATAATTCTGCTTCAATTTTTTCAGGTCTATTCTTTTCTCTGATTTTTTTTTTTAGGATATATGTACTGTATACTGTAATTTATTGAGGAACTTTGATGGCTACGGTAAACCCACTAACTCAAAACATGGAATGAGTTTCTTTATTACCCTTCCCAAGGGTCCCCATAATGTATAGATAATTGTGATCTTGTAAGGTACATAGCATCTTCATCATTTTTCTTAAGCCAGCATTATTATTATTATTATTATTATTATTATTATTACTTGGCAGAGTTGACAAATGATAATTCACCCCTAAAACACGTACTTGTTAAGGTTAGTTAGAATACCTGTTGCCAAGGAATCAGGTAAAAAATGAAATGAACCCATGTGTAATTTTACAAAAACTATTTGCATGTGTGATCAATCGTATGGAAATACGAGCAATTGCTTTCTGAGGCGACTCTGAACAGTGTTTTCTCCGCTTACAGCATGTGCCCCGTACATTCCTTTCATTATCAGTCGAAGGGCACCTGGCAGTTCCCCCAATCCTTCGCTTCTACCCAGCTCATCCACCTCGATACATTGCAGTCTCATCGAAAACAAGACAGTACAACTTTGAATAGAACAAAAAAGCCGAATAATCTGGACAGAGATTGTATTTTAGAGATAAATTCATAATAAGTCGGTTGTTCTACTGAGAGAGCTCAAGCCATAAAGAAAGTAAGCATAAAACAGCAAACAAAGAAACACAAGAGAGAGAGAGGAGAGAGAGAGAGAGAGAGAGAGAGAGAGAGAGAGAGAGAGAGAGAGAGAGAGAGAGAGAGAGAGAGAGAGGAGAGGAGGAGGGGGGGGGTTGACAAAAGTAAATAGATACCCTTGGTTTTTTCCATAGTTTTCGATTTGTTAATTATAAGTCAATAAACAACAACAAATGCCTCAGAAACACTTATAATTGAAATGTTTATTCATAACACCCAGTATTCAATTTTAGGCATTTACTGACGATCAACCGGTAACGTACCAACTTTTACTACAAACATCGATAGAATTCTTACCTCCAATTATATTGGTAACAATTGTCTTAGTGCAGGAAATTCAAATACTGATCTCACAAAAGAACATTCAAATAATAACGCAAGCTAGCTTCAGAACATCATGACTACAAATGGTTTAAAATTAGCTATTACAAAGCCAAATAGATTCACAATGACATTAAAAAATTCGACTCTGCTCGATCAGATCTGGGTATAGTCCCCGCTTGACTGCATCTCGGGTATAATTATACTAAATATCACAGCTCACTCGCCTACGTACGCTATGCTAATCACCCATTTCTCAACAAAGGAAACTATAAAAGTTGACTATAGATTTTACATCTATAATAACAAATTAAAGTTTCTAAGAGAAATTACAGCTTTTGACTGAACTGGAATAACTGAAGGTAACCATGACAGTGGAACAAAATTTCAGGCATTCTCAGTCACATTAATTGATATATTCAGCATAAACTTTCCTCTTAAATCCTATTTTAACTGTTAAAACACAATTTTTTAAAATTGGAAAGAACTGCAAATTCAGATTAAAAACTCAGGTAGGCCTAAATTAAATAATTTCAAAATAATAACATCTGATAAACACGGCAATAGAGCCTTCTCAAATGATTGGTTTAGCAAAAAAATATGGCTGACTGGATGCCCAATAAGACAGAAATTGTTCTGTTGGCCTTGTTTACTTTTTAATAGTGATTCTGGAAAAGAGGTATGGAGTAAAGAAGGCTATCGAGCTCTTAAAAATTTGAGCAAAGCATGTACAAAACACGAATCATCAAAACTGCATTTAGAATGTGTAATGAAATTAAGTTTGTTTGCCAAGTATATATATATATATATATACAGTATATTATATATATATATATATATATATATATATATTACAGTATATATATATATATATATATATATATATATATATATATATATATATATATATATTATATAATATATATATATATAATAATTATATATATATAATATATATATATATTATTTATATATATATATATGTATATATATATTATATATATATATATATATATATATATATATTATATAATGTAAAGAACGACGCTTGTGTAGAAGAGCGTCCGCACAAGATGGGGAGAGAGAACGAGCAAATGAAAAATGAGGCACTTCTCAGGAATCGAACCCAGGATCATCCAATTGCCGGTCGGATATGCTAACCACTGCACCAAGGTCCCCAATCAGTCACAACTCATAATTCTCCTACATACGAGTGGAATCGAATGCCCTGAGCTGGCACCTTCCCATGCCGTACATATATACATTTTAATTGCAAAAAACACAGTATAATTAATGTTAAGAACGACGCTTGTGTAGAAGAGCGTCCGCACAAGATGGAGAGAGAGAACGAGCAAATGAAAAATGAGGCACCTCTCGGGTTCGATTCCTGGGAGGTGCATTCGATTCCGCTCGTATGTAGGAGAATTACGAGTTGCGACTGATTGGGGACCTTGGTGCAGTGGTTAGCATATCTGATCGGCAATTGGATGATCCCGGGTTCGATTCCTGGGAGGTGCCTCATTTTTCATTTGCTCGTTCTTTCTCCCCATCTTGTGCGGACGCTCTGCTACACAAGCGTCGTTCTTTACATTAATTATACTGTGTGTTGTTTGCAGTTAAAAAAAATAAAAAAAAAAATATATATATATATATATATCCCCGCAAGGGGGTTCTAAGCTCGTGCTCTTGAGTGCTCTTTCTGCTCGTTTGTACGTGCTTGTTCCTGGAGGTTTCACGTGCGCCCTCCCGGCCCTAGCACCCAAGGATGATGGGGCTCGACCCTGCAGTCCTTGTCATCCTTGGTCTTTTTCCACTTCGACTGTCCCCTCCACCCTTTCTTTTTCCTCTGTCTTTCCTCTCACTTTTTCTTTGTTTTTCCACTGAGATATGCCCTTTTAAATAGAGGCGAATCGGTTCTTCCCGAACTTAAAAAAAAAAAAAATATATATATATATATATATTATACACACAGAGCCTATATAATATTCTGCCTACCCAATGCACCAGTCCAAGAACCGCCTCTGACTCATTGTGAGTATTAAACGCAAGCATATACCATTTAAACTATGGAAAACTGATATTATTATCGAATAGATGTCCAAAATTTACTCTAACAGACTTAATACAGACATTAAAAAAACAAAAGTAAATCATTATTGTTAAAATATTGATGAACAAAAATCCATTCCAAAGAGGATATAGAACACTCTGCAGGAATTAATTAACACAAAGAAGGTTAAAACAAATCCTTTGGCCAGAGTGGCGTATCAAGGGAGGGGCGAGAGGGGAGACCGCCCCGAGCGGCACTTCCCGAGGGACGGCAAATTACTGTCAGGCGGGCGCAGTATGCAAAATTTTGGGTTTTTATGTTTTAAAATGCAACCCTCCAAAAAATTATATCTCATCATTGTCGCGCGTTATTTGTGTACAAAATATCCATGGTTTTGATGAAAAATCATCATTAAATGCTATATATGCCACCTCAATGCCACTATTTCCACAAATAGTTGCGTTAAATTTTCACATCGGAAAGGTTGCCAGCCCTATTTTTCAGACTTTCCCTATATTATTTAGGTTAGGCTTTGCATTCTTTGAGCTTTGATGATGTTAATAATTAATGGTTGTTTTATTTTGCAGATACCCTACTGAATTAGCAAACATGAGCAAACGACAGAGACTGAGTGGTGCTGCATACAAGAATCTTCGCGAAAAAAAGAGGAGGAAGGCAAGCGTGCTGCTAAGCGATTTCATCAGTTAATGGGATTCTCAGACACACCTTCAGTGCCTTCTGGGAAGCAAGGAGATCAACCGCAATGTGATATATCTTTAGAGATAGATGTTCAAGCGGCAACTTCAAGTGAACCCCCAAATAATCAGGATCAACCCTCATCTACATCACAAAGTCACCCACCCACCCATCACCCACAGAGTCTGTTTAACGATTCTGGCAACTGGCCCGTTCCAATGACGGACAATTTGAGAATCGAACTCATTAAACGTGGACCATCACATTTGAAAAACATGAATGGACCCTTTCCAGCTGATTCAAACAATAGGTCAATGTCAAAAGTTTGGTATTTCAAAACTTTGGAAAATGGCGAAAAAATTGAAAGGTCATGGCTAATCTTCTCACCTTCAAAATGTAGCTTGCATTGCTTTTCCTGTCGTCTCTTCAACAACATCTCCAGTGCATTTGGAAAAGAAGAAGGATTTTTTGCCTGGAGGAAACTGAATCCAAGAGTACCTTAACATGAAAACAGTCCATATCATACCCGATGATTTGAACAATGGAAAGAGTTGTCTATGCGCCTTCAGTTGAATGCTACAATAGATAATGCACATCAGTTGCAAATAAAACATGGTACTGCTAAGTGGAAAGAAATACTGAGACGAATTTATGACTGCATCATGTTCTTGGCAAAACAAGATCTTGCATTCCGAGGGCACCGAGAGAACTTAAATGAAGAAGCTGGGCTAGCTGGCAATTCTGGAAACTTTTTGGAGTTAATAAAACTAATGGGCAAATATGACCCAGTAATTAGGGAACATCTTACAAAAATACGAATGACTGACAAGATATCCACTACGTATTTGTCACCTAACATTGAAAATGAGTTCATCACACTAATCGGCTGTAATGTTCGAAAATGTATAATTGATAATGTGTCTAGTGCAAAGTACTTTGCAATAATTTTCGATAGTACACCAAATATATCGCATATTGATCAGATGTCTCAGGTAATTCGCTATGTGTCGATTAAAGATGGCAATGTAGAGGTGAAGGAATTCTTCGTTGATTTTATTAAATTAGAGGGGAAGACTGCTGAGGCAGTTACTGATCTCATTGTCACTAAGCTCCGTGAGGATGGGCTGGATATCCAGAATTGTTATGGTCAAGGCCCAAGGGTATGACAATGCTGCTACGATGGCAGGTATTCATCTTGGAGTTCAACGCAGAATTCTTGATGTTAGCAAACACGCTGTTTTCATTCCTTGCAATAACCACTCGCTGAACTTGACTGGAGTTCATGCCGCGGGACTGAGTCCTAATGCTGTAACTTTCTTTGGAACAATTGAACGAATTTTCGTCTACTTTTCTTCCTCTACTCATCGTTGGGATGTCTTAACAAAACATTCCAAAATCACTGTCAAGCGAGTCTCTGATACGGGGTGGAGTGCTAAGTATGATGCTGTTTCTAGTCTTAAGAAGAACTTGACTCACGTTGTTAGTGCCTTGGAAGAACTGAGTGAAGGGGTCTCCGAAAATCTGGACACAAAGGGCGATGCTGAAGCTCTGTTGGCCTCCATCATGTCATACATATTCATTGTGTACTTATTTTTCTGGGATCCAGTGCTGAAAGAAATCAATGATGCTCAGCTATATTTTCAAAGAAAGGGACTTGCTTTGGACCAGTGTGCATTAAAAATGAACTCTTTATCCGTGTTTTTAACTAATGAACGAGAGGCAGTAGTATCAAACGCTGTAGATGCCGCCGAAGAGTTCTGTAATGAAATGGATATCAGTATAGACCGCAGAGTCAGGAGACGGAGAAGAATGCCTGGAGAGCAAGCTCGTGATGCTGGATTGACCGTGCAAGAGGATGTACGCAGAGAATTTTTTGAAATCATGGATCGTTTATTAGCAGAAATTGAAAAACGCACAGTTTGTCTTAAAAACATGAATGATCGCTTTGAATTTCTGTCTCCTTCGTACCTTTTGAATCAGTCCAAAGATGAAGAAATTAATACCAATGTCAATAATTTTTCTTCCATCTACAATGACATTAATCCAGGAAGTCTACTGGAAGAAATAAAGCGTTTGCGCAGACATTTGCTCAGTTTCGAAAGCATAAGCGTCGACGATGATCCAAAGAACTGGGATATGTTAAAATTACTTCAGTGGATCGTTAAATGGGATCTAGTGGAATCTTTGCCTCATATAACAATTGCCCTCCTGATCTGTCTAACTACATGCATGTCCGTGGCAAGTTGCGAACGAAGTTTCTCGAAACTGAAACTTATAAAAACTTACCTCAGGTCAACTATAAGTCAATCTAGACTGAGCAATTTGGCGATTATTTCAATTGAACGCGAAGTTTCAGAGACAATGGACATAGAAAAAATCATTCATGAATTTTCTGTTATGAAAGTCCGAAAATTTAACTAGGCATTATACATTATATAGTTATTGTTAAAATTATGTAGTGTATTATGTACGGTACATTATGTAGTATTATTAAAATTGAAGTTGCTTTATTTAAGTTTTTCTTCCAATAAAAGTTTTGTTTAGAAGTGTATTTTTGTAAAGGAATTGTTTTTAAAATTGAAAATTGTTGCAGGGGGGGGGGGGCATTTTCGCCCCGAGCGGCAAAAAGTATTGGTACGCCTCTGCTTGGCCTCCCTCACACAAGGCAGAAATTCTACAGTGACCCCAAAGATATAGCCAATTCATTAAACAACTTCCTTGCAAATATCAGCTCCAATACTCCAGCTTCGATCCCAATTATAGACAATCGCTACCAATATACATGCCACAACCAAATCCAAACTAATTTTTATTTGATCCAATCCTACCATACGCTATCTCTCCACCAATAAAAAATCTAAAAATAAAGATTCTGACATCAATACGATCCGGGTAAAAATATACAAATTAGTATCCGATGAAGTTGCAATACCACCCAGTATCTAATTAATGAATCAATAACACTACGTATATTCCATGACAGTTTAAAGGAAGACAATGTCCTGTATTTAAGTCGGGAAACCCAAACATTCCTTCCACTTACTAAATTCTTAACCAAATATAGTATTTTAATCTAAAACACAATTTTGGTTCAGAGGTGGACATACAACGGAAGATACATAAACATGGTATTAGAAAATGTGTATTAGAACTTAAACTGCATAAAACTACCTTGATCTTCTTCGACTTGTGAAAAGCATTTGATACACTTTCGCATGAAATCTTATTGAATAAACTTCACATATACGGAATAAGAGGAAATATCCTCGACTGGTTTAAATCATATCTTTCAAATCGTCATCAGTACATCAAATTAAAAGATAATTTATCCGACAACGCGATGCTAACTGTGGCAATTAGAAAATGTGTATAAGTGAATGTGTGCTAATAAGCTTTTATTGAACCTGACAGAGTTATCTTAAATGATTATTACCAGAAACATATTAATACAAACTATGAAATAAAAATTAGGAATACTACTCTTCCAAGGGTGAATGAGGCTAAAGTATTTGACATTAATTTAGATGATCAACTCCAAAATACCAAGATTTCGCTTCATATTATTTAAACTAAAAACGGCCCTTCCTTAAAACGCACTCCTTATCCTATATTATTCCTTTATCAATTATTCATTATATTGAATTACAACATCTGGTAGCTCAAAGAAATGTATAAAACATCCTTTGGAAGTTATTAATAAAAATTGTCTGCGAACTCTCTCCAATAATGACAACAGACAAAGTCACACTTACCAATGTTTAAAAAGGTAAATATTTTAAAAATAAATGACTGACACAAATTCAGTGTTGCTGTTAATATATTCAAAGTCATAAATAAAATCAATATGCATCACCCATTCAAAGAGCAATCACCCACCCCATCAAATACATCATCGTTTTAACAACAGACTGCCCACTGATTTTATACACAAACCTAACTATACAGGGTGTCCCGTAAGTCTGGAACCATAGGGCAAAATGATAAAAACGGCAATAAAAACGCCGAAGAGACTTTTGGGGACTGTTTGTGAAATGAGTGAGGATGGTAGCGGCTGTGTCATCGTCGGTGGAAGTCCTCGGAGCTCCACTGCGTGGTTTATTTCCTATGGATCCCGTTTCCCTGAACTCTGCTATAAGTTTGCCGATACAGCTGTGTGTTATCGGCGCGCGGTCCGGATGCAATCTGTTAAATTCCTCAGCGACCTCCCTCTGACTCCGATTTCCTACGAGCAGAATTACCTAGATGCGTTCTTCCTTACTCAAAGACATCATGGGCACTTGCATAAACAGAAAAACATGAATTACTTATTTTTCCCTATGGTTCCAGACTTACGGAACACCCTGTAGAATAGAAACTGCAGGAAATGCACTCTCTTTCAAAGGAGCAGATGTATGGAATGCAAGTCCCATGTATATCAGGCAGGCTTTATCACTAAATGTATTTCGTGAACCGCTAAACAAGCAATTCATTAGCTTCAACTGATGTATCAGTTCACTACTGCCATTTTTACCATAGCGCTGAAGTTTCCATTTTATAAATAACTATTTATTTAAAATATGCTAATTTCATTGAGCACTTTTAATTTCGTAATCCATTTTTTTTCAATTTTTTATTAAGTATCCTTTAGTTTCTATTAAATATACAATAAATCATTTAATTTAAAATTATGTAACATTTTGTAAATTTTATATTCTAGTTATTATTATTATTACTAGTACAGTTCCCGTCGCGTCGCTTCGCTGACGGTTAGACAGGCTAAACTACAGTAAAGAACGCAGCCGTGAAAATTTTGAGCTTCACATTGTGTCAACATTTCTGAATCTGGTATCTCCCAAAACCTCCTCACCCCCATTCATGCAACTTGGGGGCTAACCCCCTCCCCCATTACCCCCACCCCTCCCCATTACCCCACCCATCCCCCATTACCCCCACCCCCACCCTTCCCCCATTACTACCCGGTATAAATTTCACAAACAGACAAACAGACAGGCTAAACTACAGAAAAGAACACAGTCATGAAAATCTTGAGCTTCACATTGCCGCCCGTAATACAATTTCTGAATTTTTTTCTCACAATTTTTTCTCACAATTTCTGAAAGTGTGACGGACGGACGGACGGACGGACGGACGGACGGACGGACAGCTCTCTTATTATAGTATAGATTATTATTATTATTTTTATCACTATTAATGTTACTTGACACTTTCACTTTTTTATGTAATAAAGTAAATGCCATTAATTTTGCCTAAAAAGGCTCTATGCTTCCAAGGCCATATTCAGATGAGAGTATTGTGAACATATGAATTAATGTCATATCAAATATCTACAAATTGTTAAACTCTGTCACTTTTATTATTTTCTGAATAAAGTTTTTTGAATTCTTTGAATTTTCAATTTTTGAAGACTGTCGTCAAAATTTTGAGCATCGCTATTTAAACCGCGAGTTTCGTTCCATCCTTGGAACATCTTCATGATCCCATATAATATATGGGATCATACTGCAAACATTGCAAAAACGGTGGGGCTGCAGTCCTAGGGTTGAGGGGTCAAACCTCATTCACATTTAGTGTTGTTTGCATATATATATATGTGAAATTACCAAAAGCCTATTCTGTCAATGTAACAGAAATTTTTTTTAAATAAAAAACATTTTTCATTTAACTTTATCAAATTAAAATTACAATTTTGGAATCAAAATTTATTTAAAAAGTTTTTAGTACGAATGTAAACTTCTCAGCCTAAAAAATATATTTTTAAACAAAAATTTAAAATTATTTCAATAGAAAAAATTTCTTTGATTAGTTGTTTCACAACAGAAACTAATTTTTTAATTAAATTTAATATTATTGTTTTAGTCCCAAGAAAGTGCTTTGTTTTTTTTTTGTTATAATAGGAAATTTTTAGATGCAGATATAAAATCTTCATCCTCCAAAATTTTATTTAATAAAACTGCACTCAAGAGAAAACTATAAATACAGAATATGTCAAACATTAACAACTCCTAGTCGCATTGTGTCGCAGTGTGATGGATATCTGGGGTAGCGGAACAATGTTGATCTGCATACTACTGATGGGAATAAAGTCGATACCAAAAATTTATGAACTTGCATAATGTTGAAAATCTCGACCTTATGCAGGTCAGTTAAAGTCATGTTAAGTTAGTCTAGATTAGCTCAATTTACGTTCAGTTTGGTTAGGTAGGTTACAATATGCCTGGTTAGATTACGCTAGGTTAGTCAGCTGAAAGGTATGTATGGGTCAGTCTCAGTTAAAATATTAAAAAAAAATTTCACTTTCATTTGAAATCCATATACTTGCTAAAGCCAACTAGCATAAGGTCGAACGTCGACATTATGAAATTCGATTTTGTTCATGTAATCCGTACACTCATTTAATAACTCAGGGAGAGTAGTTCGTATCCGGTAAGGGTAAAAAAAAATCTATATGTTTAATAAAAATTGTTTATGCTGTATGTACAGCATATTGGGCACAATTATATCGTCCAGTCAATCTGTGATTGGACCTGGAAGTAATTGTAACAGAAATGGTTTTAACTGTTTTCGCACCCTTACCTCAACATAAATGATATATTAAAAACTTACCACAAACGGGCCAGGCCTATTTCCGTAAATCCAAGATGGCCGCCGCTACCATCGATAACAATAAAGTGGCACCAAATTTTTACTATTCAATCAATTTCTTATTGTAATACATCATTCTGTAGGTTTTAATGGTCAACGAAACCATTAAAATGGATTAGAATAGTGTCTGATGCTTAGTTTGTCAATTATGGCGGCCATTATGAATTTTCAAGATGACCGACGTGTGAAAAACCTGCATTTATTTATATCTTCGTTTCTAATATAAGTATGTAGGTTCACAAATTTTTGTGTCTAAACATACATTTTCAGGGTCAGGGAATATAATTATAGCGCTTAGGATATTGTCAGGTGGGCGGTAGGCTCACCATGGCGGCCGTCCTGGATTTTCAGGATGGCCGCTATGCGAAATCATATATGATCCGAGTTTCTTAATACGCCTGAATCCTAAATTTGGCGCTTAAAAATGCAATTACTTCCAGGTCCAATCAGTTTCTAAAACAAAATTAACACTGTAATTTTGCAATAAAATTAATTAATTCTATTATTTTGTTTCAGGTCAAAATGGATTCTGAGCGTTTCGAAACCTGTGTAATATGTAAAGAAGTCATAGATGACCGTGATTCTTATGTGACACTAACAGAAAAAGGTGCCTTCGGTGTTTGCAATGCTAGCAGAGAAAGAGACGATGACATCTTTGTCACAGCTGGAGACAAACTACACAGATCATGTAGAGATCCATATATTAATAAGAAGAACATTGTATCTTACAATAAAAAGAAAGCATCCACATCTTCTGATGCCACTGCATTTAAACTTACAGTAGTTTAAGATCTGATCACGACTTTAATTACAAATTGGATTGTTTGTTCTGCAAAAATCGCATCACCGAAAGAGATAAACGGGACAATAAAGCTTTCCAAGTGATGTGCAAGAATCGTGAGTTTGATATCAGTATTCTAAAAGTTTGCGAACAGCGCAAAGATGGCTGGGCAGTTGATGTAAAAGGGTGTATAGCTTTTGTAAATGATTTACATTCAGAAGATGCGGTGTATCATCAAGCATGTAGTACTCCAAAACTATACGATAGTAACACAGTCAAAGTTTAAAAAGGGGTCGGCCTTATAATGAATTTCAAGAGTCTGCCTTTGCTTTTGTGGCGAATTATTTGCGAGAAAATGATGATGAACAAACCACAATCAATGATCTTTTGTCAATAATGCAGGATCATCTGAAAGATTCATCAAGTCATGCATATACTTCCAAATGGCTGAAAAGTCGTTTGATGGAGCATTTTAAAGATGTTGTTGTCACGGAGATTAATGGGAAACATAATGTTGTCACATTCAGATCAAAAACCAAGAATATTCTCTATGATTTCAATAAAAGCAAGAAATCAGATGACGTAGAAACTAAAAAAAATCGCATTATTGAAACTGCGGCAAAGCTGCTAAAAAGTGAAATTAAAGAATGCGATAGTTCTTCAACAATGTATCCATCCACCCAAGACAGAATCTCCTGCCCGTTGCAAAGAATTTCTTCCCCAATCTTTACGATTACTGCTTGAAAAGATGTTTGTTACCAAAAGCAGTGACCTACGAATTGCCTCTATTGGGCAGGCAATAATGCAAGCAGTCAGACCAAAAGCAATAATTGCTTCACTTCAGATTGGCTTGGGAGTGCAAATGCATAGACGATTTGGATCAAGGTTTTTGATTGACTCTTTACACAGTCACGGATTTTGCTCTTCCTACTCAGAGGTTCAGAAGTTTGAAAGAAGTGTGGCGTATCATCAGGGGACAGAAATTGAAGGAATTGACAATGAATCTTTCATACATGTTGGTGACAATGTTGATCACAATATTAGAACAATCGATGGTCTAAATACATTCCACGGTATGGGTATAATTGTTACAGTTACTCCCAAGGTAGCTTCCACGAAATTAGTGCCAAGAATAGATGTCACATCAAAGGAGATCGTGGACATTTGCAGCATCGAAACTCACATATTTCGCTCGCGCAGAAAATCTTCTTGCGCCTTAACATACAAAGATTTGCATCAATTTCAATTTCATGCCGATGATCCAACAAGTTGCTTCAACATTTTATGGAATTGTGCCTGGATGCTGAAACCTCAACGACCACTGTGGAATGGCTTTATGCAAATGGTGCATAAAGGAGAGCACCCTGGACAGGCTTCCGTTATATTCATGCCGATGATCGATATGCAATCCAGCGACGAATCGTGCATTTTGTCAACCATGCATTTTGTGTCTGAGCAAGCAAAGCGCTACAACATGTCACCGGTACTAACATTTGATCAGCCACTGTACTGGAAGGGAACTGAAATCCAAGAAAGTGTGGATGATGCAAGCCCTTTGAAAGAAATAGTGTTGCGACTTGGTGGGCTCCACACTGCCATGAGTTTCCTTGGATCTATTGGGCATCTCATGACTTCTTCCGGACTGCAGACAATGTTAGAAACTGTCTATGCTGAAAACACGGTGCCCCACATGCTAAGTGGGAAAGCAATATCTCGAGCCGTTCGTGGTCATCTACTAGTTGTAGGTGCCCTTCATGCAATAATGATGTCAGAAATATACGAGTGCCCTATTAAGTTAGACAATGATGAAGAATACACTCAGTCAGATGTTTTCAATTTTGCTGATAACTTCGATTTAATACAGATCTCAGATTTACTTGATAAATCAATCTCAGGAGAAATAAGTTCGGAAGATGTAGAAAAGGAGGAGGTCTTCAAAAAGATGATTGAGAAACTGGAGAACTACAAACATAGCTTAGATTCCTCGAGAATTGCAAAACTGTGGTTCCAATACATAGAAATGGTCGAAATACTATGCACATTCATAAAAGCCGAAAGAACAGGAAACTTCCTCCTTCATTTACTGGCAGAGTATAGCATGCTACCATTTTTCGCAGCGTCTGGACATTTTGAGTATGCTAAGTCAACACGCATCTATCTTCAAAAAATGTTAAATCTAAAAGAGACACATCCAAATGTTTACGCAAAGTTTAGAGAAGGCTATCATGTTGTTCGCAGAAGTAATAGATTTTGGGCTGGACTCTCAACAGATCTGGTTATAAAACAAGTTCTTATGAGGAGTTTGAAAACAACAGGTGGACTAACTCACGGACGAGGAATGACTGAGGTACAAAGATCAGTTTGGCTACTGTCGACACCAGTCTGTGCAGAAATAAACCGTGCGATGCAGGAAGTTACAGATGTAACGTATGAAGGTTGTGAACAGCATAAAGAAACAAGACAGGCACGACTTGAAAGAGATTTCAAAGATTCATTGAAAATCTTGGCGTACGCTGTGGCAAGAAACCACTTCGACAACCGAAAGGAACTCATGAGCATTGACACAGGAGAAATTGCTGTTTCAACTGTCAATGTAGACAATGCCAAGGTTATTGGAAACAACATTCTTGCTTCAATGTCCGGAAAACCAGTTGCAGATTATACGTTCAAGAAGAAAGATGTTGCCATAACAATGAAAGCAAGATCAACTATTAAGATAGATGAAGAAGTTATTCCCGTTGATCCTCTCTTGTTATTCCAACGTCTAATAACCACTGTCAGAGGTATGGGATCAGCTGTAGACTTGGAGACAACCGGTTTGTTAAGGGAAGCAAATAAACCACAGCTAACAAATTCTATCTGGTCTTCAACTGCGCCTGATGAATCAGATGCTTCACTTCCTAAAGATATTTCATATGTTCTCGATGGAGGATCCTTACTCCACGGAGTACAATGGACAAAAGGAAGAACATACAACGAGATTTGTAAAACTTATGTAGAATACGTCCTCAAGCATTACGGAGAGGGAACAGTCGTTGTATTTGATGGGTATGACGGGAAGCCTTGTACCAAAGATAGAACCCACATTCGCAGAACCAAAGGCAAGCAGGGCATACCTGTACGTTTAACAGAAGAAATGAAGCTAAATATGAAGAAAGACGAGTTTCTTACTAACCTCGACAACAAGCAGAGATTTCTAGTAATGTTGGCGACTAAAATGAACGAAGAAAACATGAAAGCAATCCAATCATCTGGCGATGCAGACCTTTTGATTGTACAGACAGCAATTGAATCTGCCAGAAGTAAACCAACAGTTGTTATTGCAGAAGATACCGATCTACTCATTCTCCTGCTCCATCATGCTGATGTAGATGGTCACAGAATATTTTTCACATCAGAGCAAAAAACTCGATCGAAAGCGAAAACCAAACTGTGGGACATCAAGTACGCTAAATCGAAATTAGGATTGAAGATTTGCGAAGCAATCTTGCTTATTCACGCCTTACTTGGGTGTGATACAACGTCCAGATTGTTCCCATTGGTAAAGATGTGGCCCTGCAAAAGTTTAAGAAAGACGAAAGCTTTCAACGCTTAAGCCAAGTTTTCAACAACTCAACATCAACAAGAGAAGTTATTACTGCTGGAGAAAAGTTGTTGCTTATTGTTTATGGCGGAAAAAAAAGAAAGCTCGCTTGATAAGCTTCGTGTCACAAGATTCTACCGGAAAGTTGCTGCAAGTATGAAAGTTGTGTCTCCCGAGAGCTTGCCTCCAACATCCGCAGCTGCATCATTCCATTCATTGCGTGTTTACCTCCAAGTGCAAGTTTGGAGAGGACTGGAAGATCTTGATCCAGAAGAATGGGGTTGGACTGTGAAAAGAGGAAAACTGCTACCAGTTTATACCTCGAAAGCTCCAGCACCAGAAAGCTTACTAAAACTTTTCAGATGTAACTGCAAGGTAGAGTGTCAGAACGCGAGATGTACGTGTTTCAAGAATGGACTGAAATGCTCAGCCTTGTGTGGCGAATGCCAAGGCGTTTCTTGTCTGAACTGTCAGCACCCTTTGGACATAGAGAATGCAGAGAACAGTGACGAAAATAATACAGACCCAGATTTTTACTAACTCACCATCACGCATAGGCTATATCAAAATGCCTATCCCTGTGAAATCGTTATGTATTGATTTGAGTTGACATAGCATGCTATTTTTTCTATAAACTAAATTTCAGATCAATATCTCAGTTTATCCAAGAGTTATGTCCAAAAAACGAAATCAAAACAAGTGAACGTCGTTAATATGAAAATATATATTATCTTCGAAACTATGAAGGATAGACTATTGGTGTTGGTGTTCATTTGAAAGACCTAATCAGAGTCTCTACGATTATGATGTCCAATGGTCAATTTTACTTGAGTACTTGAGCAATAGTCAATAACGCCTACAATCGCGGTCGATGCGCAGCGCGATGTTCCGTTTTTCGTCTTTTAGCATGAGATAGGAGTGCCCTCTATGGACTGAGTAATTTTTTATCAACTAAAAATATTTGCTAACCATCTAGGAAGGATTACTGAAAATTTGAAGAAAAAATATTAATGTTAAAGGTTAGCTGTGGACGAAAAATACAAGATGGTGTCATTTTGACCTACCAACCTGGGGGTGTGAGGAGTTAATGCAAATTCCATTTTTCTGAAGAATTGCTTCACCCAGTGGTGGTAAGTTTTTAATGTTATTTTTGAATATTTGGGGATGTCAAAAACGATGAAACCATTTCTGTTACAATTACTTTCAGGTTGACCAAAAATATAGTCTAGATTGACTGGATTAATAGTTAAATTAAAGAGTTAAGTAAAAAATTCTAATATAAAAATAAAATTCCAGAATTCGGTTACATTTCCTGCTGTAAATTTGAACATAACTAATTCCGAATTAATTATAATTTGTTTAATTTACACCTTTTTTAATTAAACAAACACCTCCCCAAAATGAATAGATTTTTTCTGTATTAAAGTTTGAAGTAATTACTGTAATGTTAAATAAAAAATCGGTTTATAATAAACAAAAAACTTATAAACAAAAGAACTAATAAAAACTTGTGTGAAATATTGCAATATGATTTTTCTTTCAACAATAAAAAATCTTTCTAAATTTTTTTTACTTTTTTTTTAACTATAATTGTAAATATATTAAGTAACTTCGAAGCCATGTTCCATAGAAAGTGCGAAGGTTACCAGTTTTTCTCGTCATGCGCTGAACTTTACATAATTTTATTAAACTAAAGACATTTGGAAACGAAAAAATTGGAATTGGGAATAAAATATAAAAAGTCACATTCAAAAATAAATACAATTAACAAAAATGCCTCTATGTCAATATGTAAATGAAAAATTAATGGCAATAAAGAAACGTACTGAACCGGTGGTTGAGTGAGTGATTAGGGACAACTTTTTTGACGTTGCAATATCGGCGCCATTCACTCCTTTGAAATCAGGGATAAAACCCTCCGTAAACCAACAAAAACTAAGATAAAATGATTGAAAGATGCATTAATGGAACATTTGTGGTGATCATATTCTTTAAAGAATGGAGATTAAATTATTGTGAAGCACGTCAGGGGCGTACCCAGAAATTTTCCAAGGGGGAGCGAACTTGGAACTAATCGTAGAAGTAAAATTGAAATAGAGATAAATAATTTTTATGTACGTTCATGATGAGCTTATCGTTCAGTTAGAGATGATTAACTACCTACTGCTAAGACACATTATGAATAAAACTATAAAAATTATATTATAAAAAATATAAAAATTATGATAAAAATCTGATTAGTAACATAATATTCAATACAAACCGCAATTAGGATGCTCAGATTTGTATTAACATAAGAATGAAAAAGTGCTGATTTCGAGATTAAGCATTTCCTTGGACTGTTACCTTCATAAAAGAAAATTATTCTCAGGGCCGGATTAAGAGTTTTCGGGATCCTAAGCAATTTTAGATTTTTAGTAGTAGGGGAGGCAAGAACTAGCGTCGAAGGCGCCGAAATATTTTCATTTTCATTCTCATCCTGTTGTAACCAAGCAATTTTACTGGGAAAATAATAATAATTTATTAGCTCAAGTGGGGGGGGGGGAGATCGCCCCTGTCGTCCTCCCCTTTGGTACGCCTCTGGAGCAGGTGGTAAAAATAAGAAATATAAATTTTTTTGTTAGCCATGAAAATTTTCGTAATGATTTATTTTCTATGAAGAATCCACAATAACAAAAATTTTTTATGGGGACTTAAATTTTTAAAAATGAAGGTTGCATTCTATACTCCGTACACACACACACACACACACACACACACACACACACACACACATGAATTTTCACTATTTTGTATTCTTACTTGTGGACCGCAAATGGGAATTGGAATGGCATTGAGCAGGAAGTAATTATTTGGTAATCTCATATATATATATATATATATTATATACAATAAACCCTCGGTATTTCGGACCCCAGTGAGCCGGATGTCGCATGATCCGGACTCGTCCGTACCGCCGGCTGGTGAGGTGTCAGTTAAGAAATTACAGAAATTAGTCCTATTCTGATAGAGTATATCCTCACAACCCTTCACTGTTTCCACATTCTGATATGTTTTCACTACCCTTCACTGCCTCCACAGCACCCTGAGCTGCGTGTTACTCCTCAAGGTAAGAAAACATAAAAATACTGTACAGTACTTTATATTTTATATTTATTATTAATTTTCAGGTGTGATATGCAGTAGTGTTTTAGGTTGTACTTTATAGGTTTATTATACTTCATTTACAGTATGTAATGCATATTTTTCTATTTATTTGCGCTAATCCGGACTTTTGCATAATCCGAACACCCCTCCCTCCCACTTAGTACGAAAACCGAGGGTTTACTATGTATATATATATATATATATATATATATATATACAGGGTAGGGCACGGGAACCAAGTGTTTTTGGAATAATCAGGAAAATGATATTTATTTTTGTAAAGAAAATATATTGGTAGAACAACATTCGTAAGAACATAGCATTTCATGTCATAATAATCATGTACCGAAAATTATATCTGGCATATGATGTCCTTGGCCGTCGACGCATTGTTGAAGGCGTTTACGAAAATTGGCCTCCACTCTTCCCAGCAGGTCTCTGTTGATTTGGATGATTTGTTGACGGATCGCTTCCTTCAATGCATCTAATGTACGGGGCTTGTCCTCGTAGACACGTGACTTGAGGTACCCCCATAGAAAGAAGTCACATGTGGATAAGTCAGGGGACCGAGGGGGCCATGCAATGTCACCAAATCTCGAAATGAGATGGTTGGGAAACAGGGGCGAAGAACAGCCATTGACGCTCTGGCGGTGTGTGCGTGGCCCCATCTTGCTGAAACCACAAATGTCGACGAGCAATACGCCTTCTTCGTAACTCAGGGATGAAAAAGGTGTTCACCATCTCAATGTAACGCCCAGATGTTATGGTAACGGTAACCCCATTTTGTTCGAAGAAATAGGGACCGATGACGCCAAACTTTCCCACCGCGCACCAAACTGTAACCTTAGGGCTATGCAGCGGTTTTTCATGGAGTTGTCGCGGATTTTCAGCAGCCCAATACCGACAGTTTTGATTGTTGACGGCCCCATTAAGGTGGAAATGGGCTTCATCACTCATTACCACCATCATGTTTTTCATTCTGCTCATAAAGTGCAAGCATTTCCTGTGCAAAATTCAGTCGTTGGGGGCAATCGTTTACATTCAATTCCTGCACCATCGCTAACTTGTATGGGTGAAAATGTAATTCTTCATGCAAAATCCGTCTAACAGTACGATTGCTGATTCCGAGTGCAGCTGAATGTCTCCGAGCAGAGCGGCCTGGGCTTTGCAACATCGCTTGTCTGACCCTTTCAACGTTCTCTGGAGTACGCACAGTGCGTTGCGGCCCCTTCGGTTTTGTTTTCATTATTGAGCCTCCTGTTCGAAGATTGTTAACCCAACGTAAGATTGTGTCACGAGCGGGAACAGAGTCATTTCGATGAATGTTGAATCTGCGGCGAAACGCACGCTGAACTGCTGTCACTGACTCGCCACTCCTAACAAAATGATCATACGCGAACATGCGGTGTTCTAACGTCCACTGCTCCATGATGGCACCAGAAAGATAAAGGTGAGTGTTAGTTAAAGTTAAATGCTATGAACCCAGGAATGGAATGCTACCTACCGCACGCCCCTCCCATTCCTAATGGCCGATTACTAGCTATTCAAAAAACACTTGATTCCCGTGCCCCACACTGTGTATATATATATATATATATATACAGGGCGTCCCAAAAAAATGTATACACACTTTAACAGCTGATAGCTCAATTGATGTTTTTTTCTTTCCAAGTTAAACCCATTAGAATTAATAATGGCAGTCAGACTAAGCTTTGAACAAAGGAAATTCATTCTAAAATGCTACTGGAAGTGTGAAAACGCAGTTGAAGTGCAAAGACAATTTAGGAGGGAGTTTCAAACAGATCCACCAACGCGACTTACCATCACTCGAATTAGAGATAAGTTTGAAGCCGATGGAACTGTTCAGAATGTCCACAAGAAGCGTTCCGGAAGACCACGGACATCGACAAGCCCCACAAAGCAAGAAAGAGTACTGGAAACGTATCACCAAAGTCCAAGAAAATCTGTGCGGCAAGCGAGTCGTGAGGTAGGAATTTCAGAATCGTCTGTCCAACGCATTTTGAAGCGCTGTCAATGGAAAAGTTACATTCCAAGATTAGTCCATGCTATTAATGAAGATGATCCGGACCGAAGAGTAGAGTATTGCGAGTGGTACTTGGCACGATGTGGATGTGGACTGGGCGAAGGGGTTTCGTAGAATACCCTCCGCGTTCACCAGACCTCACACCACTAGACTTTTTTTATGGGGATACTTAAAAGACAAAGTCTACGCTATAAAACCTGCAACAGTCGCTGAATTGAGAGCAGCCATTGAACGAGAATGCACACAAATACCAAACGAAATGTTTCGTGATGTTTGCGATTCCATTGCTTCGCGTTATCAGCAGTACCTGGACCAGAACGGACGTCAGTTTGAAAACAGGCGTTGACAAAACAATTAAATAATGTCTGTAGATTCTATTACATTTTGAAAATGAAATGTATTTTAATAAACACTGCCTTTATAATTATTTAAAGTGTGTATACATTTTTTTGGGACGCCCTGTATACAGGGTGTCCGAAAATGAATATACCAAAAATAAAGTTGCATAACTTTTTGTTATTTGAGATAGCAACATAAGTTGAAGATAAATACATTGGAAGACGAGGATATCGTTTGTGGTCACCAAGCTCACCCGAACCAACTACAGTACTTTCGACTTATTTTTATAGGGTCATGTCAAGAGCGCCATTCATTGGCATGACTCTAAAAACAGTCCTAAAAATAGAGTCCAGTATTCCATCGCTCAAGGCTCTGGTTATGGTTTAAAGTATGCTGAAAAACTTTGACACTTAAGCTTTATATTCCACTTACTATGTTTTGTTCTACTTGAAAAAGGTAGGAAATTATTAAATTTTAAAACATATCAAGGACTTTATACCAACCCTGTATTTAAATTGAGCTTTTCGCTTTCGTAATGCTATTCCATATGAATATGGGATAAACAAAAAAGGCAAATTTTCCGTGCATAAATACTTTCTCTTTTGTAAACTGAATAAGGTATTTGAAGAATAATTTCAGAAATCTTTCCATTTCAAATTCAGACTAAATTTCAGATTAGACACTCTAGAAAGCTGAAATCGGAAGTCCGAGCCAAGAAGCAAATCCAGGACCTTCAATTTAACAGCCCAGTGTTCTACCACTGCGTTAACCTTGCGGGTAAAAAGTGAGTGACGAAAGAATTCCCAACTTAAGTTAAGGAAAATACCATATTTAACTAAGGAAAGATTTTTAGGCATCTTAAACGAAACAGAAGAACATTTGCAGTGTATGGAATTGGAACTATGAAATCAACCAATCCTTCTAGTTTTACCTCAATTTAATTGCTGGGTAGTAAGAAGTAAGGTCACCAAGTACTGTTTGGTGTCTGGCTGGGAATGACAACATAAAGGGGTTAAACACAATTTTTCGGTGTACACTTTCGTGTGCATTCTTAAATTGATGTTTGTTGACCAGCTGGAGGTGTCTCTGGACCTGTGCTCCTTATCTAAGTAATTCCAGTGCGAAAGGCGATAATTAAAATAGTAAATCTATAAAAACAAGTCTCTCGGCACAATGGCTTCGGCACTCGATGGAGAAATGACGCAACGCTGTAATGATGACTTCTTATATATAATAAATAAAACATCCTTAAAAATATTTATACTGTAGATTAGATTAAGAAATTTATTTTCTACTCTTCTCTAATGCGTAAATGGGTACACGAGATAAGTGTATGCATGGTGTGAATAACTCTGAAGCTGTTCTCTTCATTATACTTTTTACTACTTTTTTATAAATTTTCCTTCACAACTATTTTCTATCAGCAGTGGCTGGCGAAGGAGGCAGAGCCTTGTCTGTTCTGTACTTTACTATTAATATCTTCCTGCGTGAAAGCTTTACACGTCTGTAATTGTAAGCATGGTATTAGTTTTCACTATTCTTTATTTTCAGTTGCTTTTTCCTATTTTTTCCTAATTTTCTCTACTTCTTTCTTGGGCTGGCCTAGAGTGGATCTTAGGGTCTTGTTATCCTTAACTCTGTAACGTAACTCCTCTCGCAGAGCCTCTTCTCTCAGTTCAACTTTCCTCACTTATAGAGCCGCCTTATCGAAAGTTACGACCGTGGGACGAATATACGTCTTATGGTAATACTGTATATTTATTTTCCTAACTGCTTCTTTCTTAACTGGTCAAGGTGTGAGGAAGAGGTGTTTTTTACATACAACTTATAAGTTTATGAGCCACGCTCCGTGCAAACTATTTATTCATTCAAACATTTATTTATATCATATTCTTCATTGTGCAAAGTTGCAGTCAAAACCTCGCCAACACTTTTAAAGAGTTGGGTCAGTCGTTTCTTTGAGACAAGTCAATTTATCTGTGTTATAACCTAACGGTCAAGTATAACGAGTATAAAATGGTTTGTGTAAATGAACGATACTGGCAAAAATGTTAGTACACAGGGTGATCATTTTAAAAGTGTGCACTGCAAAGTTTGTTACAACTTTGCAGTGCACACTTTTAAGTTGATCACCCTGTACGTCCTGTAATGTAATATTATACATAGATAAATCGATGATATAATAGTAGGTGTATACTGTATTGGTGTATACTGTACTGGCGTCAAATAAGTAGAACAACATATAACTATATTCAAATATATATTTACTCGCTAAGCTTTACCTAAGGCTAATACACCGAGCTACACGAAATCCGTCGTATGGAAATAACTTCTCCAGTTTTTTGAAAGCATTACAAAAGTTTTGGCAGGAATTTGACATTATTCAGGGTAGTGCTTGTAAAACATTGTAACGGTTTGTAGAGTTATAGAAAATTGCATGTTATGAGGCTGCTAGGATAATCCAAACAGCGTTTCTTGAACACGGAAATGAAACATTTTACATCTCAAATAAGGATTCAAATAAACAATCTTACAGAACGCTTTTAAATTCCTAATCTTACCTCCAAGGTTTATTTATAAAATTCAAAATTTTATAAAGATGATTATTATCATTTACATAAACATTTTATATCCGTTTAATTGAGAATAAACTGTAAAAGAATATAATTAAATAATATATAATAAAGGATAATGCTTAAATATGATATTTAAAAAGATCCCTCAAAAGGTTATCAAGACAACAATATTTTAGGGGTCATCGGCATACAAACGAATACTGTTACTTGAGAGCCATTTTAGAACATTATTTACATAAACTGGGAAAAACAAGAATCCAAAAATAGACACTTTCGGTACGCCCTACGTGACCTCATCCATATATATATATATATTATATATATATATATATATTATATATGTGTGTGTGTTGTGTGTGTGTGTGTGTATATATATATATATATATATATATATATATATATATATATATATATATATATGAAAAATTTTTCACGAAAGTGACACGTGAAAAATATTTATGATGAATAAAACCACGAAGGGAAAAGAAACACAAAGGGGTGCTCAAGCGCTTTCGTCTAATGACATCCTCAGGAACACTGGAGTGAAAGGACAGATCAAGGCAATATATAGGTTACAAAAATAAACATACATACATACATATTCACATATATATACATATATATATATATATATATACATACACACATATATATATATATATATTAGTGATGTAGCGGATGTCATTTTTTTCACATCCGCGGATGCGGATGCGGATGAGGATGTTTGATTTCAACATCCGCGGATGCGGATGCGGATGCGGATGTCTACATTTTCGTTATTTTTTAGGATATATTCGAGATTTGTTGTGTTTAACGTATATAATAAGTTATTATATAGAGAGAGCTGTAGCTATAATGTAGTATAATTGATTAATTGTACAATAATTGCTGTACTTTTCTCTGAACATATAAAATAATATCAAGCATCTAACTAATATAGAAATGAATTAGTGAATTCGTCTGCAAATAAATTCGTTATATTTTGTTGAGTTTCAGCCATAATTAGAAACCATAATTGTGTTACCAGGATGCGGGACGTGAACCCAACTCAAATGCACCCCACCGACCTCTTTCCCCAACCTCCACCCTTATAGAAAGAGATCTTTAATTAGCTTGATAACTATTTATATTAAGTTTAAAGTTTTATTAGGCATATTTATAAATGAGTAATTAAAATAAAGTAAACTAAGATGTTCATCGTTTAATGTTCAAACTTAATTATAGGAAGGTTATGCTTAAGGAACATTAATTTTTCTGCCTTTTCTGCTGCCAGTCTGTTTCTCTTTTCATCATATATTAATCCAGCACTGCTAAATAATCTCTCGCTTGGTACGTTTGTTGGAGGACAGGCTAAATGTTTCCTTGCAAGTTTACTCAAGTATGGATAGATATTCTGCGTATTTTTTCACCAACTAATAGGATTGTCACATGCAGCCAGGCGTTTTTCTTGGTGATAGCTCTCGATCATTTTTACTACATCTTTTGACATCGCGTAGGTCTCGTCATTGCTGCTTGACTCAAGAAACTGAGAGACAGATTCTGTGATAGATTTGCTTGTTGAAGGTGTTGGTTCTGTCACTGAAACTTTTATTCTTTTGGTGGGTGGCGAAGCGACAGATTCAAGAGATTGAAGCTCTTCAACTGCTTTGCCAAGTGATGATTTAACTCGTTCTAATGTACTAGGTGAAAATAACTTAGCTTTGTAACGTGGATCTAAGTAGGTTGCAAGAGAGTAACTTCATACAAGAACAGCCTCTCGTCTTGTCGCTTGCATCACTTTTGCGCACAATGAACTAGTTCTATTAATAGTAGAATTTGATAATTTCCGCTTATTAATGACATTTTATCTCAACGGTCCACATCCGCACGACATCCGCAGTCCAAAGTGCGGATGCGGGTGCGGATGCGGATGCGAGAAAATGTGCGGATGTTCCGCGGATGCGGATGCGGATGTGACCTACATCACTAATATATATATACATATATATAGTAAGCATAGAAAAAATTGTGGGAGGAGCAAACACATTTGTATGGGAAATTGACACTTTTAGCACTTCGGCCGACATTCAATATAAATTCAAATGGCTTGTTTATGAAACAGGTCACAAAAGAATAAAGAAATAAAAATAAATATAAATATAAATTGGGGAAAAAAAAAAAAATAAAAAAAATAATTACAAAATAGTGCCTTAGTGATATATATGTCACAGCCTAAAATAACCATAAAGAAATAACCAACAAATAAAAACCACAAATATAATATATATATATATATTATATATAATATTATATATATTTATACATACACACATACACACATATACATATATATAGTAAGTAAAGAAAAATTGTGGGAGCAAACACATTTGTATGGGAAAATGACACTTTTAGCACTTTGGCCGACCTTCAATATAAATTCAAATGGCTTGTTTATGGAACAGGTCACCAAAGAATAAAGAAATAAAAATAAATATAAATATAAATAGGGGAAAAAAAAAAAAATTACAAAATAATGCCTTAGTGATATATATGTCAGCCTAAATAACCATAAAGAAATAAACCAACAGATAAAAAACAAAAAATTGTAAGTGGAGTCTACAAATTCAAGCTCAAAAGGGAAGTTTACAATCAATTTAATAGATGATGCCAAATTGATATATATGTCACAAAGAAATAAAGAAATAAACAAAAAAACAAAAAAAAATTGAAAAATAATAAAAAATAATAATAATAAATTGAAAAATAAATTTTAAGAGAGGCACACCAATTTATAAGGGAAAAATTACCAAAGGTTTTTTAGTTATTGTCTGAATCATGCATATTATGGTCACAAACGAATAAAAAAGTACAAGTAAATATAAATTGGAAAACAAAATGATGCCTAGATGATATAAAGAACCATAAAAATATATACAACATATATACGGTATATATACGAAATATAAACGCAATATATACAGAATATATATATATATGTATGCATAAGGGAAAAAATTACCAAAGATTTGTTTTTATAATTATTGTCTGAAAAAACGGTAGGTCGCAAAAGAATAAAGAAATAAAAATAAATATAAATTGAAAAAATTACAAATAATACAACTACACATGTATACCCGCATAACCAAATATATATACATATACATACATATATACAAACACACACACACACATATATATATATATATATATACACACATACAAGCTTGACCTTCGCGAAATGAGAAATCATCGCGCGGAACCTTTGTAAGGTTGTAAGGTAAGGTAAGGTACATACACATATATACATATATATATATATATACACATATATATACACATACATACATTTTTTTTTTTTAGTTCAGGAAGAACCGATTCGCCTCTATTTAAAGGGCATATCTCAGCGGAAAAACAAAGAAAAAGTGAGAGGAAAGACAGAGGAAAAAGAAAGGGTGGAGGGGACAGTCGAAGTGGAAAAAGACCAAGGATGACAAGGACTGCAGGGTCGAGCCCCATCATCCTTGGGTGCTAGGGCCGGGAGGGCGCACGTGAAACCTCCAGGAACAAGCACGTACAAACGAGCACAAAGAGCACTCAAGAGCACGAGCTTAGAACCCCCTTGCGGGGATACATACATACATATACATATACACACATACATACATACCTATACATATACACACATATACACACACACATTTAACTGCAATGACCACGCACATACTCACATACACATACATACATACACATACACGCATACAGCAAAAAATTGAAAAATAAAATTGTAAGAGAAACCTACAGATTTATAAGGAAACAAAGACAAAAACAAATTTTTACCAAAGATTTAACAACCTGCCCTATTTGTTTAAATCCATTCTGAAGGAATTCAGAGCAACGGGATCGAGTTGAAACAGACCTTTACTCATGTTAAGGTTATTTGTAAGTAAGGTTATTTGTAATTATTATCTGATCAATCTTTTAAACAAAAAGGGCAGGTTGTTAAATCTTTGGTAAAAATTTGTTTTTGTCTTTGTTTCCTTATAAATCTGTAGGTTTCTCTTACAATTTTATTTTTCAATTTTTTGCTGTATGCGTGTATGTGTATGTATGTATGTGTATGTGAGTATGTGCGTGGTCATTGCAGTTAAATGTGTGTGTATGTATATGTGTGTATATGTATAGGTATGTATGTATGTGTGTATATGTATATGTATGTATGTGTATATATATGTGTATATATATATATATATATATATATATATTGTATGTACCTTACCTTACCTTACAACCTTACAAAGGTTCCGCGCGATGATTTCTCATTTCGCGAAGGTCAAGCTTGTATGTGTATATATTATATATATGTGTGTGTGTGTGTTTGTATATATGTATGTATATGTATATATATTTGGTTATGCGGGTATACATGTGTAGTTGTATTATTTGTAATTTTTTCAATTTATATTTATTTTTATTTCTTTATTCTTTTGCGACCTACCGTTTTTTCAGACAATAATTATAAAAAAATCTTTGGTAATTTTTTCCCTTATGCATATATATATATATATATATATATATATATATATGTATATATATTCTGTATATATTGCGTTTATATTTCGTATATATACCGTATATATGTTGTATATATTTTTATGGTTCTTTATATATCATCTAGGCATCATTTTGTTTTCCAATTTATATTTACTTGTACTTTTTTATTCGTTTGTGACCATAATATGCATGATTCAGACAATAACTAAAAAACCTTTGGTAATTTTTCCCTTATAAATTGGTGTGCCTCTCTTAAAATTTATTTTTCAATTTATTATTATTATTTTTTATTATTTTTTTATTTTTTTATTTTTTTGGTTTATTTCTTTATTTCTTTGTGACATATATATCAATTTGGCATCATCTATTAAATTGATTGTAAACTTCCCTTTTGAGCTTGAATTTGTAGACTCCACTTACAATTTTTTGTTTTTTATCTGTTGGTTTATTTCTTTATGGTTATTTAGGCTGACATATATATCACTAAGGCATTATTTTGTAATTTTTTTTTTTTTCCCCCTATTTATATTTATATTTATTTTTATTTCTTTATTCTTTTGTGACCTGTTCCATAAACAAGCCATTTGAATTTATATTGAAGGTCGGCCAAAGTGCTAAAAGTGTCATTTTCCCATACAAATGTGTTTGCTCCTCCCACAATTTTTCTTTACTTACTATATATATGTATATATGTGTATATACATATATATATATATATATATATATATTTGTGGTTTTTTATTTGTTGGTTTATTTCTTTATGGTTATTTAGGCTGTGACATATATATCACTAAGGCACTATTTTGTAATTAATTTTTTTTTTTTTTTTTTTTTTTTCCCAATGTATATTTATATTTATTTTTATTTCTTTATTCTTTTGTGACCTGTTTCATAAACAAGCCACTTGAATTTATATTGAATGTCGGCCGAAGTGCTAAAAGTGTCAATTTCCCATACAAATGTGTTTGCTCCTCCCACAATTTTTTCTATGCTTACTATATACAGTATATGTATATATACAGGGTGGTGCAAAAGTCTGGACCCATAGGCGGTTTATATGGAAAAAAAGTGTGGCCTGCAGGAAGTTTATTATGAAATGAAATCTAATTAACCATACACCAGTGACTACATTATGTTAAATTTAACGATCTAGTTCAGAATTTACAATAAGTGTTCGAACTGATGTCCATCTTCTTCCAAACACTTTTCTACTCGGTTGACACAAGACCTTTGTACATTTGTAAGCATAGTAATATTCGTTCTTATGGCTTCAATTTCTGTTGTGATGTTATCCTTTAGCGCTTGTATTGTTCTTGGTTTGTTAACGTAAACCACTGGTTATAAAAATCGAAAGATATTTTTTATATAGTAAATTGCCTATGGGTCCAGACTTTTGCACCACCCTGTGTATATATGTATATGTATATATATATATATATGTATATATATGTGAATATGTATGTATGTATGTTTATTTTTGTAACCTATATATTGCCTTGATCTGTCCTTTCACTCCAGTGTTCCTGAGGATGTCATTAGACGAAAGCGCTTGAGCACCCCTTTGTGTTTCTTTTCCCTTCGTGGTTTTATTCATCATATATTATATATAGCGACTAATTTGTGGGCAAGAAACTGAATGCGTATATAAACAGGAAAGACAGACAATCTTTCGATTTCATCCTGTGTCAAATGTCCTAAAGAAATAACAGATATAAAAAAGATTTATCAGCGTGCATGTTGGGTTGAATCTTGTGTATAAACAATGACTCCACAATCTTTAGCTCAAGGTCATGCTGCTACGTGCCACGACTTTGAAATCAAACGATTTTGTTTGCTTCTGAAGTATCTTATCGCCACTAAATAAAGAATAGAGATTCTTCCAATGTTTGTTTATATACGTATATACTGTGTGTGTATATATATATATATATATATATATATATATATATATATATATGTGTGTGTGTGTGTGTGTGTGTGTGTGTGTACAACAGGGATTGGTTTTTCGGAAACGGAAATTTTAAATTAAAAGTACTCTAATATTCTAAAAATATATCTTTTTATTCCAAACGTTTCATAAGTTTAAAAAAAAAATGTTTTAAAGAATAATGTACGAATATCTTAATATATTTCATTAAAGTATCTATAAAATCATTTAAATGAATAAAAATTAACTAACATCAATAAAAATCAAATTAAAATCAGTTAAAAATTAAAGTAAGATTTTTTATTAGTAGGTTATTTATTAAAATAACTTTATATGCGTAGATATGGTGTGTAAAAACTCTAAAACTATTCTTTTCAGTATACTTTTTCCTTCTTTTCTATACTTCTTCTTTCACTATTATTTTCTCTCAACTGTGTATGGCGAAGTAGAAACTCGTCTATTCTATACTTTACAACTACTCTCTCTCTCTCTATCTATCTATCTATATATCTATCTCACTTTTTCTTTAGCTTAGAGTGGATCTTCGCCAGCAATTTTTATGTTCGTGTTTTAGTTTATCTTTGCATGATAAAATTTTTGTATATATATTTAATACTTTAAGCACGGCTCTTTCTCTGTTTTTTGTGCATAAAGAAACATAAAATGGAGGTCAGTGACCGCCCGTCATTATATATGAGCTTCCATCATGAACTTTCCATCTTTGGATGTCGACATTTACTCCTACATTTCTTTTTAAAGCAACAAAACCAAAATAATGATTATGTTCACCAATAAGTGGTCATGAAAAAATATTAAACGAAAGTATTTAATAATTGGAAGCTTAAAAAAGGTCAAAAATAAAAGGCAAAGGAATGAAAACGAAAAGGACCAGTGAATGGGCTTCCTTTGAACTTTTCGTTCAAACTTTTCATTTCTTCCGCGATTATGGTCGGGTCACACCCAGTCTTCGACACTCTCCTATGGGCTAAGTTAGGTTAAATTAAGTCAGTTAGTTTGTGCCCGGTTCGATAAGCTTAAATTAGGTCGCTTAAAAATGCCAATGATTTTGAAGTATTAGCATTTTTTGGGATCACCTTCGTAGAAACGAGAAATGATAAAATGTATTTTCTGAAGTTGTGGCAATGTATAAGAAAAATAAATTTATGAACTATTATCACAAAACAAATTATTAAACACGTTGATAAGAAAGTCCCATTAAATATGTTTTTCATTTGTACATATGCAGATACCATAGACTGATTATACAAATTTATTTTTAGCAGTCACACCCTTACACAAATATTGATAAGGTGACGGAATGCAGTCAATAAAATAAGTTATTATACCCAGTCATATACCGTACTAACTCAGAAAACTGAAATTTTAGAATGCCCTTTTGTTGGTATTTTGTAAACAAATACCAAGCATGATCATTAAAAAAATAAATCTATCACTTAAATTTTATTGCAGTGATTAATGATAATGATAATGAAAATGATAATGACAAAACTAATAATAATTTCAATTTCAATTTCAATTTCACTTTTGTATGTATACATGTACAGGATATACATTAGGTGTAACAAGAGAATAATATATATATATATATATATATATATATATATATATATATACTGTACATATGACAGAAAGTAAGGTAATGCATTCCTAAGCATACGTAGCATAGTACGATAAAAATATAATATATGATAATAATATAATGATAAGAATAAGAACTATAATAATAATAATAATAATAATAATAATAATAATAATAATACACTTTATTATTTTATTTTTACTTGCTGATGTTGAGAATGTACTTCAGGTGCAGCAAGAAATATACGCGTATATACATACATACATACATACACATATACATAATATATACATACATACATACATACATACATACATACATACATACATATATATATACAGGGCGTCCCAAAAAAATGTATACACACTTTAACAGCTGATAGCTCAATTGATGTTTCTTTCTTTCCAAGTTAAACCCATTAGAATTAATAATGGCAGTCAGACTAAGCTTTGAACAAAGGAAATTCATTCTAAAATGCTACTGGAAGTGTGAAAACGCAGTTGAAGTGCAAAGACAGTTTAGGAGGGAGTTTCAAACAGATCCATCAACGCGACTTACCATCACTCGAATTAGAGATAAGTTTGAAGCCGATGGAACTGTTCAGAATGTCCACAAGAAGCGTTCCGGAAGACCACGGACATCGACAAGCCCACAAAGCAAGAAAGAGTACTGGAAACGTATCACCAAAGTCCAAGAAAATCTGTGCGGCAAGCGAGTCGTGAGGTAGGAATTTCAGAATCGTCTGTCCAACGCATTTTGAAGCGCTGTCAATGGAAAAGTTACATTCCAAGATTAGTCCATGCTATTAATGAAGATGATGATCCGGACCGAAGAGTGGAGTATTGCGAGTGGTACTTGGCACGATGTGGATGTGGATTGGACGAAGGGGTTTCGTAGAATACCCTCCGCGTTCACCAGACCTCACACCACTAGACTTTTTTTTATGGGGATACTTAAAAGACAAAGTCTACGCTATAAAACCTGCAACAGTCGCTGAATTGAGAGCAGCCATTGAACGAGAATGCACACAAATACCAAACGAAATGTTTCGTGATGTTTGCGATTCCATTGCTTCGCGTTATCAGCAGTGCCTGGACCAGAACGGACGTCAGTTTGAAAACAGGCGTTGATAAAACAATTAAATAATGTCTGTAGATTCTATTACATTTTGAAAATGAAATGTATTTTAATAAACACTGCCTTTATAAGTATTTAAAGTGTGTATACATTTTTTTGGGACGCCCTGTATATATATATATATATAATATATATATATAAATATATAAATAGGACAGTTAATACCTTCCTGTAGATGGATAGTATAAAACTACCATTGACAAGCAAATTTTATGCTTTATTGGTAGAATGGGGTTATCTAACGAATCTTATTAGATAATATAGAGAAATCAAGTTATTATATTTACATTAATTTTAAAGATATAGGAACAAAGAGACTTAGATATCGTGACACTTCATTTATTATTTTTATTATTTTTGATTTGTTATAAGGGAACATATAGGAATATATATTATGGAAATAAGAAAAGGGATACAGAGTTGTGGTTTGTATGATTTGATGAATTTGTTATTCAGTTTTCTCTGGAAGGCTAATCTTGGTTAATCTTGGTGTACAGACCTCCGCATCTCCTCCTCGAGGAGGATACAGCCCTGTACACCGAACTCAGTAGCCTGCTAGGGGATAGGGTGTGTGTAGTTTTAGGAGACTTCAACTGTCGCAGCATAAAGTGGGAAAACAGGACTGCCGATGCTGAAGGGAGGAGGCTAGTTGACTTTGCTATGAGAACTTCCTCACTCAGTGGGTCAACGAGCCTACACGAGGCGAAAGCGTTCTAGACTTAGTATTCACGACCGAAGACAACCTCGTCAATGGCCTCACCGTTGACGAATCATTGGGCGGGAGTGATCACGGTCTTATTAGGTTCCGTGTGTGCGTCCCTCGGGTGAAGCGTAGTAACTCGAGAGGCAGTAAGCTCGATCTCCGGCGGGCGAACTTTGTTAACCTCAGGGATAGCGTAGGAGAGATAGGGTTAGAGGTTGGCGGCGATGTTGAGGGAGTGTGGAGTGCATTCCGGGACGAGTTTATGGTGCTGCAGTCTGCTGCCATACCCTCAAAACCGGTCACCCCTGCTTCAACGCAGCCTAGGTGGTTCAATCGTGACATCGCTTCGGCTATCCGAAATAGGAAAGTAGCGTATAGGAGGGCGAAGGCCAATCGTTCCCACGAGAACACTGAAGCGTATGTCCGCCTGTGTAGGGAAGTGAAGGCGAAGATTAGGCTAGCGAAACGTAACGAAGAACTACGGGTGGCAAGCCTCTGCAAGGGGAACCCTAAGGAGTTCTTCAGTTATGTTAATAGTAGAAAGCCCATTAGAAAGTCCGTTAAAGGACGGAAGCGGCGTTCTGCGGACCTCCGACGCGGACATCGCTAATGTGCTTAATGAGTACTTTGCGGGAGTGTTCACCAGGGAGGATACCCGCGTCATCCCTGAGCCAGGCGTGAGGCACGAAGGTGCTGGCCTGGATAGTGTTAGATGTACCGCGACAGTCGTTGCCGATAGAATAGACAAACTGAGCGCGTTTAAGGCTCCTGGGCCAGACCAGTTTCTCTCCAGAGTGTTGCGAGAAGTGCGCGACCAGGTGGCTCCCCACCTGGCTACAGTCTTCAACAAATCGTTGGAGATGGGCCAGGTGCCTGGTGACTGGAGGGAAGCCAACGTGACCCCTATCTTTAAGAAAGGGGATCACGAAAGTCCAGGGAACTGTCGTCCCATTAGTCTCACTTCAGTTGTAGGTAAATTATTAGAAGGGATAATAGCTGATAGGATCGTTGACCATATGGATTCCTACAAGCTGCTTGGGGACTCCCAACATGGGTTTAGACGGCATAGGTCGTGTCTCACCAACTTGCTCGAGTTTTTCCACGTCATGTTGAGTGAGTACGATAAGAGTAGGGCGATTGATATACTTTATCTCGACTTTCAGAAAGCCTTTGATAAGGTACCTCACCGCCGGCTAATGGCGAAAGTGCGCGCGCTGGGTATCGGTGGGGAAATAGGTAGGTGGATTGAAAACTGGCTGAGGAATAGGCGGCAGAGGGTGGTAATTAAAGGTGCTAGTTCAGGTTGGGCCTAGGTCACTAGTGGGGTTCCTCAGGGTTCCGTTTTGGGGCCACTGTTGTTTATCATTTACATAAATGATATCGACGGTGGCATCGTCAGTCGGATCGCCAAATTCGCTGATGACACCAAGCTTGGGGCCAATGTTGGGACGCCCGAAGCGATCGAGGAACTGCGTGCGGACCTAGGTAGGATAGGAGAGTGGTCCGAAAAATGGCAAATGCCGTTTAACTTGGGTAAATGCAAAGTGATGCACATTGGCTACGCCAATCCCAAGTCGGACTACTCGATGTTGGGGAGTCATATCGAGGTGACTGATTTAGAAAAGGACTTGGGTGTGGTAATTAGCAGCGACCTTAAGTTTACGAAACAGTGCGTAGAGGTGGAAAAGAAAGCCCAGAAACTAGTGGGTTATATCAGGAGGCAATTTCAGTTTCGGAACAAGGAGATTGTGCTCTCTCTGTACAATTCCCTTGTTCGGCCGCACCTGGAATATGCTGTGCAGTTCTGGTCGCCCACCCTCAGGAAAGATATTGAGAGGCTGGAGCGAGCGCAGGCGAGGGCCACAAAGTTAATCCCTTCCGTTAGGCATATGGGCTACAATCGACGGTTACGCGCCCTGAACTTGTTTTCGCTTGAAACTTGGAGGCTGCGCGGTCAACTGATCGAGGTTTTCAAGCTCTTACGCGGGTTCAACGATGTCGATTTTAGAAGCATGTTTAGTTTAAATGATAACCCAACTCGCAACAATGGTTGAAAGTTGGATTTGAAACTGTTTAGGACTAGTGTGTGTGGGAATTACTTTACGTATAAGATCTGTGACACGTGGAACAGGTTACCTTCAGAAGTTGTGAACAGTTCCTCTGTGGATCAGTTCAAGAAAAGGTTAGATCAAATCTTGCACGCCATTTGAGTGTGTACAAAATTTTTCCCTGGCACCGTTGCCATTGGTACCTCCTCGGTATGGGCCGCAAGGCCTTTTGAGGTACTTCTTTTCCTTGTAACTCCTTGTAACACTGATCGAGGGTGTTCCAGAGTTCTGGTCCTGTACAACATAAGGATCTAATCGCAGAATCTAGTGTAATTTAGTCTTCTGATTTACGTGTTTGATTGTCTTGTGTTAAAATGGTGTTAAGTTTGTGAAGCCCATATTTTATTTTGGATGATTTCAGTTGCAGTATTATGGACGATTTGATACATATATGAGACAATGTTTAGTTTATAGATTTCTACTAGTTTGGTAATTTTTAATTCGTGCAACATGTTTTCTGCATTTTCATTGTTTGTTTTATTTATAGAGTTTCTTTATTATTCTTTTCTGCATTACCACAAGTGGCTGCATAAAATACTGACGTGCACTTCCGTAAGCACTAATGCGATATTGTAAGTGTACGTATACCAACTATACCATAGTAGTGAAGTATATGGATCTAAGAACTTGTTTCGAGAACGCTGCACCTACTTTTATAATTATGAATGAGACCTTGGCTAATTTGTCGCATAGCTCTTCAACGAGCTCTTTCAATGAAATGTTTGAATTGAGGATAATTCCCAAAAGTTTGGCTGACCTCACTCGTTGAATAGGAATTAAATTTATGTTTAGGTTTAGAAGGAACAAATTTTTTTTTTGTAATTACATACACTATACACTTTTTTTCATTTTTAAGGACAGATTTTTGGTGTTAAGCCATAACTATATTCTTTGGAGTTCATTGTTGGTGGTTGTTTGTAGTGGCAATAAGTCTTTGTTAAGGCTATGATTGATATATCATCGTCATACTGGTAACAGGAAGAATTATTCAGTGACTGGTGACTGGTGGAGGTCATTTATATAAAATAGGAACAGGATATATGCCAGAATGCTCCCTTGAGGCAATCCGTAAGAGATAAATCTTGTTTATGACGTAAGTCCTGTGCTATAAATTGTGTACTATTAGTCAGCTATGAGCGAAACCATCTTGAGTGCAGTCCCCTGACGGCGTAATGTTCAAGTTCTTTTAAGAATATGTCATGAAGTATAATGTAGAAGGCCAAATTGTTGTTTGTGTATTATTTCATTTTTATTATAAATTTTATTATTTGATTATATAATATTGAGAAGCATAGCGATAATGATGATAATCTACAGATCTACAGACGCTAAGGCTAACAAAGACCCTAAGATCCACTCTAAGGTTAGCCCGAGAGAAAGGAAAGAGTAGGGCGTTAAGAGAAGAGAATAAGGGGTTAAGTAGCGACACCTATCACTCGTGGGTTAACATTCATTCAGAAAAAGAGAAAAAAGACTCAACATCATCATCCGCCGGCCACTGCCGACAAGTCAGAAAAATAGTCGGAGAGAATAGGAAAGATTGCAGAACGGTCCTCTACTCCATAGGGAGGTAAAATAAGAAGTAAAATAAGAACACTTACAAACCATGCATTACATTCTTAACTCAAGAACACCACATTCTTAACTCAAAGCAGCACATTCTTCCAGCTGTTGCAGACCGATCCTCCACTCCATAGGGAGGTAGAGGATGCAGCCCACTAGGCTGGAAAGGCGTGAAAGACGAAAAGAAGTAAAATAAGAACGCATTACAAACCATGCAACAAATTCTTAACTCAAACACTATCAGACCATGCAAACTACAGCCATGCAATAGAGAGTTACAGATATGCAAATAAGGAGAGAAGGAAAAAAGTATAAAGAATAACAAAAAGTGCGTTAATTTACTCAACAAGCTACAACTAAGTTCGTGTTAGTCTATTTTTTATTTTTTTGCTGGCATGTCACAAGCTGGCATTAGACGTCAACAGATTCATCCCCGATTACCACCCCTAGAGCTCCTGTTGCCTATTGTTTTTTTATTTTAAACAACGTTAATATTTTTAAAATGCCTATCTAGACGGTTTTTAAACACATTAACGCTGGTAGAGTTCACGACGGGCGCGGGAAGATTATTGCATTTATCAATTACTTTAAACGTAAAGAAGTTTTTAGCGATATTAGTAATGAAACGTCTGCCACGCAACTTAAATCCGTTATTACGAGTATTGCTATTATCGAAAGTGAACAATTTGTCAAAATTTACGTTATCGATATTATTAACGATTTTGAAAACTTCAATAAGCTCCCCCCCTAATCTCAAGTGGATGCAAGTCTAACTTTTTAATCCTATCTTCATAAGGCTTGTTGCGCAATGACGGAATTAGTTTTGTGCCACGACGCTGAACTCTTTCTAGCCTATCAATATCCTCACGCAAATACGGGCACCAAAACTGAACGGCATATTCTAAATTAGGCCTGACTAGGGACTTGTGAAGGGGCAATATAATATCCTTCGATTTAAATTCGAAATTACGCGCTATGAAGCCTAACATCCTATTAGCTTTTGTGCAAGACTCCAGGCACTGGTTCCTAACTTTTAAATCCTTAGATACGCGTACGCCTAAATCTACTTCCTCGTCAACGCTCGCTAACTCTCTATCATCCATCGTGTACGTGTAATTATTGTTACGAGAACCTATATGCAAAATTTTACACTTGTCTAGGTTAAAGTGCAAATGCCACTTATCCGTCCACTCCATAATCCTATTTACATCGTCTTGGAGCCTATTTCTATCGTCCTCGTTAAGAACCTTACCGCCTATTTTAGTATCGTCCGCGAATTTTGACACGTTACTAGTCAATCCTACATCTATGTCGTTAATGTAAATTACGAATAGCAATGGGCCTAACACTGAACCCTGTGGGACACCGCTACCTACATCCAACCACCCCGATTCACTACCATTAACAACGACCATCTGTCTCCTAGCACGAAGCCATTCCTCTAACCAGTTAGCTACCTGACCGCGTATACCGTGCGCTTTAACCTTCGCAATTAATCTTCTATGTGGAACTGTATCGAACGCTTTTTTAAAATCTAAATAAATAACGTCAGCCGCTCTATGCCTATCGTATTCGCGCACTATTTCGTTATAAAATTCTAACAAATTAGTTAAACAAGATCTATGGCGTCGAAACCCAGGCTGACTACTATTAATCAAATCTCGACTTTCTAAGTGATCGATGATACGATCCCTAACTACAGATTCCAAAAGTTTACCGACAATTGACGTTAACCTAATGGGCCTATAATTGCTAGCTACTGTGCGGTCGCCTTTTTTAAAAATGCGCGTGACGTTAGCTAATTTGAAGTCTTAGGAATAATCCCCGTTTCGAGTGACTGATTAAAAATATTCGTTAAGGGGCCTACAATAACGTCTTTCAAATCTTTCAAATGTCTGGGATAAAAAGCGTCAGGGCCTGGAGCCTTGCTAACTTTTAGCCTATCTATATAATCTATATAATGGAACGATATCGTCCACGTCGGGGACATTATTTACGTCTTCTACGGTAAAAATTGTCGCAAAAAAGTTATTTAAAATACCCGCCATTGCCTGAGCGTCAGAAGCCAAAGCGCCGTTAACATCCACTAGAGGGCCTATGTTATCTTTTATCGGCTTGCGATTATTGACGTATTCAAAAATCTTTTTAGGATTATGTTTACTATCCGCAGCTATAAGTAATTCTAAATTACGCTTACCATTCCTAACTGAACTTTTAACCTGACGTCTAAGCTCGATATATCTATTAAAGTTGGCTGACGTACCATTGCGCTTATTAAGTCTATACGCTCTGTTACGCTCGTTTACGAACTTGCCTATTTCCCTAGTCCACCACTTGGGCCTACCATGGTTTCTAGCGCGCTTGGGCCTACGAGGAATATACTCCCTTTCAATATTCATAACACTTTTTTTAAACGCCTCCCAATGCAAATTTGTCATTATCCATAAATAAGTTATCCCAGTCCACTACTCTCATCCTATCCGCAAAACTATCAAAATTAGCCCTACGAAAATCAGGGACTTCTATTACGTTACTATCCTGAGTGTTTTCTATCAATAACTTAAACCTAAGAATTTGATGATCACTACACCCTAAACTCTCGCCTACTTCTAAACCTTCGACTATATTTTCGCCGTTCGTCATCACCAAATCTAAAATATTGTCACCGCGCGTTGGTTCGGTAACCATCTGTCGTAAAAAATTATCTTCCATGAACTCAATCAATCTCAAACCCTCCTCATTACCAGTAAAAGTCTCGTAATTAACATTAGGGCAGTTAAAGTCTCCGACAATTATACTATTCCGATTGTCAATAAAGTTACCAAGAAGTGAGTAAAATCTAGTATCGGTATCGAGGGGTTGAACGGGAGGTCTATAAACAAAATTAAAACTAATACTACGCGCCCTAACTTCAACGCATATCGCATTAATTGCTGCCGGAAAATCTATCTTAACCTCGATAGCCCTAAGGGAATTACGAATGTACAGCAAAACGCCGCCACCAATCCTATGTAACCTATCATTAGTAAAGAGTTTAAAACCCGGTATATCAAGTTCCCCCAACAAGTCCCGAGTCACGGTATTTAACCACGTTTCAGTGATAGCAACTATATCGTAGTTGCCGGAATAAATTATCGCCTTAAATTCGTTTAATTTATTTCTAATACTACGCGGGTTACAATAAAAGACGTTTAAGTTATTTTTTACCACGGGCCCGTTTTAAACTATTTTTCACGTCGGGCCCGCGTTCCCCGGACCCACAACGTTTAAAGAAGGCTTCGACCTATACAGCTTTCGTACGTTTTCGTCAATTAACCTACCTAGCCTAGCATTACCTATTTCATTAAAATGCACCCCATCTTTTATAAAAAGGCTAGGATCACTGAATTCGACCACAGCTTTACGAAGGGTACATTTTCCTCAGCACAAATCTCTTCTAATTTAGTATTCAAAAATATCGTTTTAGACGTAATCCTAAGACCCAAACCGTGCCTAGGGGTAATACCTAGAACTAAAGACCTATCTGACCTCGCCTTTAGGGACCTAATTAACCCCTATATCTCTCCAAAAGGTCAGGCACTCTCGTATCGGGCCTATACGAGTCGTTGCCCCTACCATCGTCACCAACATCGAGTGACGGGAGGCAACGTCAATCCTATCCACTTCGTCTCTAACTCTGTCAACCCTGGCCCCTGGGAGACAGACCCTCCTCCTCTTGGTTGGATGCCGTTCAACGAACTCTGTGTCCATATGGCGCACTAAAGAGTCCCCAATTAAAATAGTTTCCCCTCATTCACGTCCCTTTCCAAATGGGCGAAAGGGTTCGAAACCTCGATAGGGGGGGGATTCCTATCACCTAACGTACGCGGCCTAGCTCCACCCTTAACTTCTCTAAATCCCTCCCCATCTACTAATCTCGGACCAACCTTAACCCCTTCCTCAACTCTATCCAACCTTCCCGATAAGCTACCTAAACTAGAAACTAGGTTACGCACCTCACCCTTCAAATTACTAACGTCTTCAACGTTAGTATTGGTTCGGCTTTCGTCAACCGTAGCCCTACCCCTGCCCTCATCAAGCGTTGCAAGTCTTTCCGTTACCTCACGTACACTGCGTTTTATGTCAACTATTTCCTCCATTAACTCGCAAAAGAAACAAACTGATCTCTCGGTAATCGCCATAGGACCGCCGTTATAATCTTTAAATTCCGAATACCACCGGTTTACCCTACACCTAACACACGACGCTTTCTGCGACGGCATCGCGCAGTTAAAAATTAGTTTAACCGTCACAAGTTAAGTTAAATTAAGCCGGCACGCTATGAAAACTTCTAAATCGCTAAAAACCACTAATATTCAATTACTTAACTATAACAACGTAAATTTAAACGCAAGTATATAAAATTCAAAACTATCCAAAAGTAAAATTCTCAACAATATACAAAAGTAGATGCAAAATCAGAGAGCTCAGGAAATGCGTCCGTTCAGTACAGAGTCTGGCTGACGAATGAAGGGCAGAGTCTGGCTGATAATTAACTTCCAGGCGTATATAAACTCTGTTCTCTGTTTATGCGGTCATCACCAATTGACAAGGGCTAGCGAGGAGCCGAAACTGTATTGATGTTAAGAAACTAGTTACGTAGACTAGCCATGAGCTGATCCTTGGGTATATGCTGGTCTGAAACATTATAAAATAACATTATAACAAAAATTTACGTTTTCCTGAAGAGTGAATTATTTGGCCATTTATTATAATGGCCAAAAGCTCCTCCGTCAAATTTCTTTTAATGTTATAATATTATGTTATAATGTTTCAGACCAGCAAAGACCCTAGGATCCACTCATGGTTAGTGTACACACACACACACACACACACACACACACATATATATATATATATATATATATATATATATATATATTCTGTATATATAAATTCAGTGGCGTGCGGTGCGGACGTCTACAGGGTAAGCAGTATTGCGTGCGGGCACACGCACTATATGTAAGGGGTTCCAAAAAACCTTAGTCCCCCCATTTGCAGCTTACATGTTTACTTATATCGAAATAGTTTTTAATGATTATAAAAATATATAAAATTCTTTATTTATTACAGGTATTAAAATTACTCTAGCTGATAAAGTGATAATATAATGGCTTCTCAATTAATTGGTGATTCGGAGAGGCAATGTGTGATAGATCGCATACGAGCAGTAACATTTCGGGAAGCTCGTGATGCTGGAGCCACCTTTATAGCACGTTCATGGGTTGCCAAAAAGTTGCGAAGAAGTGAGGACTTCGTCAAAAGAAATTGGAATGAAACTTTGGATAAATGTGAAATGGATACAACCAAATCTGGGCGCCTAAATTTGCCACTCTCTCAGGAAACAAAGGACATCATTGAAAGCGGTACGCGTAAGCGTAAAAACAGCTGTGCTAAACTTTCTAGCGAGATCGAAGTGTTGAGAGGAAAGATCGTTAGTGGTGAGATCATTCGACTGTACTGTCATAGGCAAGGTTTAAAGCCTTGGCATGAACTTTCAAAGCCAAGAAAAACTTAACTTAACATCGATGACAGAATGTGGTTTGCCCATTATCTTGAAGATTGGGATGTGGATGATTTCATGCATTTAGCTGTCTCCGATGAATTTTTTTTTTACGTAACACGTCGGCCTAACTACCAAAATGATCGAGTGCGGGCCACAACACCAGATGAAATCGATGACAATGAACATTATCGCGCATTATTAAAAAGTCCATACTGTGTTGGTGTGTTTGTTTTGTTCACTGCAAAGAAGCTCATGTGGGTGCTGAAGCCAAATGGTCAGAGTTGGGATAGACAGTATTTTCGTGATATTATTCTATCCCAGCATGTCATTCCTTTTCTAAGAAACCCAAACAATGTTATGGATGTCGATCAGGTCACACTTCTGCACGATAAGGCCCCCTGCTTTAAGGCATTAGCCACTCAACAGTTGTTGCGGAACCATGAGATCGATTTCTTTGGAAATGAAGAATGGCCAGGAAATTCTCCTGACCTGAACGTCTGTGAACACATTGGATCAGTTATAAAGAACAAGTTTGAATGTCTCTTGTTTCAAGAACCTGCAGCAAATCGATTTTCGAAGGATACAATGACGCAACACATTGAAACTGTTTTAGCAAATTTGCGTAACGATCAAGATCTATTCACGTCACTTTTGGCAAGCTACCCAAAGCGAATTCAGGCTGTCTTGGAAGCCAATGGCGGGAACACCAAGTTTTAATTGTTTCTCATTAAATGCAGGATTAAATTCTCTTTTGTAAGGTATGTTTAGTTTTACTGTACCTCTAATGGTTTAGGGATTTAGGCCATGGGCGGGGGGGGGGCTAAGGTTTATTGGAGCCCCGCACATCTACATTATAGTGGAGCTAAGTGCGATATATATATGTAACCAAAAAATTTAAAGTAAATCCTTCGCAAGGTGCCAGCCCCCTTCCCCCTTGGGGGTAATGGGGGAAGGGTGGGGTTAAATTGGGGAGAGGGTGGGGGTAATGGGGGAGAGGGTTGGGGAGGGGGTAATGGGGGAGAGGTGGGGGAAGGGGTAATGGGGGAGAGGTGGGGTAATGGGGGAACTCAGAAAAATAGATGCGATATATATACAGGGTGGGCGGAAAGTAGCTCCCTATTTTGGATTGGTAAAAAAATACGTATATTATACATTTATTTCAGAAGAAATAATATGAAAAGGTAGGCATACATGGTAGGTTTTCTATAAAATTCAATGTGGGCACCAACTCTTTCCACCAGCTTCTGGAGCCGCCCAGGAATGGCGTCCACTGACTTTAGCAGGAACTCCGGCGGGATGGAGGACATGACTTCCCGAATTCGGTCCTCCAGTTCTTCCAATGTCCTCGATTTGGTGCGGTAGACTTCTTCCTTTACCCACCCCCAAAGAAAGAAGTCGCACGGTGTCAAATCGGGGCTCCTGGCTGGCCATTGATGTGGACCACGACGACCCATCCAACGCCCAGGGAAGTGGGCATCCAGCCACTCACGGACAACAAGAGCGAAGTGCGGAGGGGCGCCATCTTGCATAAATATCAGATCGTCGATGTTCTCCCATGTGCTGACAACCGGCCAGACCTCGTTTCGCATGATAGCAAGGTACCGCTCAGCATTCATGGTGTTGCGCAGAAGGAACGGGCCCACAACCTGATCTGAGGTCATACCACACCACACCGTTACACTGAACCGATTCTGCCGTTTTTCAGCGGTAACCATGGGATCCTCTCCTGTCCAGTAGTGGCAATTGTGGCGGTTGACACTTCGCTCTCGTTGTCCGTGAGTGGCTGGATGCCCACTTCCCTGGGCGTTGGATGGGTCGTCGTGGTCCACATCAATGGCCAGCCAGGAGCCCCGACTTGACACCGTGCGACTTCTTTCTTTGGGGGTGGGTAAAGGAAGAAGTCTACTGCACCAAACCGAGGACATTGGAAGAACTGGAGGACCGAATTCGGGAAGTCATGTCCTCCATCCCGCCGGAGTTCCTGCTAAAGTCAGTGGACGCCATTCCTGGGCGGCTCCAGAAGCTGGTGGAAAGAGTTGGAGCCCACATTGAATTTTAGAGAAAACCTACCATGTATGCCTACCTTTTCATATTATTTCTTCTGAAATAAATGGATAATATACGTATTTTTTTACCAATCCAAAATAGGGAGCTACTTTCCGCCCACCCTGTATGTAACCAAAAAAAATTTAAAGTAAATCCTTTGCAACGTGCCAGCCCCCTTCCCCCCTTGGGGGCAATGTGGGAAGGGTGGGGGTAATGGGGGAAGGGTAGGTGTAAATGGAGGAGAGGGTGGGGGTAATGCGGGAGAGGGGCGGGGGAGGGGGTATTGGGGTCAGGAAGACCATGCTTATCACTACTAATGGAACACTATAACAATATTATTGATGCACTCGAACCAATGAAAACTATGATTTGACGGGCCGCAGGGCCCCAAATTACTGTCTGTTCAGTTATTTGGTCAATAAAACTATAGAAATGAACGCAGTCATGAAAATCTTAAGCTTCAAATCCGAGCTCATTGTATTAAGACTTGTGAAGCTTTAGATTTTCATGGCTGCGTTCTTTTCTGTAGTTTTATTGAATGAATCATTATAATTGGTTTGCCAGTAACTGGAATGTCGCAGGCACCCCAATTACTGCGGCCCAAGGTGAGAGGAATAGGAATGATATTCAGATAAAGGGATACTGATGTTCAAAATAAAATACGCCGTAGGCCCACAATTCAGACGAAGCACCGCACATCTAGCAAAATCGGCGCGTAGAGTAGAGCCGACCTTTTGCTTGTATTGTATAATTATAGTAATTATAGTAGCTAGTGATAAACTTCATACCTGGCTAATGGGTATCTACTGTAGACTATTCTGAAAAATACAGTACTCTCTTTAGCATCTTTAATAAGATTTTTATTAGGGTAGGCTGCGCTTACCTAGCTTACCCTGAATGCACTCCACTGAATTATATATATATATATATATGGGAATGAACTCAGAATGGTTCCCTGAGGTTTTTTATGATGCACACAGACCGTGCATGGAACAAGGAACTCTTCTAGGAAAATTAAATCCACTATAGTCCGAATAAGTAATGGTAAATGACAAATACTATAGTTTTTTCTTTATCATGATGCTAGCCCGACGTGGGCAACGGGTCACTCGCAAAGAGGTCCCAAAAACATAGCTTCCCTCACCAGCTATCTGCAAAGCAGATAGGATCCAGCTTTGGGACAGGATCTAGGGTTTAAAGCAGCCTAGCCCAGCTACATTTAGAACCTAGAAGAGTTCCTTGTTCCATGCACGGTCTGTGTGTATCATATATATATACACACACTGTGTATATATATGTGTATATTATATATATATATATATATATATATATATATATATATATATATATATATATATATATATATACGGTGTATATTATATATATATATATATATGAAAATTATTTCACGAAAGTAACACGTGAATAATATTTATGATGAATAAAACCACGAAGGAAAGGAAACACAGAATGGTGCTCAAACGCTTTCGTCTAATGACATCCTCAGGAACACTGAAGTACATAAAGAGGTAAAGCCTATATATAGGTTACAGAAAAAAAAAAAATATATATATATATATATATATATACAATAAAGGAGAGATAAAAATAAAAAAAATAAAAAAATTATTAAACATTAAAGGATTGGTGGAGGAGCATACAAATTTGTAAGGAAAACTACAGATTTTTAGCACAAGATCAAATGTATTGTTTCCAACCAATGGTATAGATAATTAAAAAATAAAATTAAAAATTTATACTGGAAATCTGCCCGGGTTTTAGCACGCTGCCCTTCTTGTTAAAGTTCGATGTCTATAAAAATAAATTGAAAAATAAAAGTTATTAGAGTAGCATACAAGTTTACCGAAGATTTAACGTTCTACCCTTCTTATCTAAATCTGTTCTGAAGGAATTCAAAACAACAGGATCGAGTTGAAAAAGACCTTTGCTTATGTTGAAGTTATTTGTAAGTTGGATAATGGCAGACTCAAGAATATTTCTATTAACAATGTTGCCAGAGTGAAATAAAACTGAAGCATTATTCCAATCAATACAGTGGGATAATTCTGACAAATGGACAAAAAGGGCACTGGACGACTGTCCTGTTCCAACGGAATATTGATGCTGTTTTATACGTGTGTGCAAATCCTTTCTCATCTGACCTATGTAAAAGGAATCACATTGTTTACAACCAATTTTATAGATAATGCCTGAATTATTGGTAGGGCTATTTTTTATTATGATATTTTTCACAATATTGTTATATGAAAATACTACATTAATATCAAAAAGTTTAAGTACATTAGCAATGCCTAAAAAGCCTGGGGAAAATGGAAGTACTAAAATATTTTTTGACAAAGTACGAGTGTTATTATTCACACGATAGAAAGTTCGTTTTGCCTTGTTGAGACAAGATTCCATAAACGCAGATGGATAACACAGATCACTTCCAATACCGTTGATTTTTTCCAATTCGGCATCGATGTATTCCGGACTGGCGATCCTAAGGGCGCGGAAAAACATTGAAGAAAAAATGGCCTTCTTAGTGGGGGTGTCATGTCCCGAGTAAAAGTGTACGTAGGACAAATTGTTTGTTTTTTTCCGATAGATACTAAACTTAAAACCTGGGCTTTCCCTATGTACACGCACATCCAAAAACGGGATTGAGTTGTCTTGTTCCATTTCTAAAGTAAACTTAATGGAGGGGACTTGATCATTTAACTGAAGGAGGAAGTTATCCAGGTCACGATTCATGGGCCAGATACACAAAATATCGTCGACGTACCCCAACCAAGGGATGCCAACCCCCAGGATTCTCGGGATGTAAGTAATTTCGAAAAACTCCATATAAATATTGGAGAGGAGGGGTGATAATACTCGTTATTGAAAGTGAATTTACAGTCTTTGATGCAAAGCTTAATAAGTTCCAAAACAATGTGTGAAGGTAGTGGCAGGTCATACTTATGTAATTCTTGGGAGAGAAAGTCAAGCATCTCGTCAATCGGTACTTTTGTAAACAATGAACAAACGTCAAAACTGATCAATCTATCGTTGGTTTCAGTACGTGCATTATTCAATTTTTCAGTAAGATCCATGGAATTTTTTACATGTGAATCAGAGATAGTTCCGAGAATGGGGGACAAGACTTTGACAAGCCATTTGGAGAGTTTATAAGTAATAGAGCCCACCGAGCTAATAATAGGGCGCATAGGGTTGCCAGGTTTGTGGGTTTTAATAAGACCGTAAAGGTAGGGCAGAGAAGGTGGAGTGGACATGAAAAGCGGAATTAAGTCCTTATGATCTTTGAGAATGCGTTTCAAGCCACTATTAAATGATTTGATGATGTCATCCTGCGGGTTCCTCCTAAGTTTGCTGTATGTGGCGGGGTCCTGGAGAAGCTCGTTCATCTTTCTGATGTAGTCCACTTTGTCCATAATAACTATGGTGTTAGCCTTGTCTGCTTTAGTAATATGGAGCTCCCCATCTTTTATTAATTGTGAGAGGCTATTGCGAAAACATTTAGGAAAGTTATCTTCGTAACTACTATTCGCCGCACTATAAACAGGGCCTTTAACTATGTTAAACAAATACTGAGGGAGATTACAGTTTTTCAAAACAAGCGAGACTGTAACAAATTTGTAAAGCCAAAGGTTTTTTAACAATAAAAAAGGACATACCATATCCAAGGGCACTTTTTGCATCGTCACTAATGTTTTTCGAAGAAAGGTTCAAAACACACTTTGAGCTTGCTTTTTTACTCCACTGACTATTTCGAATGAGACTTTTAATTTTTCGATCCAAAATGTTACGAAGTGAAGTTCTCCGACGAAACTCGTAAATTTCATCAAACAAAGGTTGGATCCACGGTTGGGGAATAACGGTCACAAAATTACGTTTGGCAATGCTGAAATTTTTGAAGGCGGACCACTCATTTTGTCTGGTGACTTCAATATGTTTCTTTAAAATTAATCTGCTGAAGTTGCTGAACGGATGGTCGTCAATTTGTCCATTTGTCAGAGTTATCCCACTGTATTGATTGTAATAATGCTTCAGTTTTATTTCACTCTGGCAACATTGTTAATAGAAATATTCTTGAGTCTGCCATTATCTAACTTACAAATAACTTCAACATAAGCAAAGGTCTTTTTCAATTCGATCCTGTTGTTTTGAATTCCTTCAGAACAGATTTAGATAAGAAGGGTAGAACGCTAAATCTTTGGTAAACTTGTATGCTACTCTAATAACTTTTATTTTTCAATTTATTTTTATAGACATCGAACGTTAACAAGAAGGGCAGAGTGCTAAAACCCGGGCAGATTTCCAGTAAAAATTTGTATTTTTATTTTTTAATTATCTATAACATTGGTTGGAAACAATTCATTTGATCTTGTGCTAAAAATCGGTAGTTTTTCTTTACAAATTTGTATGCTCCTCCCACAATCCTTTAATGTTTAATAATTTTTTATATTTTTTAAATTTTTATCTCTCCGTTTATTGTATATATATATATATATATATATATATAAATATATATATATATATATATCTATATATATATTTTTTTTTTTGTAACCTACATATACGCTGTAACTCTTTATGTACTTCAGTGTTCCTGAGGATGTCATTAGACGAAAGCGCTTGAGCACCATTCTGTGTTTCCTTTCCTTCGTGGTTTTATTCATCATATATATATATATATATATATATATAATATATATATATATATATATATATATATATACAGAGGGTGTCCCGTAAGTCCGGCATCATAGGAAAAATAATAAAAAAAGGCAAAACAAAAGCTTTTATTTACAGAACGTGCTCAATATGTCCACCATTGTTTTCAATACACAAATTCAGACGTGATACCCAGCCAGCAAGCACACGGTGAATGATATCAGGAGTAATGGTGTTACATGCCCCAATAATGCGCTGCCGCAAATGTTCAACACTCCTAATTTTCTCTGCGTATACCAACGCTTTCAAGTGGCCCCAGAGATAAAAATCTAGCGGCGTGAGATCCGGGCTTCTAGCTGGCCATTCCACAGGCCCTCGACGTCCTATCCAATGACCATGGAATTGGTGGTACAGGTAAACCCTTACTTGTGTGCTGGAATGTGCAGGAGCGCCGTCTTGCTGGAACCATGTTGGGAAATTTCCTTCTTCGTTCAAGACACTGGGAAATGCTTCTTCCTTGAGCATACGTAGGTAGGTGCCTCCAGTGACATGTTCATCGAAAAAGAGGGGGCCTATGATGCGATCCTTCCAAATGCCACACCATACCATCACCCGAGATGCACCTTGTTCCTTTGAAGAGGTATAGCAGTGAGGGTTGTTTTGAAACCGGTAGCGGGTGTTCTGTCGATTTACCTCACCATTTCCATAAAAAACAGCCTCGTCACTGAACAGAATGGTGGACGGGAAATTGGCATCCCGAGCATAAGAAAAATATGAATTATGGTTTGCAGAAATAGAAAAATATGAATTTCTCCTATGATGCCGGACTTATGGGACACCCTGTATATATATATATATATATATATATATATATATATATATATATGCACTATGCACAGAAATTAAAATGCCAAAATTTCATTCAGTATTTTCAAATTTCAGATAAAAATATTAACCCCAAAATTTGGGGTTTTGGAACGGTTGTAAATTTTATGCCAAACAGCACAAATAAAGCATAATAAAAACATGTGTGCTCTAAATTGCTCTAAATCAAATGATTTAGAGAGGATATTTATAACGTGGTCATGTTTTTCAAAAGAAGTTCTGAGCAGATAAAGTTAAATTATTAATTAATTCATTAATATATGTACAGAAAATGTATAAGCCAATCAAGTTAAAGCATGTAATACAACATGATTTTCTAAGTTAACCATCTGTGCTTTATTACAAATAACATAATTACATTTTCCTACAAATAAATGTTATACAATTATATTATAGAGTATATTATCACTGCATACGTAAGAAAATTGAAAGGAAAATATATCGATGTTTATTGAAGTGTTGCGTATTTCAGAACATCTTCTTCGTGGTCATAAAAGAGCAGCGTTTAAAACACAAGATTTATGAAGAAATTTTAAATTTGATAAAATTTTAAAAAGTTTGATATAAATCTTGTTCTCATAAATCATTATTCGCGGTGGGAAAGATAAAAAACGAGGTGGACTCTTTATGTCTCAAAAGTTTTACAAAAATTAACTGGTATCTCGATTTTAAATTTAAAAGTATGTGATTGTGTGTACATTTACTAAGAGAAAGATAGAGAGAGAGAGAGAGAGAGAGAGAGAGAGAGCTTTCTGAAAAGTTATCGAATACCAAAAAATTATTGTACATTTGAAATGCAAGTATTATTGCCAAATGTTTTGCCACAAACCCACTACTACTACTACTACTATTACTACTACTACTACTACTCGAGATAATTATAATAACAATAATTATAATAATAATAATAATAATAATAATAATAATAATAATAATAATAATCATATCATAAATAACTTCTAAAGTTATGTCTGAAGAGAGAGACGGACTGAGCGGTGGGGCAATCGGGCATGGACCGAGAGCCCAGCGGCCCCGGCCCGCAGTCATCATAAAACAGTGAAAGAGTTCTCAATTGGGTCAAGCGTCTAATTGAACTGCAATATGAAAAAAATCGGATTTCAAGGGGCCGAGGACCGCATTATGCCCGAGGGCCCAGGTTGCTGTCAGTCCGCCCCTGTCTGAAGATGCGAGTGAAAATAAAAACTTTAATTATAGCATGTCCAAAGAAATTAAGAAGCAAAATCTAATGAGAGATTTCAACGAAATTAAAAGTAATGATCCGAGGCAAAAACTTTTGTCTGTAATAGATATCGCACCTATATATTCAGATACAGTCTTTATAATTTCTGCATTCAACTACAACACACACACACACACAACACACACACTGTGTGTGTCGGTGGGTGGGTAGATGGGTGTGGGTATGAGTGTGAAATAAAGTTGGATTCATTGTAGTTCCTTTTAAATTAAACCCATTTTATCTGGCCGCTTTAATTTAAGTTCAGTTTAGTGTAATTAATAATAATGATTGGGTTTGTTTAACCTCCTTCGCAACATCTAAGGTCATATGACGGAGGGGACCTACGGCTTTACGTGGGATCCGAACCACGGGTCGCTACATAATCTGGACGCGGAGGACGGTCTCCCATCTAGGGATGAAATAATACCGACAATTTTTAATACCGGTATTTGAACAATTATTTTACTGATACCGGTGTTGATACTGGTTTTATGCAGAGAATAATATATAATGATTTTTTTGGTGTCACCCTGCCAAGTGCCAACCCTCCCACAAGCCTGCAGGACCTTTAGTACTCACCACATTAACGACAATAAAAACTGAAGTTACTTTTTAAATTCTGTCACCGACACCAAAGGGAAAATACCATTGATTGAAAAAAGTTTGAACAGCAGCTCCTAGGGAAAGGCAGGAAAAAGGAAGGACTATTTATAATGATTAAGTACATGAGATAACCAAAGGTAAAAGGGAAAAATAAAAAAATTTCAAAAAAGAAGTTTATTAATAATTTTGCATATTTACTTCTTATTTGGGTTTTGGAAGTAAGTTTTGAGGAAACAAAGACTATCTAATGATTGTTCAGAGAGATTTGATCTTAGCTTGGTCAGAAATAAGCCAGCAGCAGAAAAAGCTCTTTCTGATTCTACACTCGTGGGTTTAATGGAAAGCACTCCCTTGTACAGCTTCTCTAAATTTTCACTTCTTTGTGAAGAAACTTCGAAACTCTTAAATTCATTAGTAGGATCAAAGTTAGTTGCATTGCTTCTCAATGGTACCTTTTCTAATTTCTCTATTTCTTTCATGTATTCGCACATCAATGGATCATCTACTTCATTCTTGTCTTCAGTAACATTCTCTGAGTAGTTAGATGCTTGTAAGTCTTGGTCTTCGCTTTCTTCCTCGAAACCAACTAAATTTTTATCATTCTTAGGAAAAAGCCTTTTAAAAATCCTTTCTGCAGTTCTTTTGAGCACTAGTTTAGCTGGAATAGAAAATAGTTCCTCTTCTTGAACTTTTAAAACTTCAGGGTTGTGAAGATATTTAATTAAACCCACAATATGTATCTCTTTGTCTCCTTGAAGGATAAAAATTACTGAGACAGTCTTTGAGCTCCAATGCATCGCTTCGTCTTTATTTTTCTTAATAAAATAATTCCACACGATTGATTTTTTTGACATTCTTGTAATAGATTCGAAGGGGTAGATTATTTAAAGTAAGAAATAGCTTATTCCCATATCACAAGATTGCAATGCGCACGTAACAAAATTACAAAATTTAACTTGTGAAATATGCGCATCAATCAACCACTGCAAGCGTCTAGTACGAAATTCGAAATCTGAATGAACTCAACGAATCTAAAAGAGCAACGCAAGGTTTTGGAATCGTGTAAAAACGTTTCTGAACGTTTCAATACGTATTTATACGATTTCAAATGTTTAAGGCGAGAGTTCTGGATGATAGTTTCCCTTTTCAGAAAAGCGGACACATCATATAACGTCAATAACATATTATAACAAATGATAAATTGTGACATACACTAATGACGCCCCTCAAAGATATACTGCATGTGTAAGTTATGTATGGAAGATAAATCATTATTTCAATTCACATTGGCCACAAAATCGTACAAAAAACAAATCTTTGTTAACTTGACATTTGTTGATTGCTCCCACAATAAAGTCAATAGGCAGTTCTTCAATACCGAAAAACCGGTATCGATAATCACGATATCGGTATCGTGTCTCTTGTCCAATACCGGTATAAATACCGGTTTTTCAATACCGACTTTCATCACTACTCCCATCCAACTACTATCCGACAAAATGTCGCTTAACTTCGCTGATCAACGGAAAGTGGTGTTACGACATTGGCTACGACGTAGCCCGTTTAGTGTAATTAATTACTAAATAAATCGTAGGTAAATATTTTAAAGAAACCCGCAAAATAAATTATTTCCTGAGATACATGCTAGAGAGAGAGAGAGAGAGAGAGAGAGAGAAGAGAGAGAGAGAGAGAGAGAGAGAGAGAGAGAGAGAGGAGAAATCGCATTAACAGAAAATGGGCTTGTGATAAATTAGGAAAAAATAAAAATGAAAATGAGAGAGTAAAAATTTAAAGAATAAATAAAAAGAAGATATAAGCCTAAATAATAATAACCAAAGTGGCAATGATCTTATTTTCTCTTTTCATACACGAAAATCACGCATTATTACACACTTAATCCTTCATTTTAACGACGTTTTTAACTCCTTATTTAGCAATTATTTCATAACATTGGAGATGATCCGATCATTATTATTATTATTATTATTATTATTATTATTCATGTTCTTTATTACAACTCGTAAAGTGTTTGTTCATATATATATATATATATATATATATATATATATATGTGTGTGTGTGTGTGTGTGTGTGTGTGTGTGTGTGTGTGGAATAACACGCATGAGCACACATGGTTTTCGTATGAAACAAAATTTTTTGTTTCATACTCACCCGAAGGTGGAGTGACAAGCTTGACCTTCGTCAGAAAGAACAATTCGGGCGGAAGCAAAACCAAGGTTAACCAAGGTATATATAAATTATTTCATGAAAGTAACACACGAATATACTTATGATAAAAATGACCACGAAGGTTATTTTCATATCAACTATGTGGTTATTTTCATCATATATATATATATATATATATATATATATATATATATATATATATATATATATATTAGGGTGTCTCTTATTGGGTAGTCAAAAATTGAAATGTTGAATTATTTTATCTGCGCCCCCTAAAATAGTTCCATTTAGCATAAAAACTAAAACTTGAAAGTTTGACACAAATTGGCTCATATTTAGGGGTCGCCCCCGGCTAATAAAAATGGTGACCATGGCATAATAGCTCCTGACATATGATTATGCTCATTATACACATAATTCCTTCCTTCTTTTTTTAGTTTGATTCGTTTTTATAAGTATAGGCCTTCTTATTTATCATTGATCCTTTTCTAACCTATCCTTGATGTTGTTATAATCCATCCTTTGGTCCTCAATCCTTCTTTATCCCAATCCTTTTTCTCCTATCCAAAATCCTTCCTGGCTCTTTTTTTATATACAATCAGCAATGAAGCATTGCTACAAAAAAAAACCATTAGTTTATTATATAGAGATAAATTCAAAATGCCAGTGCTATTTACATACTTTAATTACTTTAATTAGCATTATTTCCTTATACAACATTTATTTAATATACAATGATTATACAATATGGTGTATTTTAAGGTGCGACCTCATTGATGGTTATTTTTTGAGAAGAACAGTTTTTGATGGAACTGGGTGACTCTGGCGGTGTTTTGCAACAATTTGGAGCAGGAACTGGAGCTGCTCTTCCCCCACTGTCAATTTCTTATTCAGCTCTTGAACTAAAGCTACTGCACGTTCTGCCCGGTCATTTACAACAGATAGAGCTGCAACAATAGCTCTGGCCCTTAAATATTCACAGTTGGATGTCCAAGTGCTGGGTGCCTTGTTCAGAAATCCTTCTGGCAAATTCAGCTTAGTAAAGAATTCTCTAGTATTTCTTGTAACAAGTTGGTGTAGTCCTTCACCAGAGCAGAAGGTCGATTCAGGAATCCGAGGACGCTTGGGTGGTCTATCAGTGGACTCATCTTCTAATGCCTTTACCATGCGTTTCTTTACATCTGTAGTAATTCGCTCATCAAAGAAAGCAAGACCAACTGCTTCTTCAGACAGGTACCATAAGTGGTTAGAGAGCTTTTTTTTAGTTGCATCAGAAATCTTTTTGTTAGGATAATTAATCAATGACCTCATAAGGAGCCAGTCATTAAATGGGGTTTCAATAGGGAGTGAGGATGTTGTCCAAGCCTTCATATAGATGAGAACAGAAAAAAGGGAAAGATCTCGAATTCCTCGTTCTTCAGTCTTAGTCATCTTGAACTGGTTTCGAAAAAGCCACATCTTGATAGAATAGAGCGCTTTGGACATCCAGCGAGCTCGATGCATGGCACCTGGTGCACGAAACTTGATGCCTTTATTGGGGACACCTCCAAGAAAGATGATGGACAGATCCAAAAGTTCTTGATAGTCATCCCGTAGCATAGGTGCCTGGGATCTAGCAAACTGAATTAGTTCAGTTTTAGACTGGATAATTGCTTCTTTAGTAATCGTGTCTGTCTCACCTGTTTGGAACTGGCTTTGATCAACAGAAGTCCAATTGTCACGAAAACGCTTAAAGATCAATATCTCTGGACCAGTTGATGTAGATCCCAATGTTGCTTCAAATGCAGCTCCCAACAATAAATCTAAAACATGGTGTCTACAAGGCAAGTACAAAACATCATGTCCCAATTTTGCTTCGATGAGAGCACAGGCTCCACTATATTGACCCGTGTTTGAAGCTGTTGTATCGAAACAAATTGCTTTTACTCTCTCTGTAATTCCCCATTCATTCAGGCAGTTAAAGACGGCTTCAGCTTGTGCTTCTCCAGTTGAGTTTGGGATTTTGGGGACACCAAGCAGCTGTTCAACACCAGGTCCTGACACAAGTACTGGGAGACGATCAATGTGCTTGTGCGAGGTGAGGTCCTCCATCATCTTGCCATCCCAGTGGACTGTCATAGAACATTCTCCATGGAAATGCTCCTTAAGTTCTTTAGCATGACGAGCTCGGTTCTTATTTCGAAGGCGATGGATAGAATGTTGGTTTATGTTGTAATCTGAAGCGTCCAAACCAAAGCTTTTAGCTGCCTCTGCGAGGATAAATGTTGCCTTTCTAGAGGAAATTTGTGTACGATCCAGGGCAGCAGACATCTGAATAGTCATGATGTTTTTCATGCCTCGTTTTTTCTTAGATTTTGGTAAAGCACAAGCTCCTTTGGGCTCCTCCTCCTCATTCTCACTTTCATCAGTGTTGCTGGAAGATGTGGAAGAAGCCAGTACAACTTGACTAGTAGACGCCTCCATCAAAGATTCTGACTTTCTTTTTCTCTCTGCCTCAGCTTCCAACCGTTTGACTGCATTTTTTGTGCGGTGAAGATGTACAGTGTCCACACCACCGATTGAGCCAGGACGACCTTTTTGTCTTTGCAGTTGAAGGAACTCCCAGTCCTCACGATTCTTGATCAGCTTCTCAGCGTCTCCATGGGCGATGTCAAAGAGATCTTCCAATCGCTCTACAAAATCAGCCTCCTTGGTTTTATGGCTCTGGCTTGTTCTGGAAGCATGCTTCTTTAAGCAAGTCCATTCGTTAAAGAAATTCTCTAACTTCTTCATGGCACGAGGTTCCTGCTGAGTAGGAATATTGGCCTTATCCCAGATAACTATTGTGGCTCGAATAGATTGACGCAGAGCATCGCGGATTGTCATGTTTTTCTCTCTGTGGAGGTGCATAAAATAACCAAAAGCTTGCCTATATGGGGGCAGCTTTGAGCCTTTAATATCATCTACTGTAGATCCGAGCAAATAGAATGGTCTTCTTGTATTCATCTGCAAAATAAGAAAACAAAATATTAATGTAGTGTTATGGTTTTGTAGAGCAGGGCTAAATCACTGTTTTGACTTTTTTAAATTACAAAAAAAAAAAAATTTGGTAGACATACAAGTTAATTTGGTCTATTTTATAAATCTAACGTATTTTTCTCAATTATTATTCCTATTATTTTTTAATCTAAGAAACAAGGAATAAATATTTTTGTAGTAGAAATTTATATTTTGCTATTTTATTGGAAATAGAAACAGTGGCGTCACTAGGGTTGGTGTCACCCAGTGCGGTAACTCATGGTGTCACCCACCCCCCCATGGACCTCCTCCCGTACCAGACCATACAGAATCCTTAGTAATGTTTTTTGTACTAATGTTACTCGTAAATCGTAATTCCCGTATATCACTGAATGTAATGGCAATAGTAGTGACATAAACAACTAGCAAAATTAAAATTACTCCTTTAAATTACAATATCATACGCACAGCCTAAATGTATTTACATTTACATAGTTTCATGTGGTTAAAGTGAAAATTCGGTAAGAAAACAATAGAATTCGAAGTAAAAACGTTTAAGAACTACATCAAAATTATGTTCATTTTAACGTTAAACTTTACCGTTACATGAGATACATTAATGGATTAGGTTTGCATAATCAATAACGGCCCAAATAATGTAGAAGTTGTAGACAAATGCATATGGAAATATACTCATAAATTTGAGGCTGCAACATCATAAAGACAGAGGCTGCAACAACTGAGCGGAAGCCTTTTTTTATTTTTCTCCTTCTTTTCCTTTAATTACTACTTCATTCTCAAAAAAGTTATTGATATAGGTTCACAAATACTAATTACCACAATATTGTAGCTAAAACAACAGAAAATTTGACAAAATCAGCGACTATAAAAACACCAGCAGCAACGAAAACAACAGCGCGTGCTTGTAGAGCGTGCAGACGAAACCACGTGATTCGAAGCGTCATTGTAATTGGGTAATAATGACAGCTCTGACCGGAGCGCATTAGAAGGTTCAAAAAGTAAATTAGCATAGAGTTTTAGCCTTGTAGGTATATTGATACATGTAAGCTGGGCTTACGAAAAATGTTTTTGTTGTTATAACTAACTACAGGGATATTTTTATAAAAAATAATAAATTTCTGCTCAAACACTGCACAAAAACCCCCCACCCCTCTAGTGACGCCACTGATAGAAACACAGATCATGAAACACATGTCAGGTAAAATTTCCATTGAACTAAATTAAATTCTTTGTGACAAATAGCAACATTGTTTAAAACTTCATAATATGTGTATAAGAGCATAAATTCTAATTTTTTCATTAAATTCATTAAATTTTTTTCAAACACTAATAACAAAATCAGTATAAATAATTGTGAAAAATATAAATAACAGTTTATTATCTGATAATAGCAAAAAAGAAGTATAGTGATACACAGTTACACACCTTTTACTTATGACAGCAGAACACTGAATGATGACAAATAAACAATTGCAACATAATCTGGAGCATTCTTGATGAAACATGTTTAAACAGGTTGATCTTGTCTTATCAAGCAATATTTTCAGCTACAAACTTGACAATTATCTCTAATATATTCATTTAATTGAATTCATCATAAATATGATGATTAATTAATTAAAAACATATGTTTAGTATACTTGACAACTGCTAGTAATTTCAAATATTAATTGCATAAATAATAGCTATATTTTATGAACTTTAATAAGCGGGGGCGACCTCTAAAAATTGTTCAATCCAAAAAATTTTATATGTGATGTTTTTCCAGCCAATGGAACTGGTTGAGGGGGTGCAACCTAAAAAAATCAACACTTCGAAAATAAGAGACACCCTAATATATATATATATATATATATATATTTTAACCTTTCAAGATGGTGTTATACAATCTCAGAAAGATTCACTCTCCAACAAAAAGTGAATGACCTTCATTTTTAATTTTTTTCTTTATTAATTATTATAGTGAATATTTAGGTGTTTTTCCATCCAGAATTAAAAGATTTTTTAATTAACTTCCCAAAAATGTGATTTAAAAGGATTTAAGAGGATTTTCTTTTAAATTTAAAATAAAATAAAATCTAAGCAAAAATAGAAAGTGAAAGTGAAGTAGAACATAATCCAAACGTGACGAACTGAAAATATTTAAATAAAAGATAAGAGTGAAAGGGAATCATATTCATAAAATATGGAATGCGAACATGACGTTAAAAAAATAAAAACATTTATTCTTTCAATGATGTCACGAGAAGGAGTCGCTGGGTCACCAAAGAGAGAGAGAGAGAGAGAGAGAGAGAGATAATCAGATGGATAGATAGATGTAATGATTATTAGATACATGCACGCATACATACATACATACATACAACCAATAGTTCCCATTTGGAATGAATCTACAGTATATTTTATCTATTTTCTTGGTATGTTTATCCCAGAGTCGCACTTTATATAAATACATGCTGTACATACACACATACATACATACGTACATAGGGTTGTAAATAAATAACTAAATAAAAGTGAATGCAGGTACTGTTCAGACGTACTTCATTAATAGTCAAATGGAACCATAATTACAAGCGTTTTCTATTGTAATATTAACAAATATGATAAAAAACTGAAGTACTGTTATGTTTATTCATTCAGTTATTAACATAAATCAATGGCAGGTGTGTATGTATGTATATATATATATATATATATCAGTTATTATAATTGATTGTTGAATTTATTTATGAAAGAGTGTATTTTCAAATGTTTTTTGACGATAAGAATAACTCGACTGGAAGAGAAAATGTACTCTAACTGTATCTTAATTACGGTAATTCCATATATCAAAGGGAAAATTAAATAATTATTCATTGAGGTAAAAAATAACATTTTCTAATCCTGTGTGTGAAGATTACTCGTTTTATTTTAAATCTAAAATAATGATAAATGAGGATAAAATAAGCGATAAAATTATGACGAAAGTTGGATTAATTTCTAAATATTATGCAACTCTTTTACAATTGTATTTACTCTCTGATTAACTTTTTAAACTAAAATTTATATACATACAGTATATATATATATATATATATATATATATATGATGAAAATAACTACGAAGGAAAAAGGAAACACAGAATGGTGCTCAAGCGCTTTCGTCTAATGCCATCCTTAGGATATATATATATATATATATATATATGTATATATATATATATATATATATATATATATATATATATATATATATATATATATATATATATATATATCGAGTTTTGCTCAAAAGCCATACTTTAAAGGATTTTTTTTAGCCACGGCATTCCTGTTATCTACATACTCGTATATATATTAGTTATCATTAACAAAATTTAAAATAACTGTAAGTAAAGGGATTAAACACATTAATATTAAGACATTCCCATTTATATTAAGATAAGGAAGAATGACAACTAAAATATCACATATTCTTGCGTATGACTCGTCAAACATAAAATGATTGACATTTACAGTATGTTCCCTTCAGCTGAAAATCTAAAATGAAAACAATTTAACTATTCAGTATAATAATAATAATAATAATAATAATAATATTATTATTTACATTTTGAAAAAGTGTTGATAAAAAATTTATGGAGTGTGATTTCAAGGAAATTATTTTCCTTCACAAATGGAAATAATTTAGATTTGTTATTCTTCTCATCTACTTTTATTTTTATTTTTTTCAAAGGAGAAAATGGGTGACCGCATCAAATGACTAACAAAAATTTAACTTTTCCTGAATATAAGAATTTCCTTTTAAAAAATAATTTTAATTTACCAAACACACACACACACACACACACACTCTCTCTCTCTCTCTCTATATATATATATATATATATATATATATATATATATATGATACACACAGACCATGCATGAAACCAAGAACTCTTCTGAGAAAATTAAATCCACTGCAGTCTGAATAAGTAATGGTAAATGACAAACACTATAGTTTTTTCTTTTTCATGATGTTAGCCCGACGTGGGCAATGAATGGGTCACTCGCAAAGAGGCCTCCAAAGCAGATAGGATCCATCTTTGGGACAGGATCTAGGGGTTACAGCTACACCTAGCCTACTATATTCGGAACCTCAATATAAGCAAAAGACTCGTTGCATTCACGTCGGATTGAATACATTAAAGAAAAAGGGGTAACTATTGTATTTTTATCCAACAACCAAAACTAAAACATGTCCGTTTCATGATGGGATTGCACTCAGAATGGTCTCCTGAGTTTTTTTTCAATCCCATCATGAAACGGACATGTTATGTGCCTTGAAAAGTGAACGCTCAATTTTGCCAGTTGAGGTTCAAGTTTTGGTTGTTGGCTAAAAATACAATGATTACCCCTTTTTCTTTAATGTATTCAATCCGACGTGAATGCAACGCGTCTTTTGCTTATATTGAGGTTCCGAATATAGTAGGCTAGGTGTAGCTGTAACTCCCAGATCCTGTCCCAAAGCTGGATCCTATCTGCTTTGCAGATAGCTGGTGAGGGAAGCTATATTTTTGGGGCCTCATTGCGAGTGACCCGTTGCCCATGTCGGGTTAACATCATGAAAAAGAAAAAACTATAGTGTTTGTCATTTACCATTACTTATTCGGACTATAGTGGATTTAATTTTTCCAGAAGAGTTCCTTGTTCCATGCACGGTCTGTGTGTATCATGAAAAAACCTCAGGGGACCATTCTGAGTTCAATCCCATATATATATGCGAAATGGTTGTTGCATAAATATTTGTAAGTACCTACGATTATATCGTAATTCAGTGCTCCATAGTCATGCTTAAGCTGTCGAGTTCTGAGGAATTGTCATAACTACATGGTTTTTTTTCCACAGCTGCTTTGATTATGTGCTAATAATTACGCAACTCTCCTCATTAAATTCCATGTATTAGTCTGTGAAACTCATATCTGAAGACTAATTTTGTGCAATATACTGCACATGATAATAATAATAATGATAAATTTATTGGCAGGAGAAAAATCCCATGCAAACTGCAAATATTCATCATGGTAATTGAAAACTAAAAAAAAAATTATATGTACAGTATATGTTACAGTCAAAGTGTGTAACCAGCCACTTCGCGTAATGGTTGAAACTTTTAGTCATTTCGCGAAATGACTGTTTCACTTGGTCATTTCGCGAAATGACTAAAATTTTCAGCCATTACGCGAAATGGCAGAAATTCCACATTGATCATTTCGTACAAGATCATTTTCCCAGTTAGGTCAACTGTATGCCTGGTTAGGTCAACTGTATTCCCGGTTAGGTCAACTGTATGCCCGGTTAGGTCAACTGTATGCCCTTGACAATTGGTTAGGTTAAGTTGTGTTATTTTCGTTAGTTTTAACGAAAATAACACGACTTAACCTAACCAATTGTCAAGGGCATACAGTTGACCTAACCGGGCCTTCAATGGCGGACATCGGAATAACATTGAAGGCCCAGTTAGTATTTGAAAACCTCTATATTGAAAATTCAAATTCAAATGTGTTCAAATGTGTATTTGAAGTGTTTTTCATTTATTTGAACAGACCTGTGGATGTATGTATGTTTTAGCAGATTTACTTAGTTAAATAAAGGTTTCCAATTTTATTGTGATGTTTGTTATTTCTATGAATTCATTACAAAAGTTATTTTAGCCATTTCACGAAATGACCAAGGCGGAATTTCAGCCATTTCGCGTAATGGCTGAAGATTTTAGTCATTTCGCTAAATGACCAAGTGAAACAGCCATTTCGCGAAATGACTAAAAGTTTCAACCATTACGCGAAATGGCTGGTTACACACTTTGACTGTAACATACATACGATATATAAAACGCATGCAGGAATTAAATGAGCAGCCACAAAAATTACTCGACCGTCCGATTTTAGTGCAAGGTCATGGTCACAAACTGAAGAGTGTGGATGCAGACCGCAACTATGCCTCGTACATGTGTAGATCATGCTATATTAGGGTGTGTCGAATTTTTCAACTTTCAAATTCCAAATATGAGGGGTGCTAAAAAGTTGCAGCATGACTTAGGAATTCTAAAGATATTTTTGTTAATTTAATATAATTTAGTTTTGCTTGGTAAGAAGCTACATAAAAATAGTGACTTTTTTTACTTTTTTGTGGAATTATATAATAATTATTATATTAATAATTATATATGCTGTATATATAATGCACTGCTGTTTTTGCTTATTTCACAGGTTGAAACATATTCATCAGTGTGCTGAAGATTACTTGTCCGTCAGTGCTACCATCCTAACCAATGGGAATTGACCTACAATGGCTTCTAAAAGGAGGACAAGAGTGGGGACATTCACACATATGAGCAACCTAATTGGAACTGGTAGAGAGTTGTTGCCCTCTGAACTTCCAACTCTGCGAGACGTTCTGAAATATGGGCTACTGCTAAGAGAACAAAGTGGTGAGGATGTGAGAAACTACCCAGCAGCCAGTCTTGCAAAGGACATTTACCCTAAAGTGCTTGAAAAGTGGGAACGAGCAAACAGTTCTTTTGTAGCCCCCGTTGTAAATTCACGAGTCACAATCTTCAACAAGATCCAAGAGAGCTGGAAGCAGGCCAAAAACATATCTCTTGGGAGAGGAAAGTTACATGTCAAAGAGGCTTTCATTGCAAAACTTGACAAGCTTTTTGACATCCTCAGTTGCAAGTGTAAAATTGTTCTCTGCTCTGAATTTGGCTGCCTTGCAGATGCTGGTTGCAAAAACGAAACTCACATTAACTGTACATGCCCTAGGGAGATGAAAATCCCTGTGAAGGAACTTGCTTTCATTAAAGGTCAGAGAAACAAGTCTGGTTCTATTGGACCACATCAGATTGGCTTGCCAGATCAACCTGAGCACAACAGACAAGTCAAAAAGCAGAAGCGGCAAGAAGACGAAAGAAGAAGGCTTGCTGAATATAAGCAGACAAGTAAGCAGGATGTTTCAATGCCATCAAATGAAATAATTTTCTCTGATGATGAAAATGAAGAACAAATAGCTGATGCTCAAGATGGAAAGGATGGAAGTTATGAAGTGACATTAGAAATACCAAGCACGTCTTCAACTTCCAATAAAAAGCCAGAGTACAACACATTAGAAATACCTAATGTTGCTATGCATAGCATCAGATATGGTGTTGGCCTGCGTGCCACAGCTGCCATCACCACTGCTGCCTTTATGGATGCTGGCTTGATCACTGAAGAAGACAAGAGACTTGTAGTTGATCACAATAAAGTCAAGAGGGCCCAAGAAAAAGTTATGAGATCCCTGGATCAGGAATTTGATGATCTTTGTAAGAAGGGTGAAATTGACTGCATCTTCTTTGACGGCCGTCAAGATACAACTAAAGTTATGCTGAAAGCAGACAATTCAGATCGTCAGTTCCCCAGCATCATCAAAGAAGAGCATTATTCTGTGTGCAGTGAGCCAGGTGGAAGATATCTCTACCACTTCACTCCTGAGAAAGGCTCAACGAGAAAAAAACCTGCTGAAGTTATTGCTGATAATCTTGTAGATTTCATGAAGAAGAAGGGCATTGATAAAAGCCTGCAGGCCATTGGAGGTGATTCTACAAATGTTAACACTGGCTGGGAGGGTGGTTCCATGCATTGGGTAGAGGTCAAGCTTTGCCGTAAGCTGATCTGGTTGGTTTGTGCCCTCCACACTAACGAGTTACCCCTGCGACACTTGATCACAGCACTGGATGGGAAGACCTTGTCTAACAACAAGTGGACAGGTAACATTGGCAAGATGCTAGACACCGCAACCGAACTTGAAATTGATCCTTCATTCACCAAACTCTCAATTGGAGAGCCTCTTACTTCACTGAGTGACAATGTCGTAAAGGATCTCTCTACTGATCAAGCGTACGGGTATAGGATCACACAGGCCATAAGGACAGGAGAACTTCCCACAGATCTGGCCCTTCTTGAAAGTGGTCCAGTGAGCCATTCAAGGTGGTTGACAACAGCAAACAGGCTTTGTCGCATATGGGTTTCAAAACATGGCCTTAAAGGCAAAACCCTCAACAACTTAAGACTGATAGTGGAATACATTGTTGGTGTGTACTACCCTGTTGGTTCAACATCAAAGTAAAACACTCTTGGGTGGAAGGCCCACGCCACATCTTGTTTCAGCTGCGGCTAGTTAGGCTGCAAAAGATGGCGGCTGTGGTGGATGCTGTTTTGCCAACCATCAAGCGCTCAGCATGGTATGCATTCAGCGAAATGATAATCCAGACACTCTTGTGCTCAGATGACAATGAGGAGAGGAGAGCTGGTGTCCAAAAGATTGTTGACATGAGGGGTGGAGATGATGACACACTTGGGGATCTTTCTGTACGTCCCAGGAAGACACCTTCCATCAACCCCAGTGCTTCTTCCGTGTTGGAGCTGACAGACTGGTCTGACGGGGTATTTGAACCTCCTTTGACATGTAAACTGACTACAGCGGAAGTAAAGAAGTTCTTTGACAAGCCTATGCAAGTTCCACAGTGGCCCTGTCATGCTCAGTCAATAGAGAGGTGTGTGAAACAAGTCACAGAGGCAGCAGGCAGGGTGTATACACATGAGAAACGTGAGGGCTATATCAGAGGCCAAGAAGCAAGTCGGCGGCTGATGTCCAAGAACGAATCAAAGCAAGACTTGATGAAACTTGTTGTTTAAATTTTTTTTTTAATGATGTCATTACTTTCTAATGTTGTTTTATGATTACAAGGATATGTTTTATGATTACTAGGATATGTTTTATGCAGAGAAACTAAAATTTTTATAGCATTACCTGACATTTTGAGAAGCTAAAATTAATAAATGTTGTTTTCCGAGAGCAATTTATGTGCTTTTTAATCAAACGTAGATTTACCAAGCTAAGTGTTGAGCAATCACAAAAATAATAGCAGATTTGAATTCTTCACATCCAAAAACATATTTTTAAAACCCCTCAGTGAAGGAATTGGCAAAAATTAATTTTCACCTCCCAAATTGACACACCCTAATGCTATATTACTACTAAAGTTGTTCTTTTGTAAATACAGAACAAATTAGAAGAACGTTTGGGTCACCATATGTGGTCTAATCCACGCACAAGTTTTTGAGATATCACAAATAATGTTACTTTGTCACAATAAAATAGCTCAGAGTTCAGAGTTACTTTCATGAACTATGATACAACGGCTGTGTAAGTTGGAAAATATCCTTGCCGACATAAAATCAAGATTAATGTGATCCAAGTAGATAATGCAAAACTTTATTTTCAAAATTTATTAAATCTATTAAATTTACTTTATAAATCAGATCTATATAAATCTTTCACACATAATTAACAATTGATTAAATTAACTCCAAACATAGTAGACGCTCATATTTATAAATATACAACCTACTTACGAGACTTCTAAATTTCTGTGCACAATACATCACCAATATTTTCTTGAAAAATCACGTAATAAGGAAGAATTTTAATAAAAATCAGTCATGTGGGCCGCAAACTGGCACAGAGTTCAAACGACCTCAGGTTCTTCATTTAGTTTATAATGAAACGGTGTTCCCTACTTGGCTATTCACATTGGCAAGGAAGAGATTTACTTTCATAAAATATGCCGGGGCAATACACTCTTAAGAATCTAAACAAATTAGGGAAAAGTCCTAATCTTCAACCCACAACAAACCCTGACAATATCATTTTCAAATATTTGAAATATAAATTCCTTATTAAATGGACTGTAATAGAAAGACTACTTTCAATAGAACTGCATTAAAAAGCACCCAAATCATATTTAGTTATTTCATATACTTTCTATCGTTCAAAATATTAATTCACAATTTGGAACGCTTTTTATTTATCCACGAATCAATTTTTCAACTCTCCATCATGCGCAAGATTACAGATCGAGTAGACTATTCATCATTTTGCTTTTAAGAATTTATATTCTAGTATATTAATTTAGCTAGTTTATTGTATTCTGATTAAAATTAATGTTTTTAACGAAGTACGTATGGAAAGTTCTGGTAAGTTAATACCTTGATTATATTGTATATGTATATATATATATATATTCTGATTAAAATTAATGTTTTTAACAAAGTACATATGGAAAGCTCTGGTGTATATATATATATATATATATATATGGACTACGTCGTGGCCAATGTCGTAACACCGCTTCCCGGAGATCAGCGAAGTTAAGCGACATTGGGTCTGGGTAGTAGTTGGATGGGAGACCATCCTCTGCGCCCAGATTATGTAGCGACCCGTGGTTTGGATCCCACGTAAAGCTGTAGGTCCCCTCCGTCATATGACCTTGGATGTTGCGGAGGAGGTTAAACAACCCCAATTAAAAAAAAATATATATATATATATATGGCTACGTAAAATTTTAAGTTTATTTAATGAAGTGAAGACTCACAAAATATATATGTAAATAAATTACTCACATGATTAAAAACGTCCTAAGTATCATCTTTGCTTGACAGTAATAACGTAACTGAAAATAAAAATCACAAGTCCCACACCATATAAACACAAATCGTGTTATGAGAACGAACAATGACCAGTATCTTTTGACACATGTGAAAATGACGAGTCTTTCTCCTGTTCCGCAGGAGTTGTTTTTGGGTCTGCGCTGTATAGGAGAATGAGAATGAGAACTGAATCTCATCGCGAATAAACTTTGAGGAGCATTTTGAAAGTCAGAAAACCCTGACTATAGGCGTGGAAAGGAGCGCAAGCGCGGATCTCTTCCAAAGGAAGTGATTCAGTTAAGATTACGGGGCAGAGAAGGGGTTTTTCATGAAGGAGTTTCTTTGATAGAATACTTATATGCGAAATGTAGGAAGCATTGAGAGGTAAGCGCTTTCGATCTATTTTAAGGTGAAACTTTTCATGGGAAGGAAAACACATGAAAGAAATATTGTTGGTGTATATATATTATTTCTTTGATTGTCACTATATTTTTAACTTCTCTATAAATAAATTTTAAAAATATAACTGGTGTGTCGGATCCTTTTTGATACATCAAAAGTGTCTCGCTATCATAAAAAGGTTGGAAAGCACTGATTTACCTCCTTCAAAACAACAACAAAAATGAAATCCAGCTCTACAGTTTCTTCCCTTACCCCTCCCCCCCAAATTTTACAACTGGTATTTTAAATGACCTAAAAATCCAGCTCATTAAAATGTATATTTAAACAAAATGGGGTATCGTAAAACATTGTGAAAATAAAGAAGAAAATCACAAATTAAAACCAATTTCGTTTTTCCAAGGAAATCACTTCAAAATAATATCATTAATTCCATTATACAGTTTCCTTCAAATTTGTTTCTATTTACATTTATTGAAGAGACCTTAAAACTGGAAAAATCGGCGTCTGGTAGAGGGCGTGAAACCGTTTTCTCATCTTTGAAGACGCTTAATTTTTTTTTTATGACTCGAGGTCACACTTCGAATTTCATTCACTTTCCCTCTTCGTTTCGTTCGTTCGTTGACCACATGGAAAAGGAGAGAGAGAGAGAGAGAGAGAAAGAGAGAAAGGAATATACGAATATATCAAACTGGAAAGCTCATTGGATCCCATAAGGAGACACCAAGAAAGTAAATAGGAAATACCAAACGCAGTTCACGGAAAACTACTTTTACATCCAAAATATTTGTCATCATTTGAAAACAACAAATTAAGATGGCTTTTGACACGATACGACATCAAAACAATAAAGAATTTAAAAAAATAATAATTTTAAAAATATTTAAAAATTTTAAAGAATTTAAAAAACAAAAAAGAATTTTAAAAACAAAAGTTCACTGATGTTTGAACATTACATAAAAAGTACATTCAAACCAGGTACCTAACATATCTAATGATACCCTATGATGTTTTCAAACGACGGTTCAGATCAACTTGCGCTCTACCACTCTGCAGCAGCCCGTCTCATTTGCGGGATTTGGTGGAGAAGGGAAATGGTTTCCGCTCTCATCCTGACCTCGTAGCCAGCCACGCATAGCCGATCAGGGACTTTGCACAAGAATCTGTCCAGTTAGTTCTTGAAATTATGCGGGTTGGTGTGCCGGAGATTTCTCAAGTCTTTCACCATACCATAAAAGAGTTTCGAGCCTCGTATTTTCATGGTATTTTCCATCCTCGTTTTCATGGCCCCTTGTCCCATCGCACCTGGAACAGTACAGAATCTGCCTTTTCCCTCATTCCAGTGTGCTTCTATTTCATTTTTAAGGTTAGAAACACAACCTCCTAGTATTTTCCATACGTATATTATTGTGTCCCGCTCGCGTCTTCTTTCCAGAGAGTAGAGTTTCAGGAGTAGGGTATGATTCATCACCGCCAACTCAACTCCGAATGAACCGTTGCCAAATAATGTTTGTATAATTTATTAATCTTTCTTTAGTGCGATGATAGGTACTGAAGGAAATTAAAAATACTAGGAAGAACCATTGAAAACATAACTAATTATATTTTTTATAATATTTTATTTATATAACCTAACCTAACCTAACCTAACCTAACCTTCACCAATTAACATTGGTGATGCTGATGACCGTATATTAAAACTAGTTTTAAGCTTTGAGCAACGATCACCATTAGAATATTTACGTGGGATTGCCTACAATTACCACTAATTAAAATCTGAACCTTTTAAACTTTTTTTAACGTAGTAGAATAAAGAGTTTCTAACAATTTTTAACTTTTTAAAGCTCTAACCTTCAAAAATAAATTTAATTAATTTTTCCAAAAAATGGAGTTCAGTCGGCGGAGTTGAGTTGGCGGCGATGAGTTGGCTGGAGTTGAGTTGGCTGGAGTTCAGTCGGCGGAGTTGAGTTGGCGGCGATGAGTTGGCAGTGATGAATCGTCTCATCCCGGAGTTTCAGAGACTGTAATTAAGACCAGTAGTCTTCATCTTTCATTTCCTCTATCTTGGACGTAAAAGTTATTTGTATGGTTTCCATGTTTGCAATGTCTCATTTTCTGTATAGGCTTGTGAGTCCTGAGTAATATTCAATTGTTGGTAGAACCAGACTCTTCCATAACTTTAGCAAGATGTTTGCGTTTCTGCTGTGGGAGCTCCCCCAAATAATTCCCACTACTTTTCTCGCTGTTGTAATTTTAATGTTATAGTGCTCTCTGAACGCCGCATCCGACGACATTATTACTCCAAGATTCTTGACTTCGTGTTTAGTTTGTAGAAGTTTTGTACCTTTTATTCCGTAGCACCTTGTTGTTACCATAGCTTATAAGTTCGAATTTTTCATCGTTCAACTTCATATTGTTGTTTTTGCCCACTTGAATAAAGTTTCAATGTCATTTTGTAATTTTTCTACGTCACCTTCGTTTGATATTTCCTTGCATATCTTTGTGTCATCCGCGAAACAAGATATAGGGGACGGTGGGGTAAGACGGACCCATGGGGTGAGATGGAACCCCCCCCTCTAAACCCAAGCAGAAAGGGCGAGGTTCAGATATTGGTTGCTAGATGTCCTTCACGTCACCAAACAAAAGCATGACACAAAAGAAAAAAGCAAAGCAAGCGAAAGCTGGGCCATCCTGGGCTCATGACAGTGACAGTGAGGATGGAGATTCAACCAAGTGCTTGTATTGCAATGACACGTTTGGTAATTCTGTGCGAGGGGAAGGGTGGGTTTGTTGCGCCATTTGCGAGAGATGGGCACATGAGGAATGTGCAGGGGTAGAGGATGATGAGGAAGAGGTTTTTGTGTGTGAGTTGTGCCAGTAAGGATGGACCCCTGGGGTCCATCTTACCCCGTGATTCGTTTTTGGTACAATAAAAATATTGATTTGGTAAAATCTCGTGTTTCAGTCTTTTCCTCTAAAAACCGTGACCAGGGTGTGGACTTTAAATATAACACCCTAAAGCACCACCACAACCCCTAAAAAACCCCAAAATTAGATAAATGTGGTTTCTCGACTCATTTTTGTGTTAAGTAGTCCGTCTTACCCCACCTTCCCCTACTGTAATACTGTCATTAATATCTGCATCAGTGTCTGCAGTCATTATTATGAACAGCAAAGGAACTGATACTGTACTCTAATGGACAAAGCTGACGACTTCTGAGATTTCGAATTTAACACCATTTACTTCCGCTCTTTGTGTTCTTTGAGGCAGAAAATTCAATATCTCTCGTCCCACCTTTCCAGTAATTTCTGTATTCTTAAGTTTCTTTGCTATAATACTATGATAACATTTATCGAAGGTTCATATAATGTTATGTGTGTATCTTACTTACTTGATGTCTTCGAACGACGGTTTAGGATCGACCTGCGATCGTCACACACACACACACACACACACACACACACACCACACACACATCCCCCCCCCACACACACTGATATATATATATATATATATATATATATATATATATATATTATATATATATATCAGTGGCGTGCATTCAGGTAAGCTAGGCAAGCGCCGCCTACCCTAATAAAAATCTTATTAAAGATATTGAAGACAGTACTGTATTTTTCAGAATAGTATACAGTACATACCCACTAGCCAGTTGTGAAGTGTATCATTAGCTACTATAATTACTATAATTATATAATATGTAGACATAGTGCGTGTGCTAGCACGCAATACCGCTTACCCTGTAGACGTACCCACCGCACGTCACTGATATATATATATATATGGAGAATCTCGCCCTATTTGTGTCGCGAATTCAGCTCTCCAACGAGGCAAGCGATATTCGACACATGATAGAAGAAATCATTCGTGAACGCAGTATAGTGATAGTTAACAAACTGAACACGAAATCTCCGTATTATAACTCTTTTAAAGTAATAATTAAAAGTGCAAATGCGCATTTCAACCCGTATAATATGAGTCAATGGCCAGACGGTATTATTGTTAAGGAGTTTATTCACTTTTCCAGGAGATTTGATAACAGGCAAAATAATAATAATAATAATAGGCGCCCTAACGGTAATGCCTGAAAGTTGTACTGTGTATAATAATAATAATCTTACTAATAATAATAATAATCTTACTAATAATAAATTCTCTATTAGTCATGGCGGAAAACTTGTTGAAAATAGTCTCATATAATGTAAGGTCAGTGAGGAATTCAACTGTAGATGTTCATAAAATCTGCGACAGTGCAGATTTGATACTCCTGCAGGAGCACTGGCTACCTAAGCAAGAGCTAAAATTCCTCTCTACCATCCATGATGACTTTATGTACCATGCGTCATCAGCAGTAGACTTGTCAGATGAATTAATGTACAGTAGGCCTTTTGGTGGTGTTGCTTTCTTATAAAGGAAAAATTTGTCAAAACATAAAAAATTTTTAACAAGCGATAATGTAAGGTTGTTAGGCATTGAATTACAAGTGAACAATGATTGCATATTAATTGTAAACTGCTATTTACCATACAACAACGGCAATAACCTACAGGGTGTCCCGTAAGTCTGGACCCATAGGGATTTATAATATATTTTTTTATTATGTTATTATTATTATTTTATTATTATTATTTTTTTATTATTTTTTATTATGATTTTTATTTGTGGGGCCACTTGAAAGCCAAAGTGTACGAGGTCAAACTTCAGAACATTTTCCACCTTAAAGCACGCATTGTGGAGGCGTGTCAAGAAATTTCTGCGACTGTGATTCAGAAAGTGCTGTCGCAGTGGAGATTGCGTCTTCAACTATGTGTGCGACACAACGGCGGACACTTTGAACAGATTATGTAATAAATTTTTGGACTATTTTGTAATTTTATTATTTTTCCCTATGGGTCCAGACTTACGGGACACCCTGTAGATGAATACATTGATTTGGTGTACAAAATTAAGTCATTATCAGATAACCCCAAACATTCTCACTGTATAATAATGGGGGACTTTAACGCACATGTGAACTCGGAATTCTTTGTAGAATTGGGTAACATGTGCGAGTCGGCCAATTTAAGTATAATTGATGTAGATGTATTAGGGGTAGCCAGTGGTAATTTTACATACGTTAGCGATATGAGTGGTACCACCAGGTGGATTGATCATTGTCTCACTAGTAATAATCTAAAGGATCGAATTGTTAGAGTTCATATTTTGCATGATTTCCTTCTTTCTGATCATAGACCATTAGAAATATTAATTAACGTTACCAATTTATGCGCAAAACGACTTAACAAGAACTCAATAGGTAAGAATAATCGCGTCGATTGGTCCAATATTGATATGCAGCAGAGAATAGAATACAAAGACAGAACATGTCACCTCTTTGATAATTTAGAAATTTTGCACCTTGCCTGTAATAATCCTTGCTCAAATGATTTGCACTGTAAACTCATAGATAGGTATTATAGTAAGATAATATCCCTGTTAAGAGAAGCAGGAAGCTCCCTGATTAAATCTTACAACTATCATACTAAGGTTATTCCTGGATTTAATGATTTTATTGCCCCCCTGAAGAGGGAATCGAAAGACGCCTATGAATTGTGGTGCTTTCATGGTAGACCCAGATTGGACCAGTATACATGAATATGTGTAGAAGTCGGAGTCAGTATAAGGCGGCCATAAGGCGCTGTAAACAGGAAGAGTCTATTCGAGCATCAAAAGCCTGTGAAGCTCGCATAAATAACGATAATAAAAAATTTTGAAAATTTGTTAAGAATCAAACGGGTGTCAAAAATGTCCTCCCTCCGACAATCGATGGGGTGTCGGGGGAGGATGAAATTGCAAAACTGTGGAAAAACCACTACTCTAACATTCTTAACAGTGTGAGTAGGGATAATCTTAAGATAGATTGCAGCGAAACGATTGTGGGACGTAGTATGTCTGCATATATCATTGCTCCTATCAGCCATGCTGGCTCACAGCTATATCCCTGCAGAGTTCATGAGGGTATATATATCTTGTCCCTGGTCAAAAATAAGTACGGAGAAATTCTGTCCAGCAATAATTACAGGCCTATTGCTGTCGCTTCCTGCTTCTCGAAATTACTAGAAAAACTCTTGTTACTCCGATTAAATGACTTCCTATGGACATCTCCTAAATCAGTTTGGCTTTAAAAGGTCCAACTCAGCTGACCTGTGTATCTATGTACTTAAAGAAACAATATCTAAATACATTGACAGTAATTCAACCATTTATAGCTGTTTCCTTGATATAAGTAAGGCATATGATAGGGTGAACCACAATATTTTATTTGCAAAACTAGAAGACAGGAAGGTTCCCATGTACATATTAAATTTATTGAAATTTTGGTATTACCACCAATCTTTCACTGTTAGGTGGGGCAATGTACTATCCGAGTGTTTTGACTCCTCTTGCGGGGTGAGACAAGGCTCCTTGCTCTCCCCTATGCTGTTTAATGTGTATATTGACGGATTAATTGCTTCACTTAATGAGGCAACAGTGGGATGTTGTATAGATAACACAAGGATAAATAACTTAGTTTATGCCGATGATATGGTGTTAATAAGTCACTCTGTTAAAGGTCTGGATCGGCTACTAAACGTCTGCGAAGTGTATTCGCAGAAACATGATATTCTTTTTAATGTTACAAAAACTAAGGTTATGCAATTTCATCTTAAAAGCTGTAATCAGCCAGCTGATATAAGGTATAAAATGAATGGTGAAGTAATTGAGGAAGTACAAGAGTTTAAGTATTTGGGTCAAACTATTACCAGCTCCTTGAGTGATGACTCGGATATAAGAAAACAATCTCGAAGCCTGTGTGCTAAAGCGAATATGACCATAAGGAACTTTCGTTTCTGTACAAGTGAAGCTAAAGACACACTCTTTCATACTTTCTGCAGTAATATATACGGTCAGCAACTTTGGGTGAATTATAAAAAAGGTTCTGGCAGAACCCTAAATTTGCTGTGCAACAGGTCTTTTAGACTTACAAAAATTAACCCCGAGATGCTCAGCTTCGCAAATGTTTGCTACCCGCAATGTCTCGAGCTTCCCGGAGGTAACAAGACGTGCTCAACACAGTCTAATGCAAAGAATTAAAAAATCAACCAACCCGATCATCCAAGCTATCCATGAGTCCTGCCATTTATCCTCTAAGCTATGGACTTCTTGGTACGAAAACGTCTGTCTGTAGCTCCACTTAACTTCGACAGTGCAGTATTATTTCTAATCAATTGTATATATTTCTATCCTTAGTATATGAACTGTCATTGTATTAATAATATTTGTCATATGGACTATAGTCTGCCAATAAACCTTTTCATTTCATTTTATTTCATATATATATATATATATATATATATACAGTATATGTGTAATTAGACAGGAGGGCGAGAAACTGGCACAGCGCTCAGGCCAACTAATGTGACCCATTGCTCTAACTCCTGTATCATTATTACCAGCATCAAGAGGATTCGAAATCCTGACTTGGTGTCTTCACTTTTCTTATAAGACACTGGTATGTATATATATATATGTATGTGTATATATTATATATATATATATATATATATATGATTAATTTCACAATTAAACATGTGAAATGAATGAATGATACAAACAAACAAGGAAAAAGAAAAAATTATCCTGAGTCATTTCGTGTATTAAGCAATACACCTCATCAGGGAATGACGTCATTCCTTGACGAGGTGTACTGCTCAATACACAAAAGTGCTTAGAATAATTTTCTTTTTTCTTGTGGGTTTGCATACTATATACTGTGTATATATCAGAGATGGGAAATCGGATCGGATTCGAATCGATAATCGGAATTAATCGATATTTTTTGAGAAATCTGAATCGAAAAAAAATTCGAATCGAAAAACGGGCGCGGATCTGAATCGAAATTTTGATCCGAATCGAAAAGAAACGATGAATCCGAATTCGAATTCAAATCGATAAAAAATATGGATCCGGATTTAAAAAATTTGGTTATAACTTATAAATAACTTATAAGGCTTATTAACGTTTCCGGTTTCACCACAGGTAAAGACTGACCTTTCCGAGAATCTGTTTGCTCGGACAAAAATCATACTAATCCTATACTCCATCCATTAAGGTGCTAATCCTAATCCTTAAATTTTGGTATTGTCCGAGAGTGACAATTTCACACGCTCCTCAAAGAAATAACCTTTTGCCTTCGAACATTGAAAATATCTTAGTTGTCAGGGCTAATTTTAATTTGTAAATTTGTATCTATACAGTGGATATATTTCTTAAAGTATTATTATCATATTTTAATTTTTATGTATGCTATAATTAATATTTCTTGTATATATGAGCCTTAATTGTTTAATAAATTAGCTTATATGAATGATTTTTTTTTGCACCTTATTAAGAGTAAATCTAAAGTTATTACTTAGATCGTTAATAGACTGAGAATTATCTGTATTATTTATTAAAAATGAAACTTATTAATAATAGCCACCCCTTGACTAAAACAACGATGATAGGTATAATTTTATTAAATGAACTCATAAAAATCAAGAAAAATTAGGCCTGGATCCGAATCGGATTCGAATCGGATCGAAATCGAAAAAGAAATAATCCGAATCGGAAAAAAATTCGAATCGATAAAAACCGAAAAATTTGAATCCGAATTCGAATCTATATTTCTAATTGCGTGAAAATCGGATTCGAATTTGAATCGAAAAAGATTTCGATTTCCCATCCCTGGTATATATATATATATATATATATACACACAAACTCAGAATGGTTCCCTGAGAACATTATATGTTAAACACAGACCGTGCATGGAACAAGGAACTCTTCTGGGAAAATTAAATCCACTATAGTCCAGATAAGTAATGGTAAATGACAAATACCATAGTTTTTTCTTTTTCATGATTTTAGCCCGACGTGGGCAACGGGTCTCTCGCAAAGAGATCCCATAAATATAGCTTCCCTCACCAGCTATCTGCAAAGCAGACAGGATCCAGCTTTGGGACATGGATCTAGGGTTTAAAGCAAGCCTAGATCCCTACATTCAGAACCTCTATATAAGTAAAAGACTCGTTGCATTCACGTCGTGTTGAATAAATCAAAGAAAAAGAGGGTAACTATTGTATTTTTAGCCAAAAAACCAAAACTTAAACCTCAACCGGGACATTGAGCGTCCACTTTTCAAGGCACGAAACACGTCCGTTTAGTATACACAAACTCAGAATGGTTCCCTGAGAACATTATATGTTAAACACAGACCGTGCATGGAACAAGGAACTCTTCTGGGAAAATTAAATCCACTATAGTCCAGATAAGTAATGGTAAATGACAAATACCATAGTTTTTTCTTTTTCATGATTTTAGCCCGACGTGGGCAACGGGTCTCTCGCAAAGAGATCCCATAAATATAGCTTCCCTCACCAGCTATCTGCAAAGCAGACAGGATCCAGCTTTGGGACATGGATCTAGGGTTTAAAGCAAGCCTAGATCCCTACATTCAGAACCTCTATATAAGTAAAAGACTCGTTGCATTCACGTCGTGTTGAATAAATCAAAGAAAAAGAGGGTAACTATTGTATTTTTAGCCAAAAAACCAAAACTTAAACCTCAACCGGGACATTGAGCGTCCACTTTTCAAGGCACGAAACACGTCCGTTTAGTATACACAAACTCAGAATGGTTCCCTGAGAACATTATATGTTAAACACAGACCGTGCATGGAACAAGGAACTCTTCTGGGAAAATTAAATCCACTATAGTCCAGATAAGTAATGGTAAATGACAAATACCATAGTTTTTTCTTTTTCATGATTTTAGCCCGACGTGGGCAACGGGTCTCTCGCAAAGAGATCCCATAAATATAGCTTCCCTCACCAGCTATCTGCAAAGCAGACAGGATCCAGCTTTGGGACATGGATCTAGGGTTTAAAGCAAGCCTAGATCCCTACATTCAGAACCTCTATATAAGTAAAAGACTCGTTGCATTCACGTCGTGTTGAATAAATCAAAGAAAAAGAGGGTAACTATTGTATTTTTAGCCAAAAAACCAAAACTTAAACCTCAACCGGGACATTGAGCGTCCACTTTTCAAGGCACGAAACACGTCCGTTTAGTATACACAAACTCAGAATGGTTCCCTGAGAACATTATATGTTAAACACAGACCGTGCATGGAACAAGGAACTCTTCTGGGAAAATTAAATCCACTATAGTCCAGATAAGTAATGGTAAATGACAAATACCATAGTTTTTTCTTTTTCATGATTTTAGCCCGACGTGGGCAACGGGTCTCTCGCAAAGAGATCCCATAAATATAGCTTCCCTCACCAGCTATCTGCAAAGCAGACAGGATCCAGCTTTGGGACATGGATCTAGGGTTTAAAGCAAGCCTAGATCCCTACATTCAGAACCTCTATATAAGTAAAAGACTCGTTGCATTCACGTCGTGTTGAATAAATCAAAGAAAAAGAGGGTAACTATTGTATTTTTAGCCAAAAAACCAAAACTTAAACCTCAACCGGGACATTGAGCGTCCACTTTTCAAGGCACGAAACACGTCCGTTTAGTATACACAAACTCAGAATGGTTCCCTGAGAACATTATATGTTAAACACAGACCGTGCATGGAACAAGGAACTCTTCTGGGAAAATTAAATCCACTATAGTCCAGATAAGTAATGGTAAATGACAAATACCATAGTTTTTTTTTTTCATGATTTTAGCCCGACGTGGGCAACGGGTCTCTCGCAAAGAGATCCCATAAATATAGCTTCCCTCACCAGCTATCTGCAAAGCAGACAGGATCCAGCTTTGGGACATGGATCTAGGGTTTAAAGCAAGCCTAGATCCCTACATTCAGAACCTCTATATAAGTAAAAGACTCGTTGCATTCACGTCGTGTTGAATAAATCAAAGAAAAAGAGGGTAACTATTGTATTTTTAGCCAAAAAACCAAAACTTAAACCTCAACCGGGACATTGAGCGTCCACTTTTCAAGGCACGAAACACGTCCGTTTAGTATACACAAACTCAGAATGGTTCCCTGAGAACATTATATGTTAAACACAGACCGTGCATGGAACAAGGAACTCTTCTGGGAAAATTAAATCCACTATAGTCCAGATAAGTAATGGTAAATGACAAATACCATAGTTTTTTCTTTTTCATGATTTTAGCCCGACGTGGGCAACGGGTCTCTCGCAAAGAGATCCCATAAATATAGCTTCCCTCACCAGCTATCTGCAAAGCAGACAGGATCCAGCTTTGGGACATGGATCTAGGGCTAAAATCATGAAAAAAAAAACTATGGTATTTGTCATTTACCATTACTTATCTGGACTATAGTGGATTTAATTTTCCCAGAAGAGTTCCTTGTTCCATGCACGGTCTGTGTTTAACATATAATGTTCTCAGGGAACCATTCTGAGTTTGTGTATACTAAACGGACGTGTTTCGTGCCTTGAAAAGTGGACGCTCAATGTCCCGGTTGAGGTTTAAGTTTTGGTTTTTTGGCTAAAAATACAATAGTTACCCTCTTTTTCTTTGATTTATTCAACACGACGTGAATGCAACGAGTCTTTTACTTATATAGAGGTTCTGAATGTAGGGATCTAGGCTTGCTTTAAACCCTAGATCCATGTCCCAAAGCTGGATCCTGTCTGCTTTGCAGATAGCTGGTGAGGGAAGCTATATTTATGGGATCTCTTTGCGAGAGACCCGTTGCCCACGTCGGGCTAAAATCATGAAAAAGAAAAAACTATGGTATTTGTCATTTACCATTACTTATCTGGACTATAGTGGATTTAATTTTCCTAGAAGAGTTCCTTGTTCCATGCACGGTCTGTGTTTAACATATATATATATATATATATATCCATGACGAGTTAAAAAAATTTCCATATAGAGCATCGCTCCTCCCATGGCGGATCACTCCAGTGTACGAGCAGCTCGCGGCAGCATCGTCAAGCAAATAGGAGGTCAAAGTACTGACGAGACTTCTTTACTTGGTTCATCACAATTGAAAGCAACAATGCTCTATGTTAGTCTAATCAAAATGACATTCATATCTGTTTACAATTTATTGCAATTTTCGTTAGTTTGTATTGCAGACATCTCCAGTTGTTATCAGTCCTGTTGCATGACTCTTTAGGAGCGAGAGACATCCCAAGTTTGTGTTTCTCCCCCTAAGGCAGCACAAATTTACCTGTATCAATCACAGTTCCACCCATATTACTTCAGGTTTGCTCTACACAAAATGGACTAAAAAGCTCAAGTATCTGCAATCGCAAACCGTTCGTATACAGGCCTGTATTTAGTTTAAAAAACACTATATTTGTAAATTCAGAGGTGTATATATACACACATCTATATCATCATCCTCATCATCATACAGTTGGTTTGGTACCAAATCTTTGGATAAATACATGCAGAAGGTTGACAAAAATAAATAGGCACTAAGTTTTTTCCATTGTATTTTATTTGAATCAACATACTTACATTGTGTTGCTTTTCCCTTTGTATTATGTAAGACTGACACACGTTTTAGCATTCTACTAATGGGATTTGCCATTTGTTCCCGAGACAATCATTATGGTGTTTATTTACATCTGTGAACCCTCTGTATATACTGTACTAAAATATTTTGCCAGCTTCCTCAGTTCATTGAATAACACCGTTTCCCTAGAAGCGAAATGAAGACACTGAAGGAAATAAATCTATATCAATAAACGAAAACCGTGGTTAGAATGTAAAGTTTCAGAAAAAAAAATTCACCTATAACGAGAATTTGGGTAAAGCATAAATTTTAACGATTAATTACATTTTATTCTTGTATGACTCCTTTATCCTTTATTCTTTATTAGTGACAAGAATGCAGTTTCATAAAAGACATCCAATTATTTACTGATGAGTAATTTTTTTTGTTTTTTAAAAAATTTACCTTTTAATGCGAACTTCCGAAACGTACAATTGGTACCAAGATCGGGGCACACTCGGCAGTAAAGTAGATATGGTTCATTGAACCTCGTGTACCTTGAATTTGTTAATTGGTGTGTTCTAATTGAGTGCGTAACAAAATTGAACAGGAAATATACAACATGCAGGCCTTTCGTGTATTTAACAGTACAATTCTTCAGAGAATTCCCTGACGAGGTGTACTATTAAATACACTAAAGGCCTTGGAGTCGCTTTTCATTTTTCCTTCCTTTTGGGTGTGCAGCATTTATTTGTTTTACGTGTTTAATTGTGAAATTCATCCCGGAGGAGTGATAGACTAATGACTATGAGACTGAACTGGGGGAATCATGTGCTCAATATAGTGAGTGCATACGCCCCGCAAATTGGATGTACAGAAGAAGAGAAGGAAGCCTACTGGAGTTCGCTAGAAATAGAAATGGAGAGTGTGCTAGAGAATGAGAGAGTGGTAGTTGGTGCTGACCTGAATGGACACGTAGGAAATAACAATGATGTTACGGAAAGAGTACATGGAGGACATGGTTTGGGGGAGGCAAATCGGGAAGGTGAGAGAGTGTTGGACCTGGTTGTCTCTTTTGATATGGCAATTGTAAACACAAGTAGTATGCCCGCAAAAGGGGAGAGTGCAGAAATGTTACCACCTCCCCCCACACCCCTTTGTTGCAAGAGTGCCACCCCATCCCCCTTTATTACCACCCCCCTCACCCCACCCCCCCTTTGTTGGGAAAAAAGAAAAAAGAGAGAGAGAGACTACAGGCCAGGGGTGGGGAAACCCTCGCCCGCGGGCGAAATTTCGCCCACGAGCTAATTTCAATTCGCCCGCTTAGGTATTTATTATTTACTAAAAATTATTTATTTACAGCCCAGCAAATAGCTTTTTAAAATACATCTCTCGTAAAAAAATCTATAATATATCTTATGATCCAAATATTGAAATAATTATGTACAACGTAGGTATTTGGCAACTTTTAGCTGACGCGCAGAAGCAGCGAATCAACTTGTTGCTATACCCCAGACCTCAGTTTTAATTATAGGTTTTGAGCGGGCACAGTGATTAACTATGTGGCGGTTTAATTTAAATTTTTAATTAAAATACCCATATTATAATGGCAAGTTGTAGGAAAAAACGGAAAACTGGTGCTGGTGAAAGTGATGCATTTTGTGAAAAATGGACGGAATTATATTCTTTCGCTGAAATGAATGAGAAGTGCATTTGTCTTATTTGCAACGAATTTGTTGCCGTTTTTAAGAAGTACAATCTTGAGCGCCATTATTTAAGCAAGCATAAGAAATATGAAAATTTAAAAGGAGCAGAGCGTTTAGACAAGTTAACATCCTTAAAAGAAAATTTGGTTAAAAGGCAATCTCTTTTTAAAAAGCCTATTCAGGAAAAGGCATCTGTAACTCAAACCAGTTATGCATTGTCTGAACAAATTGCAAAAAAACTAAAGCCGCATAATGAAGGTGAGTTTGTAAAAGATTGCATCATTACTGCCGTTGGAATTTTATGCCCAGAAAAACTCAGTTTGGCAGAGAGTCGTTTACGTACACGACTTACAGACGAAAATCTTGCTAACCAACTCCAAGTTGCTGTCTCATCAATGCCAGTTAATATTTCCAAACTTTCACAGGAAAAGCAGTACCATCCTTCTCACTAAAAAATTGAAAGGTAAGATTCATCAAATTAAAAAAATATGCCCTTATGATTACTTTTTATTGCTTCAAAGTTATAAAAATAAACTATATATATATATCCTGGTATTTTTTAAATTAGTCTTTGCTTGAGAGTTACATATCTACGAAATTGCTATTTAAAGGTAACTAGTTTGATGACATTGATGTGCGTTCACAAATAGATGTATTGTAAATTATATAAGGCTTATATATATAAGCTTAAAATTTGCCAGACGCCCGCGGAGGTGTTTATGTTATCGATTTTCGCCCTTGGTACTGAAAAGTTTCCCCACCCCTGCTACAGGCCTTTGTTGCCAACCCAAAATGGGGTTGTACGGGGCATGCAACTTGGAGGCGGAGTTCTCCCCCAAGCTATTCCCCCCAAAGGGGCAGAAAGGAAGAGATAGCAAGATAGGAAGAGAGAAAGAGGGGTATGCAACTTGGAGGCGGAGTTCTCCCCCAAGCTGAACCCCCCAAAGGGGTATACCTAACCTAAGAGGCCTCTATGGGAGGGAAGGGGTTTCCTCACAGTGTTGACAAATGAAAATGCTTGTTTAATGCTAGATTTTGAGGGAAAAAATGCTAAAAAAGTGCTAAAAAATGCTAAATGCAAAATAGTAAAGCAATACTTACTTTAATTAATCAGGGCTAAAATTTCTGTATCCAAAGCATCTTCTCTACTAGTTTCATCACAGCCATCCCCATTTTGGTCATATACTTTCATAGTTCCAATTAAATTAAGGGCATCTGAGGGCAATTTATAGTCTTTGCAGCATTTACCATGTCGTTTAAGACCATATTTCACAGAAAGGATTGCTGTATGTCTTACTACTACTAGCCTCTTTGCTCATTGTGAAATGGGTAAAAAAATAAAATTTTAATTGCACATTTAAGTTTGAATTCACAATTCACGATTGAGAAATAATTTTGATGCACGCTACTATGAAACTAGGCCAGGACTGAGGACTACGTCACTACCAGGGTGACGGCCCGACGGGCTCAATTTCCAAAACGTTTTCAATCGTTTGAGAACGTGCGGCAACGTAATTTACGTGCATTGTGTAGATAAAATATAGTGGTCTAAATGGGTTGTTTTTCAACTGCGCGGATACTTTATATATTATTTATATATTATTTATGTGTTATTTTATATTTCCTTACTCCCTAATATGGTTACATGGTATACTTAATTGAAGTACAAAAAAATGCTAAAAAATGCCAAATAATTTTTTAAAAATGCTGTTTTTCCTGCTAGATGCTAGATTTAAAATTTTGCTGCTACATCTGTCAAAAAAATGCTGAATCTAGCATTAAAAATGCTAAATTGGCAACACTGTTTCCTCACCACCCAAAGGGCCATTAAAAAGAAAGGAGCAGAGGTCCTTGCTCGGGCGGCTGCCCGAGCTCTTATGAGAGTCTTTTGCCATACACCTGCTTTTATAGAGTCCCAAACAGCCAGTTAGCTGAGTTGCCAGATAACGCCATGTATTTAATTCATCAGCCAATAGAAGGCTGAGTTGCCAGATAGCGCAATGTATTTAATTCATCAGCCAATAGAGGGCTGAACTACCAGTTTGCGTTTCACACCACACTAGACCTACAGTTTAACATGGAATTAGAAATACACCTCGGCAGGGAATGATTGCCATCTCTTTCACATCAACCCACCGAATTGCTCATTTTGACAAAGATTAAGTTTTTCACACCACACTAGACCTACAGTTTAACATGGAATTAGAAATACACCTCGGTAGGGAATGATTGCTCACTTTCACAACATCTCGCCGATTTGCTAATTTTGACAAAGATTAAGGTTTTCACACCATGCTAGACCTACAGTTTAACATGGAATCAGAAATACACCTCGGCAAGGATTGATTGCCATCTCTTTCACATCAACCCACCGAATTGTTCATTTTGACAAAGATTAAGGTTTTCACACCACACTAGACCTACAGTTTAACATGGAATTAGAAATACACCTCGGCAGGGAATGATTGCTCACTTTCACAACATCTCGCCGATTTGCTCATTTTGACAAAGATTAAGGTTTTCACACCATGCTAGACCTACAGTTTAACATGGAATCAGAAATACACCTCGGCAGGGAATGATTGCCATCTCTTTCACATCAACCCACCGAATTGCTCATTTTGACAAAGATTAAGGTTTTCACACCATGCTAGACCTACAGTTTAACGTGGAAACCGAATCAAAAATACATCTCGTCAGGGAATGATTGCTCACTTTAACAACATCTCGCCGATTTGCTCATTTTGACAAAGATTAAGGTTTTCACACCACACTACACCTACAGGTTAACGTGGAATCAGAAATACATATCGTCAGGGAATGATTGCTCACGCTTTCACATCATATCACCGAAAAGAATTCATTGTTGAGGACCCCAACATACAGTGGACCGATACAGGTGAGATCATTGTGGAAATAAAAAAAAAAAAATTCGAGATTCCGGTATACCCGTTTGATCGAGTATTTCTTACAAAGGGTATGAAGCTCCACCCAGGTTTTGACGGCTGTGTGCCAATCACCGTCCAGGAATACTTGAAAGAGCTTGTTTTTCAACATGCATATACCTAAACCACGCCCTACCTTTCGTGGGACAACCAATGATTGTCTTTGAAAAGGTGATATGCTCTTCATTGGCCGAAAATGACCTCCACAAGTCCTAAAGCAACACACCTAGTCCACCAGTGACCCAATAGGAAACAAGGCTCTCCGCTTGTAGGCAAGGGGCGTACCCATTATAAATGGGGCACCTTGTCGCTTAGAGCCAGTTTCACGTTACTTATTGTATCATACGAATCATGGCTGAGCTTTACGATTCACCTGACCTTATTGGTGATAACGATTATTACAACCAAGCCACACGCCTATTATTCCATGCAATAGACCAGAACAGACTTTTCTCGTCACAGAACTTTGATGAAATTAATGGAGCAGTGGACCAAACCCTCATTCAAGAATCCTGTGAAATGTAAGTAATTTGTAACGTTGTAATAAGTCTTTTGGAAGTCGTGTTTTTAATTTTAAATCTGTGTTCATTGTATGTATTTCTCGTCAGATTACTACGAAATAATTTCAAATTAACCTAACCGTGGACAGGTTCTCTCAACGCAAACAAATCTCATTTATTTATTAGTTTTGATTAATACTATTTTTCCCGAAACGTGTTGTTCGCAGCCAACTTCATGACATTTATTTTACCTGCAGGAGTGAATCCGAGTTAGGACGCGTTATAGCGACTTTTGACGAAATGGCGGCATCATCCCCCATCCATCCCCATGATTCAGACGTCGTGGTATCGGGACAGGATGATGAGTGCCGGATCATAGAGGAGGAGATGCTGCAAGTGTTTTTATTTATAGGCAAATTGAAATAAGCGCGTTTTCAAATTTGATTTTCATTCTCTGATATATATATATTATATATAATATATATATATATATATATATATATATATATATATATAGCACGTAAACATTGACGAGATGTCATATTAACCGCTTTGAAAATTGCTTTGTGTTACTTCTCAATTATAATTGGCTGTCTAATTCCACTTCTTGTTCTCGTTTATAACGTTTCAATCGGAAATAACTTATAAATGGCAGCTATAGTTGTAAAACATTTTTAGTTATTCTCTGCTTCATTCATCGTTATTTCCGGATTATATATATATATATATATATATATACACACGGCTTGTTTATATTTCTTGTACAGCTAGTTTTAAGAAGTGCATTCGTTTTTAAAAATAATTTTAACTTTATTTTACAGGGACGAAACGGAGTTAGAAGAGATTCTAAAAACTTTTGGAGAAAGGGTGGCAAATGGGGTGGCCAGATGTCATGGCGTTGTCGCACAACAACTCATCCGATTGCGCTATCACTGCAAAGATTATGTAAGTACTTTTTAGGATATTAACAAAACACCACATTATTTTCATTTATTAAACATGTACAAAAAGGGGCAGCGCCCAATTCTTTATTGTTACAAATGTAAATACAGATTTACACAATATAGGGCTTACAGGGGGTTGCAACATGTGGGAATTTTTTTTATCTGTCTACATACATATTTATCGTTCATATTTGTGTCACACAAATCGAATAAATTTTAAAAATTCATAAATCCCTTCCCGCGAGACATATGCAAGAGAAACAACATACAATATAGCCCACATGTTTCATTGTAAAGGCTTTGAGGTTGATATGGGGCCCAAATTACCTCAGGCACACGTAATTGCGCGATAAAATTTACGATTGTCGAGTCGTTCCATGGGGAGCCCGAGTGAATCGAAGTAGTATAGTCTTTCCTTAGTTTTAAAATAAAGAGCAAACCAGTGAATTCCCTCGCCACCCACAATGTCGGTGTTAACGATTGCACCGTGCCAGCTTCTCGTGCTAGGTGCCATCAATATTTCATTCTTTGCAAAAACCCCGATAAATTTGGAACGCGCGAAACAGTCACTTTTCACCACTCTCTTGAGGGTATTTGCGTCCATTTTAAAAATCTGTGCTTATATTCCGGAAACGATCCATCTCTATTAGGGCCTGTGTTTCTAGATACATTAGTACACTAATAGGCGCGTCTGTAGGCTTGGCGAAATCCAAACGTACTGCCACCGTACCGGTCTGCTGGGCGTTTAAATGGGTGTTTACCCCGCGGTTAAGTCAGGCGTAAGGTCAAATGAATAAATGTTAAACTGTTCCACAAATTCTTTCTGTGTTAGGCCGATTCCGAGTTCGTCACACACCCCTGTGTTATGGGCTAAACCGCTGTATGCTCTCGCGCAGAGCGGGAACACAGCATCTGACGAGTAGTCCATATTCATTGTCCCACCCAATGCGACGCCATTGATATATAAAGTGATATTTTTAAGTCCAAAATTTTCAAACTTCAAGGCACTCTTTTTATAATCCCCATTCGTCGAAGCGTGGTCTTGCATCCCAATTAAAATCCTTTTAGGCAGTACTCCAAGAGCGATGTTTTCTATCTGTTTCGATGCCAATCCTGTGGGGATCGTGTACAGTTTGATCTGTACCCTGTTAATTGGGTATTTCACTGTGGTGTGTAACAGTTCTTTCTCAATTTCTATATGTTTCGCGGAACTTAGCTTCACTCGGCGTATACGCAAATATGCCTCCATGATATGGATCACAACAGGTTTCGCGCCTTCTTCTTGGTCAGCGCCCAGATTTATACAGATCTCAGGGCTCGTGCGGGTAAGTTTCAATTTCATATCAACACCGTTCATAAGTAACTTCTCCTGGAATGTAAAGTCCGTGTGCAAGCGTCCAAAACATTCATATATCTTTTTTTTAGAATTTTTAAATTTATCCTTTATTCCATCTTCATCTTTAGTGTGGTAATACCCCTCGGCAGATAAAAAGGTATCCTTCGCTTCTTTTGAAAAGTTGAGGACATTTTCCAGATACGATCGTAGGTGGTAATACCCCGTGCCTGCCGAGATGTTAGTCTGATTTAAATATACGTCACACTGGCTGAATATGGTGTGCAGAAAGTTTGTTTCGGGGTATGCAGCATAATTATCATCGCAGTCCGTTCCGTCAGAATGAGCTATGCGTAGTTTAGTATACATGTCCATACAGCCCGGATCAAAAAAGTATTGGCCTGAGCTGGGTATCACGAATTCTATAGGGGCACTGGGTGAACTAATCGTGTTTAAAGGGTTAATTGTAATAAAGTCACTGTGCTCAATAGATACTTGAGTTGGAGGCATATCAAAGAGGGACAGCTCCGATTTACAGCACTGTGAACTGCAAGGATGAATGAAACGTGCCATGGTGAGTTAGAAACAGTGCCACCTCCCGCGACGACTGTTAAACAATCTATGATTCGTGAGACTAGCTTCCTCAGTTTATATCAGTTAAAAAATGATCAACCATAGGTTTCATACGCTTAGAACACTTCCTTTTTGGCACCCTTTTACGTTTAACACCACGTGATTCCTTCTTCATAACAGCTCTCTTCTTCTTTACACCACGTGATGGCACTCCCTTCTTCTTCCTAGCAGCCCTCTTCTTTACATCATGTGTTGGCAACCCCTTCTTCTTCTTTCCTCCGCCACGCATTTTCCTCTTCGCATCTTTGATGATTTCATCCCGCGTACGCCTTAAATGTTTTTTTAGAGCTTCTTTAGGTTTAGTACCTGCGAGCATTTCTTCTGCCGCGTTAAATCCTGTTTGTAAGGCCTTCCTACCAAGGTACCTGGCCCCCCTCTTCAATAGTGGTACAGCTGTGCGCAGTATGGATGAAAAAATGGCCCCAAGGCCGCTGCCGCGCTGATATCTCACACCCCGGTACACCGTGAATGGTTTTCTGACCATTATAACTCAGTGCGGCGAAAGTGCAGCTTCACTGTCAAGCTCCCGTCACCGAATGGGAAATTTTTACCCTCCACCGTTCTTATATATATTGAGATATTAGTTATTAGATTAGTTGCGACATCACATAATGGGGCCTGTCATATGTAATACTCAAACCCCTGCCTCTATGGTTGGGATGTGTGCAATGCGTACCAGCGGCCTGGGTGTCCCCAACAAATTGGTGTTCTACTATATTGCTATAAATATAGCACATTTCTGGCGGCTCAGGGCCTTCAGCCATTTTCTCCATCTTCAGCTGGTACATTAAGCGGGACAAGTTATCCGGTACCACGTGATAGGTGTCTCTTTGGAAGGCTGCTCGATAACGCCCCTCGGTTATAATTTTGAATACTCTTCCGTCTTTAAGATTTCTATTAGCCTTTGATTTTAGCATTAGAGTATGTGCAGCGCCTCCTCTGTTTACGATTTCGTATATTAAATCATTCGTAAGGTGCGAGTTTTTTAAACATATGTTTAAGTCTCTCACAACATCCTCAACCGAACCATAGCGACCCGGGCCTAGTGTCACAGTTGTACTGAAAAACTGTGCGACCTTCGTCCGGGCGATGCGTATAGTTTCGTCCCGAGTTACCCCGGCGGCTTTGGCGCACTCGTCACAGTTTCTAAGAATTGTAAAAACGGCGTCTTTATAATCAATATTTAAAAAGACGGTGTCCAACTGAATTTCACATACCCCCACCTCAAACGAATCACGACCCAAATCAATGGGCCCATGGAGTTCTGTTACAAAGTTGGCTAATGTGTTGTTAGGGTGCACAGACAGGGATGAGGAGGACGGGAGTGTGACGTAGAAATGGTTGGGGGCCATGCTGCATACTAATTAAGCTTCATGACTGCACCGGCTTTTATATAGGTATTGAAGCTTTCTGGATAACCTAACCACTTCACCAGGTACATCTTCTTCTTTCCTGCGCCTTTCCTCCGTAAAATTTTCTCAATTTTAAACACGTTTTTTTCCTAAATTAAATGCCACTTTTTGAAGTTCCTCGCGGTAAAACCCCCCGAGATTTCTTCCCCATTCAAATCTTCAACGTAATACATCATTTTCCCGCCTTTAGGCCTCATAGCTCTAACTTTAAAAATCTCGCGTGTCCATCCTTGCTCAAAACCCTTCGCGAATTTATTTCCCGAACGTGACAACCTTACATAATCATTGATTTTGAAATGCACAGATTGTGGTGGCGGTAGTGGTGGTGGTGGTCCATCACCTCTCGGTCGCCTGCCTCTTTCTAAAACATCGTTAGGCGTTGTACCGATCGTACGGTGGTGTGAGCGGTTGTAGGATGAAGCCAATGAATCGAGAACGTTTATATATCTGAGCGTGCTTTTATGTGTAAAATAACGGTGCATGTGTTCCTTTATGGTACGTTGAACTCTTTCAGCTAAAGATGCTTTATGTATAGAGTTGGAAGTGTAATAGCTGATATTAAGCTCTGACAACATGTTCTGAAAAGCACGCCCTATAAATTCTTTCCCCATGTCCGTACAAAAATAGCCTGGAATCCTGTTTTCTTTCAACATCAGTGTTTTGGTTGCTTTAGCGACTGTTTCAGGCGATTTATTTTTCAGGGGAACTAACCACAGGTATCTAGAGAATACATCTATTATGAATAGGATGTAGCGGTAACCATCGTTGTACACCGAATATCTTTGCATGTCTGTTAAATCTGCCTGCCAAATAGAATCAATCGATGCGGCTGTTGTCTTGGCTGTTTTAAACCTTTTTCTCACCGGTTTATGAAGTGTGTAAGCATCCTGGGCACGCAAAAATCTCTCAACATCCTTTTTCCTTACGCCATAAGTACCTCTGTACAGTCTATTAACGCCACCATAGGATGCTGGGCTAGAAATGTCATAATAGTGCTTACTTAATACGTTAGCCATTTGCGTATTTTAGAGGCACGTGGATAAGGTTGGCCTTCTACTCTCTTCTTTCTTCTCTTCAGAGACACTGCAGCTGTTGTGGGTGAAGGTGTACTCAGTTGTGACACGTGCGATGCATGCTCCAAGTCTTTTAACCTATTCAGATTACCTATCAATGTTTTGGGGACATTTATTTGCTGTAGTCTTGCCTTAATATGCCTCCATCCTGTTGGTGATGGCCTGTCCCACTTTCTCACCAGATCATGAACAATATCAACGATATTGGACCCTTGTACCCTTGTTTCTTCAACAATGACCTCGCCTGTGTCGCCCCACTGTATGATAGGGTCCTCACTCAATAGGTTATAAAGACTTAAACCTTTATTCCTCAATGTATGGGGGAGGCTGTTTTTTAGCACATGTTCGATGTGCTGTGTTCCGCTACTCTTTGGTTGCTCAGGCCCTGTACCACTATGCTCAGCGCTACTCGAGCTGTGCCTCACGGGGAGCTCTGTAGGATGTTTATAATCTTCGTACTCGTGAAGAAATTTCTGCAAAGCCTCTTGATACAAAACCCTTTTCTCATCAGGCGCCTTTTCACTGTTTAATAGGAGTAGTAGCTCATTCTCCATTCTTTTAAGCCTACTTTTACGGGGCTCTAGAGCAGCGTCTGGGCCCTTTGTAATGAAGCATACACCTCGTGCGGATCACAACCACCTTCTTCATTATATTAAGCTAGTCAGTAAAGGCCCCAAAATTGAAAATAAGACGGAGGAACGACCCTCTTTGTACAATAATACGCTTTTTCTTACCCACAGTCTGACTTTTATGGGCGAGCGTACGTATTATGTTCTTGTAACGACGTAAGCGAGCCTTCTGACAGGATTTCATTGGAACATTACATTTTATAACATTGAGGCAGATTTCACAGATGCATTTTAAAAAGTCAGAGTCGATATTTTTAACAAACACCTGCTGCAACGCCCGAGGCAGTCGTTGATAGGTTTTTATTAATGCTCGGTATTTCTTTATCCTATTCGTCATTTTGGAATGTACACGTTTCAGGTTCGTTTGGAAATATATTCGTTCTTAGAAGCACCCTAAACGTGTTTCGTGGGTGAAGGTCGCATAGCAAATATCCATAATGCTGCTTTGTGACCTCTTTATAAACCTCCAAAAACTCCTTACGTTGACTCGGGAACATTTGATTGGCTAATACTCCAATTTGTGACACATCTCTACGTTGAGCGAATAAGACTAGATATTGCGTATTTAACGATACATCGCGCATGTATCTATTTTTGAAAAATAGATTCTGATTGATGAAGAACACGCTTATGTTAAGGTGGTGGGAGAATACTGTAAATGTCTCGGCAAACGTTTTATCCATCTCCAACATGAGGTCGTCAATTACGATGACTGTATGTTCATTTCCCTTTAGTGAATTAACGTCATAGATCCCCTTATGGAACAAAACATTGTCCTGGTACTCGTTGACCACTGACTGGTATGTCGAATAGCACCATATAACTTTATGCACAAATTTTGAGAACATTTCACCCTTTTCTTTAATAATTTTAAGCATAAACACCGTTTTACCACATCCTGTAGGTCCACATATAACACATGTGGACGGGCTCGTGAATCTGAATTTTTCTACAGCATCCATTTCTAACACGTCACAGTCTAGGGCGGGTCATACTATGCATTTTTTTTAAATCAATGGAGAGGGGTGTTCAAATGACATATTTTGGTGTATAGAACACAATTCTGAAGAAAATATTTAATTCTGATAACCCTAACCTACATCATTTTGCAGTTGATTATTATTAAATTGTTGATTATTTTACTATTGTAGTTACCCCAGAATATGTCTTCTCACGTTTTCTATCATGGCTGCTCACGTTATCTCTCATAGAGCATTGTTCTAACTAATTCATATGAACACATATAATGTAATTCATATAATAATAATAATATTTAAATACTCAAATAAAAAGGTGTGCCATTCCACTTAATTGTAATTATCATACAGTTTGGTATATGAAATATTTTGACGGTTTTCTGGCGCACATAAGGCCATTTTCTGAGCCACCTTTCTCAGAGGCTAGAATGTAACGTTTCAGAACATTCTAAAACGTTTTGTGAAATATTTGAAGTGACTCATGATTTATGAAGCTATTTTACCACCTCGGCTTGCAGTGAGGGGATAGATTTAGTGATTATCTACTGATATTTTTTTGTTACTGTTCACATGTGAGTATTATTCTGTTATATTTTAGAAAAAGCTATTTCTACGCATATTATAGTGATACATTCTGGTCTGGTTGGTGTGCAACCTGCACACTGTTGAACTTCCCCTGCGCCATCTCATTGTTGACCTTGATGGCCCTACTCTGTCAGACAAAAAATTATCCGGGCCAATAGGAAAGCTCCTTGATTCTGCTACAGACTTTGATATCAATCCAAACTTCACCCGAATCTCTGTTGGCCCTCCACTGATCAAGCTTCCTGACAAGGTCATTCAAGATCTCTCAACTGATCAATACTATGGCTATAAAATTGTCTGTGCAGTCAGGGATGGAGTACTTCCTGCAGGGCTGGCTCTGTTAGAGATAGGACCAGTAAACCACAGCCGCTGGCTCACCACAGCGAACAGACTTCTCAGGCTCTGGGTGTCAAAGCACGGACTTAAAGGAAAGAACCTGAAGATTCTGCAATTCATTGTGGAATTCATCATTGGAGTGTATTACTCATGTTGGTTCAACGTGAAGGTCAAGCACTCCTGGATCGAAGGGCCTAGGCACATCCTCTTTCAGCTGGACTGCCTCAAGTCCCAGAGAAAGGAGGTGCTGGATATTGTGATGCCAACTGTGAGAAGATCTGCTTGGTATGCCCACAGTGAAGTCATCCTCCAAACACTACTCTGCTCTGAGGATCAGAAGGAGAGGATTGAAGGGGTCGAGAGAATCCTGGCCATCAGGGGAGAGGGGGACCCGGACACTCAGCTGGGGGACTCCTCTATTAGGAGCAGAAGGACACCTGACATCAATTGTGATGCTTCCTGCATCGGTGACTTGATCAGCTGGTCAGAAGGTGTGTCAGAGCCACCTCTCACCTGCTCTCTAAGCACCTCAGCATTGAGAGGGTTGTTAAAATGGTGACTGAGGCTTCTGCTAAGTACTTCTCACAGGAAAAGAGGGATGGAGGGATCAGGGCTAAGGAGACCAGCAGGAAGCTGATGTCCAAGTCTGAGTCAAAGCAGGATTTGTGCAACCTAGCAAAGTTCAAGATGTCAGGAGAATGATCTTTGTAATTATATCCAGTGATATACATGCAGTTCACCTATTAATAAATATATGTAAAGTTGATTTGGCCTTGTCACTATAAATGATTTACCTTATATCTTTTAATATATTATAAAGGGGTTCAAAAGGGTAAAATTGGCAATTTAGAAATACAAAATGATGTAGGTTAGAGTTATCCTATCCAAAAATGAAGCTCATATTTGAATTCCCCATGTAAAAACACATAATTTAGACACCCCTGATGGTAGGATTTCCTTCAGATTCATGTTGTCACCTGAGTACGACCCGCCCTAAGTCGTCACACCCCTAAGTGACTCATTTACAGAATATCACAAATAACGAGTTCTGCTCCTTATATTTTGTTTTCTTCCACAGAACCGTGAATGACGACGATGTACAACCCACCATCATCGACATCACGGGTGAATCTATTGGCCGTGCATCTACAGGGCCCATACCCTCAACGGCGGCACGCTCAAAGCGGCGACACACGCTGAAGAGTCCTCCACGTCAGGTATAAAGCGCGCGAAATACGCGCCGGTTGATGGACACTCCGCGGTACAACCCCAGCCCTCAACGTCTTACGCTACCAACCCTACATCAGCTTCCTCGACCCCTTGTACATCCTCCACAGCCCCCACCCGTTCTGTAGAGTCCGCTGTAATAGACCCCCAGCCCTCAACGTCTTACGGCGCAAACCCCACATCGTCCAATATCGGCACTCGTCCATCCTCCTCAGCAGTGACTCGCTCTGTTGAGGATGATATAACATTTGAGTTGGTGCGCTCCGCAACCCCGACCCCAGCCTTGACTAAAAATCGGTATATAGTCAGGGTTGACCCTAGATCCCTGTATAGCAATGGAATTGAGCGCGGGCTACGTCGCGTTGTAGAGCGCATTGTAGAGTTTGCCCTTCAGAACCGCGACGAGCGTGAAGTCAGGACGAGTCTGTCCTTCGGTTTCGGCTCAGATGATAACGATGTAGATGATTTTTGGGTGGTAGTGCCATTTAGACGTTTGGCTGCTGAAGATGTAGAATATATATTAGCGCGTATAATGCAAGCTGCCCAAAGTAGTATAGCATTCAATATGGACAACTTAATGGTAAATATTGACCGTGTATTCCGTGTTGCGGGACATAGTGCCACACCTTACACTCTTAACTTCAATGGTAGTGCCATTTAGACGTTTGGCTGCTGAAGATGTAGAATATGTATTAGCGCGTATAATGCAAGCTGCCCAAAGTAGTATAGCATTCAATATGGACAACTTAATGGTAAATATTGACCGTGTATTCCGTGTTGCGGGACATAGTGCCACACCTTACACTCTTAACTTCAATTCTCAGTCTATTTATAGACGGCATATAAACGTCGATCGTGGTTATGGCTTTATAGCATTGGTCCTAGCAGGTATGTTTACCGTGCTAAATACACCGACCCAAAAAATTTGGCTGCCCACGATCGTGGAGCGTTCCCGTAAACTAGCTGTAGACTGTGAACTTGAATTTGACTGTAATATGATTCCTGAAGAGCTGAGAAGGGTTGAACAGGAAATAAATGAATGCCCGTATAGTTGGTATTTGGCATGGATGATAGTCGTAGGACTGTGTATGTTTTTAAATGCAGTGTGAGAGATCGTACAAGACCCCTACGTATTTTAGGACTGTCAGGCACAACGTATCTCCCCATCCATAATATAAGGTGGCTTTACGCGAGTTATGATAAAAGTCGAAAATATGGGCGACATCATGATTTGTGTAAGGGGTGTCTCGAGTTTGCAGATGCCATAGTGAAACATTGTAAAGACTGCCACATGGTATGTGAGCAGTGTAAAAGCCCCAAATGTGAAAGCCGTGTAGTTGAAGCTGAGAAGAGGGATTGTAATGTGTGTAGACGCACATTTTTCAACAATAATTGTTTTGAACTCCATAAATCAAATGGCACGTGCAGGAAAATGAAAATCTGTGAATGTGGCTTGTTTCACTTGAAGGATAATTGGGGAAAGTTTTAGCATAAATGTGACGAAATTCACTGTTCTACATGCCATGAGAAATATAAGGCGGATGGCGTAAAACGTGTATGTTATATGAAAGACGCAAAGCCTTAAAAAAACCTTGTATAACCGTATACTACGATAGAGAAACATATACGAACGCCGAAACCAAAGAGGTAGTTCCACATTTACTTGTGAGCCAGACTATCTGCAACAAGTGTATGGAGATCGAGTGTGAAGAGTGCCCCAAATGTGGAAAACGGACTAACGTTTTTAAGGTGTCTGCAGGAGATTCAACTGTGAAACTATTTGTGTCCTATATTGTCAAGTTAGCCGACAAGTTCAAAAAAATTACTGTATATTCTTGCCCATAACGGGGCAAAATTTGACACACAGTTCCTTTATAAGGAGCTGCTCGAGCACGAATCATCCGAGATATTCACGGGTGAACCCTTGAAAAGGGGAAACAAACTTATACAGATGCAAATAAGAGGTAATGTGCAATTTAAAGATACTTTATTATTCACGCCTTGTAAATTAGCAAAGCTACCCAAGGTGATGGGGGTAGCAGCTGAAGTATCAAAAGGCTACTTCCCTTACACTTTCCTCACTAGTGAGACTTTAAACTATGTAGGTCTACCTCCACCCAAACATTATTTTAACTATGAATTTATGAGTGTAGATGAGCGCGAAGACTTTGATCGATACTACGGTAGTTTTAATGAGCGGAATCCTTATAATATAGCTGCTGAGTGTGAACGTTATTGCGTGAATGATGTGTGCGTGCTTAGAGTGTTTCCAAGCCTTTAGAAGAATGTACATAGTCCATTTCAAAGGCGATCCGCTGCAAGTCGCAACCACCATCGCTTCACTATGCTTTACGGTGTTCAAGTATAATTTCATGCCTAAAGCTACCTTAACCATTATTCACAGAAACAACCCCCGCAGTTACGGCCACAAGGCTATTTACTGGCTCACACACCTACAACAACAGACAAGTGTATACATAAAGCACGCCCGCAACACGGGTGAAATACCCATTAAGATTAATGGTCGTGTTTTTTGGGTTGATGGGCTAAGTGAAAACCGTGCCACTCGTGAGAAGACTGTGTACTCTTTTAACGGTTGCTGGTGGCATGGATGTCCCCGTCCTGAGTGTGGAATCACCGGAGATATCCACGGTAGGTCTCCTGCCGACTGCCGTGCGTGGACGCGCACCCGTGATCAACTTATAGGTGCCCGGTTCACACACAGAATCTTGTGGGAGCATGAATATGATGCACGGATGGAAGCCGATGAGCAGTATCGTGAGGAGATAAGAGCAATCAAACGTTCAATGGTAGTGGATCCTCTCAAATGCGGTGATAGCTTGTTCGGTGGACGCACAAATCCCTTCAAGCTATACTTTCCACCTACGGAGGGCGTGAAACTTCACTACTACGACTTCTGTTCTTTATACCCATACGTGATGAAGAACAACCCGTACCCCGTGGGCGCTCCTGAAAAAATAGTGGGGCCTAACCTGCCCTCCATCAGTGAATTTTCAAGAAATTTGAATGATCGGTACTTTGGGCTCTCTTTCGTAGACGTGCTCGCCCCTCGCGGATTATGGATGCCGATCTTACCCGTCGTCATTGACGACCTGAGTGTGGAATCACCGGAGATATCCACGGTAGGTCTCCTGCCGACTGCCGTGCGTGGACGCGCACCCGTGATCAACTTATAGGTGCCCGGTTCACACACAGAATCTTGTGGGAGCATGAATATGATGCACGGATGGAAGCCGATGAGCAGTATCGTGAGGAGATAAGAGCAATCAAACGTTCAATGGTAGTGGATCCTCTCAAATGCGGTGATAGCTTGTTCGGTGGACGCACAAATCCCTTCAAGCTATACTTTCCACCTACGGAGGGCGTGAAACTTCACTACTACGACTTCTGTTCTTTATACCCATACGTGATGAAGAACAACCCGTACCCCGTGGGCGCTCCTGAAAAAATAGTGGGGCCTAACCTGCCCTCCATCAGTGAATTTTCAAGAAATTTGAATGATCGGTACTTTGGGCTCTCTTTCGTAGACGTGCTCGCCCCTCGCGGATTATGGATGCCGATCTTACCCGTCGTCATTGACCATAAGCTCATGTTTCCCCTGTGCGTGAAGTGTGCGGAAGAGAATAACGGTAATTGTAACCATACACCCCACAAGCGTAAGATCAGAGGCGTATATACAAGTCCTGAGCTGTCCCTAGCCGTACGCCATGGGTATAGAATACTGAAGATACATGAGGTTTGGAGGTTTCAGAAGCTACCCAACCTTTTCACACCGTATATAAACACATTTTTGAAGGATAAGGTTGAGGCATCAGGGTATCCGCGAGGAGTTGACACCGAAGGTGAAAAGTCTGCCTATATTCAACGTTACCGCGACCACGAAGGTATACAACTTGATCGCGCCCAAATTGTAAAGAATCCTGGCAAGCGCTTTAGTGCAAAGTTGTCTAAACAGTCTATGGGGAAAATTTGCACAGAATACTGACAAGGGAAACGTTCATTTGGCACAAAGTTATAGCGAAGTCTGGGAAGTCTGGGATTATGCCAACGCACCCGATAAAGAAGTGATGGAAATCGTGAATGTAGGTAATACTTACATAATAAAGTACAACAACACTGAATTGGCCACAGATACCTCAAGGGTTACAAACATTCCTGTAGCCAGCTTCACAACAGCCTACGCCCGCATCAAACTTTGGGGTTTATTGCATTCTCTTGGGCATAGAGTCTTGTATACCGATGAAGATAGCATGATATTCACAGCGATGGAGGGTGAATACATGCCTGCTATTGGTGAATTCCTCGGCGAGCTCACTGATGAGATCAAGGATGAGTATGGGGACAACGCATACGCCGACTCTTTTGTCTCAACAGGACCTAAAACTTATGGGGTACGGGTAAGGATAGGGAATGAAACGAAATATATCTTGAAGGCAAAGGGTATCACGCTTAACCAAGCGAATCGACAGGTCGTTAACTTTGATTCGCTGAAGGATCTAGTGTGTTTGGACGATGATGAGGGCGAATGGCCTCCCCAACTAATTGTAGGCACCCACAATTTTCGGGCGCAGAAACTGGGGTGTGTGAAGGAACTTAGTGGTACGAAAGTGTGCCGTAACACCTATAGGAAACGTCACCAGTTACCTGGTACCTATGACACCGTACCCTTTGGTTACCATAATCTTTGATGGGTCTAATGCTAACTTATTCGTCACACGTATTTGTAACTTAATATGTATTGTGAACATTCTTTTATGTGCCTATTGTTAACTTATTTATTGCACGTGTTTCTAAATATATACATGCTGGTTATTTCGTTTATTAAATAAATCCTGCATCGACTTGTGTTTCACTTTGCGTGTGTGCGTGTGTACAGTAAAGTTATGCCCCGCCCACTGTAAGACTGGGGACGTGATTCGCCCCGTAGCCTGAGCAGACCTTTGTCCCCGCGTTCTCAGTTGACCTCTGTATACCCTTGAGCTCAGACGTGTATTCTCTCCCGCGTAGAAGAAAATGGCCACCATTAATATCGCGTGTTCAACATTTATGAAGTGGTATTCAGTAAAGGGCGTAGATGTAGTGGATACTGAAAAACTCCCTATTCCAGCCTCCTTTGACTCTTTTAAGGAAGCATTGAATCGTGCGAAGGGTCAGGCTATTCAAATACTCTACGGATATTCTGGCGAGGGGGTTTTAGAATTTCGCAGTACAGACGATGTACTGAAGTATGTTGTAGAACTAAGCTTTATAAAGTCTCACATATACCGTGAAGTAAAAGAAACAACGCGTGCAGAAGAGACAGCAGATATGGATAGTGAGCCTTGTGGATGAGTGGTGTGATAAACGGTATTATATCATGCTACACCATGTCGATTACTCATACCCTACGCCTGAAAATGTGAATCTCGTTATCATGGACAATCTTAAGTATTTTTACCACTACATTAATATATATCATGATGAGGTTTGTAGTGAGGTTGTGGCTAAAGGGTTATGCGAGTTTTTAACAGATTTTAGAGATGAGTATCGTCTGTTAAATAAAAAGCCTAAATATGAACATATGTTTCTCTCTAACAGCGCCCCGCAGTGTGAAGATTTTTAGGAGAGATAAAACATTATAAAATGTGCCTAGTTCATGAAATTTACCCTGAGATAAACTGTCTGGTGCGTATTCGGGGGAGTGGTAATGATAAAACGTTAAAACCGAAATTAGTTCTTGTACCGGAAAATTTGTCAAAACGCCTACCCAGTATAATGGGATACAGCAATTCGGTCAGCTCCGCACAGGTTTCATTAGATTATGGTGCGAATCGCACCTCACGGATCATACGGGTTCGAACAAACCCATTCACGTATCATCAGGGTGAGTCAACCGCCCGTCGAACCGTTCCTGCCTGCCTGCATGCCTCACGCGGCTCATAGTCTCCTCAGAGCTTGCACCGAATAGATGTGCCATAGTCATCTCGATGAATACGATTAGTAGAGCAGCTAAACAAGTTGAAGTGGACAATCCGGACAAAAGCACCAAACTTTCCCTACTTGTATATTTTGGACCAACAATTAAAAATACCCCCGGAACCACCTTCAGAGACCATTACTTGGCCGCCATATTGGATTTCAAGATGGCCGCCATAGACAAAATGGAATTTCTGATATAAGTTTCAATAGAGAATTCCCTTGGCATGTTTGGCATCAAACTATATGTTTTTTGGCATGATCAGATCAATAAAACAACTTTTAAGCTGATCAGAAGTATGTTTACTGCAGAAATCACACTTCGTACAACATATACAGTGAAAATCGTGAATATTTTAACACAAAAACCATGTTCAAGAAAACCATGTTTAAGAAAAATCAACGAAACTATAACAATTGAAGATTTCACCCACCAAAAAGTAGACCTTTAGCTCTATAACTGAATGTGGGAGAGGAAAATTGGCAAAATATGTGCATTTTAAAAAATGAAATTCTACAAAGGTCAAAATGCTACCCTTTCATATTTGCACAATTTTCATGCATTATTCGTGGTTCTATAGAAAACTTGTATTAACAACATTTGTAGAGTAAGGGCAGGGCTATTAAATGGGCACCATAAAATGGAAATATCTTGGCATTTAGCATTGCAATGCCTACTGTCCCAACTCACCCCCTGTCCCGAACTGTCCCAACTCACCCCGCTCGACGCTATATGTTAAACTGCACAGTTGCAGCTACACAGTTCTGTACACTTCCACCTGGCCTTCTTGCAAGCACACCTGGTGCCACATCCACTCTTGCTCTTGCAGCCGCATTTGACCAATTCGCTGCAAGCTTTAGATGCTACTGGTCTTGTGGTCCAAACTGGTGTCCATGACTGGGACTCTTCGCTAAAGGTCCATCCCCATCCTTCAGGAGTTGGAAGATTCTGTTCACTTCTCTCACAGGTCGACCATATTCCTCCCTGGTATGTGACCCTCCTGGTGTGTTGGAGAAGAGCATCCTGAGTTGGTGGGATAGTCTCCATAGCTTTTCCCTTCTGACAGAACATGACCTTTCTTGCCTCATCTACACGTTCAATGTCACTGGTGTTGTCATAGAGGACAACTGTGTACCGTTCAAGAAGCTTGAAGTGGGGAGTTTCGGCGTCAACATCTGCAAATGGATTTCGTGCCATGAATGTGAATGCTTGTGTTACCTCAGGGTAATGGTGCCATGCTGCCCATGCCGTATTCTTGCCCCTTCCGTAAAAGGATGATGTTGTATCACATCCCGTGAAGCAGTGAAACAGTGGTAGGGATGTGCATCTCTCTTCACCCAAAGAGGCACAGATTGTGTTAATATGATGGTAAGTGAAGTTTTTCCCAGTGCCAAAACCAACCCAAATATTTACTTCAGATCTTATGGACGTCAAGTGATGGAATTTTCCTATTAGAATGACAATAACATCCGTGTCTACAGTTCTGATCATGCAGTTAATGTGCCCTTCCTTTATTGCATCTTGAAGATGAATGAACAGTCTAGTGTCTGCCTCCTCATGGTCGCATCTTGGCATTGTGCGGTCGGCCCCATTGATGATGACTTCAGGTCCTGATGTAATAACAACTTCTTTGTTGTTAGGAACTTCCATTGCAGCAACCTTGTCTGATAGGAAAGCGAACAGTTCTTGCTTGTTTCTAGAGTCTCGAAGGAAGTCATGCCAATTTAGGGGTAATTTGGTTTTTCCTTCAACCTTTCTTCTGATTCCTTTTCCCCGTTTTTCTCTGGTAGTCTCTTTTAAGGTGCTTGCAGTGTAGGTATCCCAGACGATGTCAATTCGCTGGCAAGTTTCTAACTGTTTGATGAGATAAGGGACGAATACACGATCTGCATACTCTTCAAAGTTGGTAACACCTGCAGTAGACAGCAAATGGACGATGGCAGCTCCATCAAGAAGTTTCACATCAAAAGGATCTGGAGGGTTGTCCTTGTTTTCAAATGTAATGATTTTCAGTAGGTCAGACTTTTTCCCAAACCGCAATTTCCCACCATCAGATAGGGAAGAAGGAAAGGGGTGATTCTCGTGTTGGAAGAATGCATCCATGTCACTATGCCGATGTTGCATAACAATATACAGATGAGAGAATAGAGCAACATCGTTCTTCAGTAGTTGGATTCCCCCAACATTCCGTACCTGAGATTTCGGCCGAGGACATCTGAAGAGGGCAAGCGAGTTCTTCTTGATCGGTGTATGAATTGACCTTGTACAATCTGTGACAACTTCTTTGTAGTATCGGCTATATTGCTCCTTACCCAAATCCTTTATAGTTCTCACTGTATGGACCACAGATTCATCCATGACATTCCTTGTGTCTAAGGCCAGTAACTCATTCCCATTATCACAAAATGGATTTCCCATATCACGGAAGACTTCAACGAGATTAGAAACATGATCCTTGAATCTTCTCTGTGTAGATAGTCCTTCTTCGTGGTGGAAGTTGTTGTCTTCAGTTTCTGGAAGGTTTTCGTCTTCATATTCAGTAATCAATCTGGCTTGTTCTGGCCCTGCTACCATCCACTTCTTGAATGCCACTGGATTCTCAGTCAGACCCACCGCGCCTCCTGAACCTTTGACTTTCTCATTGTTTTGTTCATGCGCTTGGTCTAAAGGCATGGCTGAGAATCTCTTCTTGGTCTTGTGTACTACCCAGTGTCCATTTCGTGAAAACTCATTCATAACTGGCTGAGGGAGATTCTTCATGTCCCGGATGTGGAGTGGAAGCCAACGTGCGTAATTCTGGTGGTCAAGAGCAAAGAACCAGGGAACTACTTTCTTCAAGCTTTCTACATACAATGGAAAGTCTCCTGCACGATGTGATCGTATGATGATATGAGGCCGTCTATCTCCATCTGAAGAATTGTCTCCCAGTATTGGAATGTTGGACTGACCTGAACCATCTTCTTCTTCCACTCTTCCTTTGTCTTGTCATCATAGGGACCAACAGTTTCCATAAAGGCTTCATGCTGCAGCTTTGCCAATGTCAAAGCTGTTACCTGGTGAGCATGTCTGGTTCTTGTAAGATGAGAGGCTTTAAGAAATGAGTCAACAGTTCCTGCCGAAGCAATGCCTGCTTGTGTCAAGGCATTTGTCCACCCAGATCCCTCTAGATAATCTCCATACGTTCTCCACATGGCCATCTCTGTATGTAGACCTCCAAACATGACGATGACCTTGTCTTCTCCGTGGGTGTCTGGCCACTTCCACTGAATGAATTTACCAAGGGCATATAGGGGTGCATCGAATGCAACAACTGGTATTTGCCCGGGGTTAAGGAATTCAGTAGCAGACCGAACAACATTCATTCCATGCTTGATCATCGCTGGAGTAGCGGCCTTTTCATGGAATAAGGGAAGGAGGTAGGAAAGGGTTTTCATTTGATCTTCATCTTGTTCTTGCCTTGTAGCGTGGTATGCTGACCATGATATAACATCACCCTTCCCTATCGTGTCTTTCTCCAAGATCCTGAACGCTTCTTTCATCCACTCCTTTTCCTGGAAACATGCTTCATGGTAGTGTCCCTCAATAGGGTCAGACACATTAGACAACTTCAGGACTTCTACCTTGGTTTTGTCCATTGCAACAGCTGGTACAATTGAGTAGGACATGAGTAACTCCAAGTCCTTTGAACCTAGAGAAGGTAGCACAAGATCACCTTGTTTGGTTCCACAGTTTGAGACAGTTGGGAACTGAAACAGACTAATCCCTGTACCATGAAATGATCCAACGGCAGTTGTACTAGATGGGTTGTAATCCAGATTGTCAAGTGCCCCAACAATAAATGGTCCATGACGAAACTGAGCTGGTACAACCACTCCTTTGGTCTTGAAGTTCTGGCACACTGCTGTTGCAAGTTGGCTTTCGACTTGAAGAATTCGGTCATAACTCACACTGAGACCCAATTCATATAGTTGTGTAATTAATGATTTTGACCGAATTTCAGTATGAATTTTCAGACCAAGATACAGAGGCAATGGTGGTTCTCTTTCCAAAGAATGGCGAACCTTAGATGATGATGTATGCTTGTTCCTAAAATTAAAAAGGATAAGTTGCGAGACAGTGAGAGTTGCAGGGGAGTCTTCTGGTGTTTGGTCCTTCACGTCAGCACCATTTGTGATCATAGATATAAGGGTTTTCAAGGTTGTAGGTACCGATTCCTGTTGACAACCAGATGGAAAGGCACCTGCAAACTTGAATCCAGTAAAGTTGACGATTTCCTTGCGTATGATTCTAGCAGCTTTTGCAAGAATCATAGTATCTCCTTCAAAATTCTGTCTATTTGTCTCTCTGAGCATTTCCTGAATTCCCTGCTGAAAAACTAAGATTTTGTTCTTGCCATCACTCACTTCCTGGGCATATGGGAAATACTCCAGAATCTTCTCTCTGAATCGTCCTCTGTTCATTTCCTTATTAATACCTAAGTCCCGAAGTCTTTTTTGATACAGATCAAATAGCACAGAAAACTTCATTTGAAAGATTCCTTCTTCCACGCAATTTTCTACATGATTAACGACCTCAACTATTGCCTTTGCTTTCATCAAGTTTTCTTCATAGCCTTCTTCCTTGCTCTGTTTTTGTCTCAAAAGTGAGCGGTAACGGTTCCGATAAAATGTCAAGCATTGCAGATGATACTTGGCTTCAATGGCCATGAGATCACCACCTCCTATTCTAGACATTAGTTCTGTGTCACTGAGTTCTGTAGCCATCATTCGTAAATTGACGTCAGCGCCAAATGTACTGAATTCGTGAAGATGCCCATGTGTTTGTTGACAAAACACACAAGTTGCTTTGTCCATAGGATGCCGCTGAACCCGCTTCCCCGTAGATGAACTGGTTTCACCTTCATCCGCCCTTTCTCTCTTTTTTGTAGCCCTTTCAAGCTTTTCTTTACTAAATTTAACATGGCATGACTTGTGCCACACAGCTTTATTCTGAACCAGATCTTCAACAGTCACCTCTTCATTGAAAAGAAGAGGAACTGGTAGTCTTCCAAGATTCTTGAATGCGTTGACATTCTCCATAAATGTTGCATATGCTTCAGTTTTTTTACCACTCACAGCATTGAGTGGACATTTAAGAGTCTCACCTTTGCTCTCTTGACAAACCATGCATTTGCTCCAATCCATGTTCACAAATCACCTGCAAAACAGAAAAGCACATATTATATAGTTATATTATTAAATATTTTACATTAAATAAACATTTAAGGGTAATTCTGATTATTTTATAGCAATCCTGGCATCGAAATATGTAGGTTTAGGGACTATTTATTTACAATTACTCCTCACAATAGTTTGTTGATTTCTAGCTGGCAGCCATCTTGGATTTCCAAAACGGCAGCCAAGATAGGGTTGTGCGTCTTGGTTCCGGGGAAAAATTGGTAGCTAAGGTCCTGAACAACATTTGAGCCAAGTTTGGTGCTTTTGTCCAGAATGTCCACTTACTTCAAAAATCAGGGTCTAAGCTACTGCACTATATGGAACTCCCTTTGAGAAGCATTCTCAACGCCTCGTACGACGTCTCCGTGACGAAGTCGTTGCGTGTGTTCAGGCGGGAAACCGGCACCATTAACTGTGTGCTTGAAACGAACAGTAGACCTGCGAGCAAGCGCAACGTTATTTATTTAAATCTTGAGGAGATGCATAAAATCTTCGCGGTAGTTGAGAGGTGGGCTGAGGACCGCTATAAAATACCAGCTGACGTAGGTATAACAAGAGAGGTGATTAGTGAAGCCTCCTCATATACCGTTGTTTGTATATTAGTGTAAATAACAATCAACCATGCGTTGATATACGATTGATGTGGAAGAACACGGCTGATAATGGCGTTCTTGTTCCTACACGGAACCGTTTCATCCTCGACAGAATGTTTGAGATTGTTGGATTCCGTACGCTGAAACCTATATTAGACACGCATCTCAGACATGATTTATTTTGATAGAGTACTTGAATACGCTTACACCGCTCTGCTCGACGGATTTGTTGAATGTAGAAATGAGCAGGGAGAGAACGGGCTAGCTCTGGACGCTTATTTAAAAGGTTTAGATTCTTCGAAATATCCTGAGCTTTGGTACAAAACGCTTGAGAGGTACGGTGCAGAGCTCGCCTACACGGTTCATCCCGAAGAGCTGTATCTCTATATAGTGGATAGCTGCCGTTGCGACTTGAAAGCTTATTTCAATTGTCGCTATGTCGACACGATTGAAAAGCTCGGTACGTTAAGAAAAAAACCCCGATTGGAAAGGCATGATTATAAACTTGTATTTATGGTAAAGCCCGACGATGACGTTTTTGCGCGTGCTTTTGATAGCATTCTAGCAGCGCTTAAGAACACCTTACCTGCCGAGTGTAAAGTGGGTACAAAAATAGTATTGAATAATATGAAAGCCCTTTACATTGAATATAAACCGCCGTATCAGTTAAACGGTGAGGTGATGCTTGGGCGGTTTTACCACATCGTGCAGAGTAATGGCGATGTTGATGTAGCGTTTATCACCTTCGACTTTAACGTTTTGCACAGTAGGCAGTAAAGACAATATATATTTTTACTGTAATAATAATGTGATTGTACGTTTTGTATATATTTTCCTGTACCAATATTTGATAATATAACTTTTGATAATATAACTATATATTTTTCAAAAATTTTGGTTAATACTATGTTTTGTACGAGTATATATATGTATAATTAATATAAATATATTTTTCCTGTACTAATATTTGATATAACTATATATTTTTCTAATATTTAGTTAATACTATGACTTGTATGATTATATATTCCCCGTTCTATTATTTGATAATATATATATATATATATATATATATATATATATATATATCCTATTGTATATCCAATAATTAATAAATAGAACGTTGTAATGGTGTTTTATTTATTCCTTGAATACGTTTATATCATTTTCTAAAACAGAGTAATTGAATAGATAAGGAACGAGGCTGACAGCTCAGCCAACTGTAACATAAGTTTATTTAAAATAAATAACGAATATGGCAACTCAGCAGCCAACTGGCTGAATAATAATTAAATACATGGCGTTATCTGGAAACTCAGGCAACTGGCTGCTTAGGGGCACTATAAGGGACCAGATGATGGACGATGTATCCATATGAGCTCGGGAGTCCGCCGAGCAAAGACCCTCCTCTTCCTCTCTTGCTATCTCTTTCTGCTTCTTTGGGGGGCGAGGAAACCCCTTCCTCCCAAAGAGGCGCCCTTAGGATAGGTATGCCCCTTTGGGGGGTTCAGCTTGGGGGAGAACTCCGCCTCCAAGTTGCATACCCCTCTTCCTCTCTTGCTATCTCTTCCTTTCTGCCCCTTTGGGGGGAATAGCTTGGGGGAGAACTCCGCCTCCAAGTTGCATACCCCTCTTTCTTTCTTTTCCTATTTTTCTTTTTTTATTATTTTCCCAACAAAGGGGGGTGGGGTGGCACTCTTGCAACAAAAGGGGGTGGGGGTGACACTCTTGCAACAAAGGGGGTGGCACTCTTGCAACATTGCAACATTACGTAACATTTTTGCACTCTCCCCTTTTGCGGGCATACTACTAACACATACTTTAGAAAGAGGAACGAACATTTGATAACTTACAAGAGCGGAGGTAGAACGTCACAGGTTGACTACCTACTCTACAGAAACTCACAAATGAGTGAAGTTAAGAACTGTAAAGTGATTCCAGGAGACCATGTAACACCACAGCACCAGATATTAGTTATGGAGCTGATGTTGAGAAGACCGAGAAAGACACGAGAAACGTGTGTTAAGAGGATCAAGTGGTATAAGCTGAAAGAAGAGGAGAAGAGAAGAGAGTTTAAAGAGGGGTGCTGAGCGAGACCAGTACGCCAGAAGATATACAAAACTAGTGGCAACATAATGCAAATGTAATACGAACCGTAGGAAAGGCTGTATTAGGTGAAACATCCGGTAGAGTGTGGAAAGATAAAGAAGGATGGTGGTATAATGATGACATCCAAGAGTCCCTACAATGTAAGAAACAAGCAAAGAAACTGTGGGAGGAAACTAGGTCGGGTGAGCGGAAGGAAGTATATAAGAACGCAAAGAAACAGGCAAAAAAGGCGGTGGCACTGGCAAAAGCCCATGCATGTCGTGATCTGTATAAAAAATTAGAAACTCGAGAGGGGCAAAAGGAAATATTCAGGTTGGCTAAAAGCAGGAATAAAGCCACAAAGGATTTTACTCAAGTGAAACAGGTTAAAAGAGAGGATGGGACAGTACTGCGGAGAGAGAAAGATATACAGGTTAGATGGAAGGAATATTTTGAGGAACTATTAAATGAGGAAAACCCTAGGTTGGTCCATGAGGATGGACTACCGAATATGGCAATGACGAGGAAGGTGGAAAGAGCGGAAGTGAAGGAGGCGTTGGATAAAATGAAGAGTGGTAAAGCAACGGGTCCTGATGAGATACCGGCAGAGGTATGGAAGGCACTTGATGATGAAGGAGTGGATCTCCTGCATGATCTTATGGAAAAGCTCTGCGACCAAGAGGTGGTCCTGGAGGAATGGCGTGCCAGTATCATAGTACCCATATTCAAAGAGAAAGGGGATATACAGGAATACTCAAATTATAGGGGTATCAAGCTGATATCGCACACCATGAAGGTGTGGGAGCGAATTGTGGACTTAAGGCTGAGGGAGGAGGCAGGCGTGTCGACGGAGCAATTCTGTTTTATGCCCGGACGAAGTACGTCTGATGCTATTTTTGCATTACGACAGTTGGAGGAAAGGTACAGGGAAGGACAGAAGGCATTGCACATGGTTTTCATAGACTTAGAGAAGGCGTATGATAGGACACCGAGACAAGAGGTTCGGAGGTGCCTGAAGGAGAAGATGGTCCCAGAGAAGTATGTCAGATTGATTCAGGAAATGCATAGAGGGGTTACGACGAAAGTGAGGTGTAGTGTTGGTGTGACGGAGAGTTTTGGAGTTGAGGTTGGTCTGCATCAGGGGGTCAGCACTGAGTCCATTCCTATTCAACGTGGTGTTGGATGTGTTGACTGAGGAGGTTAGAGGGGTTGCTCCTTGGTGCATGATGTATGCCGATGATGTAGTGTTGTGCGCAGAGACAAGACAGGAGGTAGAACAACAGCTCGAAAGTTGGAGGGAGGCATTGGAAAGTAGAGGTGTGAAAGTTAGTCGGAAGAAGACTGAATATCTGAGATGTAATGTACAACCGGATGAAGGAGGGGGAGTGATGTTAAACGGTGAACTGATCAAACGGGTAGATTATTTTAAATACTTGGGATCAACAATCGAGGCAGAGAGGGGAGCAGAGGGAGAGGTGAATCGTAGAATACAGTCAGGATGGAGGAGCTGGAGAGAGGTGTTGGGAATTCTCTGTGATCGTAGGATGCCGGTGAGGCTGAAGGGAAGAAACAGTGGTTAGGCCAGCCATGTTGTACGGAATGGAGACGGTGCCAGTGAAGAAGACTAGTGACAGAAAAATGGATGTGGCTGAAATGAAAATGTTGCGATGGATGTGCGGTGTAAATAGAAGGGATCGAATCAGAAACGAACGCATTAAAGGAACGGTGAAAGTAGTAGAGGCGTCAAGAAAAGTCCAAGAAGCCAGATTGAGATGGTTTGGGCACATGATGAGAAGAGAGGAGGATTGCGTGGGACGTAGGGTGCTGGAAATGGAGGTGCCGGGACGGAGAAGAAGAGGTAGACCGAAGACGAGGTGGAGGGATTGCGTGGCGGCAGACATCCGGGAGAAAAATTTGGACGAGGACATGGTGCGTGACAGAAGAGAATGGAGGAGACTCATCAAGAACAGCGACCCCATATAGAGATGGGATTTAAGCTGCAGAAGAAGAATATATATATATATATATATATATATATATATATATATATATATATATATATAAAACCAAAACTATATAATCAAACCAACCAACCAACCAAGTAGAGAGAGAGAGAGAGAGTATAATTACAACTTATTTTTTCACTAAGTTGGATTTCATATGAGAGGTTTTTCCCAGAGTATAAATTGCAAGTCGAATGAAGTAATATTTGACTGGAAAACTGGTCCGGTCCTTTCATTTATTTCACGCACCCTGAAATTACAGAACTCGGCTATTACTCTTACTTTCTCACCGTTACAGAAAATATTCAGTGGATGAAAATTGAATAATTTTATTTTCGTCATTAGAATTAGAACATCTCTCAGAGCCGTCTTTTATCAAATTTTGCTCTATTTTTTTCTCTCTCGCTCTATCTCTCTTTAAAATATATAAATATAAATATTTTAAAAAAACGATTGTTCTTTTATAAAGAATGCACGGTCTGTCTTTATTGATGAACGAAGTTAAAGACCTAGTCCAGCAGCACGATGTCACATCAATAGCATAATTATAAACTTTAGCGGCCACCAGCAGGACGATGTCATATCAATAATACATTTATGGGTTTTATGGACAACAACCAGCCTCATTTGTAGGAAATTAACCCAGACTACGTTTCATTAAGATTAACTCTCACGCTGTTAAGTAAAGCTCTTGTAACATTGTATTTATGGGTGAGCATGTCAACTGCGTTACACTGTACTTCCTCTTTGCAATATTTATGCACGTAATTCTCATATTATAATCTCTTATTAATATGCAAACAATAGACAGAATTGAATGAAGGATAATAAAAACGCATCTGTACACTTTTATTTATTAATATTCTTTTAGTAAACTTATAAACAATTATAAATTTAATAACATTTTTCATGGTTTATATCATACATTCAACATAAAATTAGAAATAAGAATATGTACACTTAATATTCAGTAATATGCCGATACAACACGTTTCATCAGTACACTTATAAATAATAAAGTATGAGCAGGACAAATAAGCATAAATTAATTATATTTTTATATAATACTTGCATCATAAAATTAGAATACAATATTTATTTGTGTATGAAGATTCTACCTCTTTGTGAATATAGTAAACTCACACTTTATACCGGAAATAGACACATCCTCCTTACTTTGCATGATGCAAGCAATTCTATTTGTAAATAAAGATCACTTAGTGTATGAGGGAATCTATATTTTATACACGTACCCTTACACTCATTTAGGATTATTTTTGTTCCTACTTTACAACTGGGAATAACATTTTCATGAGCTTTAATGAACGATATAATAGAGTCAAAAGCCTGCTGGAGTATACGTTCGGCTATTATTACTACGTTATTATGAAATGAAAAACTATATTGAATGCGCACTAGTTTTTTGACCGATTATAGTTCAGAGTTCATATCGATGTGTGAGGAAGTCTTCTAAGTCGTGACGGCTATTGTACCTTATAGATAGGAATAATTGTTGCGGGTGAACGGCGAAGGCGAGGGAGGGTTTGTAGCCTTCTAATCCAGCGTCCCAAAACGAATGATACTTCTCGGGGGAGGTGTCTTCTAAATATTCTCTAAGTTCCAGCCCGTTCTCATCTAAGTTGCTCTCGTATTTCCGAACTCGAATCTTTCGAATTCTATACCCTCTGGCTACGCTTACATGTCAATCTCAAACTAAATACATCTGCGCTATTTACCTTTCTCCTAATTCTACTGACTATCCAAAATTCTTTGACCACCTCACTTCCAAAGTGGAATACATTCAATCCCACTCTACTTTTGCTGAAAATTCCATTTTAGCGATTTCAATGTTCACCACCACCTTTGGCTTTCCTCCCATTTCACTAACATCCCTGGCAAACTAGTTTACAACTTTTCTATCCTAAATTACCTAGAGAAGATTGTACAGCACCCTACTCGTATACCCGATCGTCTTGGAGATAGGCTTAACATTCTGGATATATTCCTTACCTATCATCCTTCTTCTTACTCTGTGAAACTTTTTTCTCCATTGGGCTCCTCCGATCACAATCTTATATCTGTTTCTTGTCGTATCGCTCCAATTTGGCCTTTGGATCTTCCCTCACTCCTCCTTTGAATCCTCCTTTGGCGCCGTTGATTGGGAGGCCCTTAGGCAGTACTTCTATGATTTCCCATGGAATGATTACTGCTTCCGTGGTCGGGGCCCTTTCGAGTGTGCCGAGCGCATCACAGTGGGGATTCTCTCAGGCATGGAGGCGTACATTCCATATTCTATTCCTACCACTAATGCAAAAAAAAAACCTTCCGCAACAGAGAAGAGGCTTTCAGAAGGTAACGTCGCCATCCAACTCCTGACTCTCACTCAGCTTATATTTCTGTCCGGAATTGTAGAAAATTTGTTCTTCGACTCACCAAAAATTCCTTCATCAGACAAAAATGTGAAAATATATCCCATTCTAATTCTTCGCGATCATTCTGGCACCAAACTAAGAACTTCTTCAACAACCTTACTTCCTCTTCTTTCCCTCCTCTTCATTCCGACGGCTCAGTTGCTGTCTATATACTGGTCTGCAGTAAACCTCCCTTCTATTTTGGTGAGCTCTCTTACACCATATATATGAATCCATCCCCACATGTTACAGGTGACATGACCCCTACGTGCTTCCTCATAGATGTGCTTTTGAGTATATCGAGTATTATTCCTCCTCCAACAATGAAGACGGCCATGGGATGTGGAGGAAAAGGTCTTTTCGTCAGTAAATATCACTCGGCTACAAAAGTCAAGTTCTTTGTCAACATGTTGCTGAGCAATCGAAGTCTATTTTCTCGATGTTGCTGATTTAACTTCTCCTTGATAGCCAGGGTTCGATGGTGTAACCCAGCTTCATGTAGCCGCCGCCTTCCTGTCATTGCCGAAACATCAAGCTGCAATTGTCCCCTATGGCAACAGCATTGGTAAAGGGATGGACCTCGGCAACATCGCAGATCTTCCCATCATCCGCAGCAGTTGTCAGTCGAGGTTTCCCCGTTCTGCGGTGATCTCGTAGATTCCCTTCCTCTTACCACCTCTTCAACCATATATAAACAGTGTTCCTAGAAATTCCAAGTTCTCTTGCAATTTCAGTTGGAGACAGCCCACTCTTCTTCATGCTCATAATTCTTTCCCTTTCAGCAATTTTCTGGTGATGATAATCCATTCCGCAGAGTAGTTGCTTCGATGAGATTCAGGAAGAGTGTGAGCCTATTCTCAGTCAACATACCTGTTAACACCTCTGTCATGACGTCATGTGGTGTCACGTGATATGTTAAGAGTCAGGTGGAATTGTTTGAATGCGGAAACAGTTTGGAAAATAGTCATTAAACTGCTGCACCAGCGGTTCCCAAACTTTTTTTGTGATTACCCCTTTCGGTTCATGGCCAAATGGAAATTACCCCCCTGCAAAACGCGCAGGAAACTTCATTTTACTGAGCATAAGAATAATTATTCAAATTTTATAAGCATAATACTCGTATATTTCTACATATATAGTGCCTCATGTATAAGTTAAACACATGTGATATTGGTCAAAGAATGGCTACAACATTACATAGGAACCAAGCAAAGCGTGTCACCACCAACTACTAGTCTAGTGTGAGGGATGCAAGTGTTTCTGCTGAACTAAAGCCTGAATTCTGGGTTCATTTTCGCTCAAGGCGCAGCGTAACTCGCCTTCAATGTTTAGCCGATTTCGCAGTTTGTTCTTTATGACCATCATTGTTGAAAAGCCTGCCTCACAACGATAACTTGTCGCAAAAGGCACCAGCATTTTCTTTGCCTCTTCAGCAAGCAAAGGATACTCCCCATCCACTTTTGTCAAAAATGTCTCGATTTTTTCTCTGCAAACTCAAACTCCAGAATAAGATATTGCCGTATTTTCAAGAATTCTGCTTTCAGTTCAGGTGAGTCACTACTTTTCAGGGGGTAATAAGTGAATGGTCTCTTTTTTAGATAGCATGGGTAGGTATTAAATATGTACTAATTCATTAAATATCCTTAATAAGGATGTTGATTGTGGATTTGACATAGAGTGCTTACAGAGAATCTAGATTAAACTAGGTTCTGTAGGTAGAAATTCAATTTTTAGCTTTTCTTTAGCCAACGCGCTACTATGAACACACCATGTCAGTCTCGGAAAGTCTCTTTAATTCTCCTCGTGGTGTAGCCGTTCGTCTTTTGTAACACTGCGACCACGATCTAAACAGTTAAACGGTCTAACTCGAAAACACAATTTTTTCACAAAACGAACACTAAAAAAAACAATTTTCAGTTCCTTTTTACCCCGGAAATATCAAAATTACCCGCTTGGGGGTAATTACTCCCACTTTGGGACCTGCTGTGATGCACAGATCATCACATACTTACAAAGTCTCGCATATACAGTATCTGTGGCAGTGTTTTTCAACTTTTTCTAGGTCGAGGAACCCCGTAAGCAACATGTACTGTAAGATATTGTGGAACCCAGATATTCTCGAGCCATTCTATTCCCCTTCATTTTGTAAGCAAAATGATGTAAAAGTATGTACTAAACCAATTACATATCGTTACTAACAAATATAATACATTATTCACTGCTTGTTACAAAATACCCCTTTATTTCCATTCTAACTTTTTCCGTGTATATATTCTGAACTACTGAGCTTCAGTATTTTATGTTAAATACTGTATTTATTACACACCATATCAGAACCCTTATCGTTTTTTCGCTGAACCACGGTAGAAAACAATGACGTAGGAGCAAGTGAATATTTTCACTTATCTATCGTTCAGTTGGCAATTCTAACGACGCTTTAGGTAAAACCATAATATAGAAAACTCAGGTAGTACACTTGTAAGTGTGTGAGACACAGGACGATGCAATATATTGGCTTACTTTTAAGCTAATAACAACCATTTACGTGTTAAGTTGCATTCAACCAAAATGTCTTATCTGGGAGATGGTAACTTGAACATGCTCAGAATGTTTAACACGTGTTGTTGCATTGCATGTTATGTGTTACACTGTTTATTCATTGAAATGTCAGTTAAATAGAAGATTACAGGCTTGCCGATATCATGAACGCTGTCATCACGTATTATGGTTTTTATTTATATACCGGGTGTCCGAGAATTATCTGTACAAGTTTTGGCTGTTATTAAAAGTCAACCATGAAGTGTAGAAATTCCAGTCTTGTCCCATTTTACAGAGAAACTCATTAAGTTTTTTCTGATAACAAGTTTTGACAAATTTTTTCTTTTTTGTACGCGGGTGACAGACATTAATGATTTAAAAGCAAGAATCACAGCTGCTATTGAGCGAATTGATGTGGATATGCTGCAGCGTACATGGCAACATTTGGATTATCGATTGGATGTTTTGCGAACCACTGATGGTGCACATATCGAATGTTTGTAACAACGTTACTTTAATAAAAGAAACTTTTGAAAATACAGATTCTAAATAATCTTGTTTAAGAATTTTACGTGTGTTATCAAGAATTTTATTAAAAGATGAAATTGTACACATAATTTTCGGACACACTGGAATTTCTAAAAAACTTGTCAAAACTTGGTATAAAAAAAAACTTAATGAGATTCTCTGTAAAATGGGACAACAATGGAATTTCTACACTTCATGGTTGACTTTTAATAACAGCCAAAAATTGTACAGATAATTCTCGGACACCTGTATATATAAACACACACACACACACACACACACACACACACACACACAGGGTGTTTCATAACATGTTGGACGCACGTTCAGGATGGATTCAAGACCTGAAAACATTGAAAAAAGTTTATATATACTGTACATATGCCCGAAATCGCTTTGTTTCCGAGTTACAACCCGTTTTGTGTTCCAGCAATTCTTTCCGCAAACTGTTTACAAACACAGCTTACCGACAATGTGAGTGTGTACGAGACTTATTTCATGTATGGCCTTGCCAATTGTAATGTTTAGTACACTCTATGACATGTTTCAATATCGTTGAATGTAGAGCCATCAGTCAGTCAGAGGTGCATCGCGGTGTTTCACTGTTCGTATTCGTAAGTTCTTATCGTGAATAAGTGCATTCGAGTGAAAAAACAAAACCTTAAAAGTTTTTGTGCTATTCAGTGATAGTGTGCATTTGAAGTGAGAATGGAGGTTTATTCAAACAGAGAAATGGCAGACATGCATCTCATGTATGGACTTGCCGAGTGTAATGCGGCCGCAGCAAGACGTCTGTTTGCGGAAAGGTTCCCGAATCGCCGTCTGCCAGATAAGAAGACCTTTGAGAGAATAGACGAGCGTCTTGGTGATACAGGATCAATCAACAAGCGAGTTTCAGATGGTGGTAGACCAATCAGCGTCAAAATTGTTGCGTTGGAGGAGCGAGTCCTGAATCGTATGGAGGAATATCCTGGTCTCAGCACCCGAAGGATAGCAGCAGCAGAGGGCGTAAGATACACAACTGTGTGTAGAATTTTACGGGAAGAACAGCTTTATCCATGTCACATTCAGAGAGCACAAGGCCTTACTGAAGCTGATTTCCCACCACGGGAGGCTTTTTGTACTTGGTTCCTTCAACAGTGTGCTCGCGATCCTCTTTTTCTATCCTCCGTGTTGTGTTCCGATGAGGATGCCTTCACAAGAAACGGCGTGATCAATTTTCACAACACTCATCACTGGGCCGAAGGGAATCCGCATGCTATCATCCAGTCAAGGCATCAACAACAATTTAGTATCAATGTATGGGCAGGACTTATTGCCGACAACTTAATCGGTCCTTTTGTTTTGCCTTGAAGATTAACAGGAGAACCTATTCCAATTTTTTAAGGAATGATTTAAGCGATTTACTAAATGAAGTTTCTCTTGGTGTCCGATGTCGTATGTGGTTGATGTATGACGGCGCTCCGCCTCATTTTAGTCGAGTAGCCAGAGTCTATTTGGATGACCATTTCCCTGATAAACTGATAGGCCATGGAGGACCCATTACATGGCCTATTCGCTCCCTGGACCCGAATCCACTCGATTTTTACCTGTGGGATCATCTGAAATCCATCGTTTACGTGACGCCCACTGACAACGTTGAAATGCTTCGCCAACGTGTAGAACAAGGATGCCAGAAAATCCGAGCAATACCTGGAATGTTTGAACGCGTCAGGCAATCTATAACGAGGAGTGTTCAGGCGTGTATTCAAGCGCAAGGCGGTCATTTTGAGTACTTCCTTCAAAGGTAAGGCGGATACTTGCTGGAACACATAAAGGGCTGCAACTCGGAAACAAAGCGATTTCGGGCATATGTTTATATAAACTTTTTCCACTGTTTTCAGGTCCTGAATCCATCCTGAAAGTGCGTCAAGTGCGCCCCACATGTTATGAAACACCCTGTATATCCCCTTCTTGAATTTATATTTAATTATTCATTTATGTTTCCTTATTAATATGTAAACCAGAGTAATGAATGGAAATAATTATGTTTTAAAGACATTTGGCAATGAGTCACTCACTAAACCCCAGATTCATTCATAAAATGTAACAACCGTTTGTAGTACACAACAAATATATGCCACGTGTCGCTATCTGTTCTCAAGAGTGTCCTACGAATAATGAGCGCAACTGTACATTACATTTAAGTGCATTAACTCTATTCTAAACAATTTACTACATTATGCACTCATTAGTACTAACGCATGACAATTATTTAATTACAATATTTATCAAATATTTTACAAAATATCACAATTAGAGTCTGCAAGATGTATATAATATTGTATATAACATTTATTCTTTATTCTATAATTTAGACTGAAGTTAAATGCCCAATTTTGATACATTCGTTAACTATGAATATAATGATTATAAAACCTAATTATGTCGAATATTATTATCAAATAATGGATCACCTGAAGATCTTTCCCCCCAGGTAGAGCTGGGGGGAGATCTTCAGGTGGATCAGGCTGCGGGGAAGATCTTCAGGTGATCATATATATTTATATATATGCCCGGTTAGGTTAATTGAATGCCAGGTTATGTCAACTGAATGCCCGGTTAGGTTAACTGAATGCCCTGTTAGGTCGACTGTACGCCCTTGATGATTGGTTAGGTTAAGTCGTGATATTTTCGTTAGTTTACTCTCAAAACTAGTTAACCTAACCGGGCATTCAATTAACCTAACCGGGCATTCAATTAACCTAACCGGGCATATATATATATATATATAATTTTAAATGATTTTAAATACATAAAATACTAAATCACTAAGAAAATTTTAATGGTACATATTCTAAAGTATTAAAGCTGGGGGGAGTATCTCCAGGTAGAGCGGACTGGGGTGGAGTATCTTCAGGTGGATCGGGCTGGGGGGAGGGAATATCTTCAGGTGGACACTCTGGGAGGGAAGATCTTCAGGTAAACCCAATAATAACCTACTAGTATAATGAACCAGTAACGAAGAAGGAAGGGTGTATTATGAATGGAGCACATACTCGTAGATAACATGGATATCGTAGATAACATAGCATATAACAGTAATGTTATGAACTTGAAGCACAGCGAGAGAGGAGATTTAGAAACGATGAGGATAGAATTTGCTAAATCAGAGAAATTCCGAAGCTTGCACGTATTGACAAATTTCAATATTTCTGCATTTAGTTACAAATGATTAAAAAATATTAAAAGGATGAAATCATGTACGTGAAAACATGTGCATCAGTGAATAGTATAGTGAATGTACAGTATAAATTCTATAACAATATATGAATACGAAATATAGAAGTATGAAGATTTCGAATTTAATTCATGAAAGTATGAAATTAATATATCTTTAGGGATTGTTATGATTACTTTATGACGTCACGATATTGAGGTTCCGCTACGTTACATGTTGTACGTTAATCCGTTTACTGTGTTCGACAGATATTAATTAACAAGTTAAAGTTAACTAAATTTGGGTATATAAATCATTATAGGAATGAATAAAAAGAAAAACTTCAGAGGAACACAGTATTTACCGCAATGAAGAGTTCATAGACATGGTACAGATATAGTGCAGGACATAACGCGTGAAGTCAGAACTCATTTACCTCGTACCTCGTAGTAGTTCCGTGCGTTGGTTTCTCTCTTCACACGAAGGTCAAGTTGGTGGCCCCGCCATTAGGCCTGGCTTGATGTAGAAGCGAGTTGCTCTCTCCCGCTCTCCACCGCACATAGCCAGGCACACCCGTCTCATCTGGTACCGTCCTCAGCCAGGTATCTAGTCTTCTTTTGAAAACTTCAACTTTGACCCTTGTCACATTTCTGAAGTCCTTTGGAAGTTGGTAGAAAAGTCTTGACCCCCTGACAACCAAGTTATTTTCCTTCAGTGTCGAGGAGATCCCTTGTCGGGCCTTTAATTTGGGAACACTACACATTCTGCCTTTCTTATTTTCCAGTGTTGTTTGGATGGTAATTGGGTTTAGTTTGAGGTTTGGTACCAGTTTTTTTATCACTTTCCATATGTAGATTATTATGTACCTCTTTCTCTTCTCTCCAGGGAATACAGATTTAGTTTACGTAGTCTTTCCCAGTAGTTGAGTTCTTTGCAGTTATCAATCTTAGCTGTGAAATGTCTCTGAATTTCTTCTAGTTCGTTAACTTCCCCCTTTTTATGTAGGGACATCAAGACTGAGTAGTATTCAAGTTTTGGTATGATCAGTGTTTTCAGCAAGGGAATCATTACTGTCTTGTTCCTTCTTTTAAAGGTTCCTAGTACCTGCCCCGCAACTCATTTTGCTTTGTTTATCGCTATCTGATTTTGTCTGGATTTTCGCATCATCGGTCATTATAACCCCCACATCCATTGCTTTCGTGCTTCTTTAAATTTCCTGTCTATCTGGTTTTTACTCTATCTCCGTTTTGGGGTATTGAAGACTGATTCATACTGGGCTCTCAGCGTTTCACATATTTCTTTTAGATCGTCGTGTAGTGAATACTCTTATTTTAGTTTCAAGATAAATGTTAATTTTACCGTCTTGAATTTCGGAATAGCTATAAATTCATTTTAAATTAGTTACCCATCATAATTCAATTGTAAACCACATTAATACTAATTTTATGTATACTGTATTATTTTATTGTATGTAAACATAATTAATTATATATCACAATTGTCAGTTAATTATTTATATTCAAATAATTATTTTAATCTAATACCATGTCCATTTTGCAAATAAATAATAGAAATCCAAGGGTTATATTTTCCATCCTTGGTACTGTCGCAGTTTCGCCTAACGGACTCAATACGGCTAGTGAGATAATCACTGGTTGGCATTTAACCAGCGGCAGTGCTTATGGCTACATCATCCAGGTTAACCTATACCGGATAGATGCGCTACGGTCCCAAGCCGTAGCTTGCCTAGGCCCAACGACGACGACGACGAAAACCAACAATTGGTGACCCCGGAGTTGGATTCCCTCCTTTTACCCGAACGACTAGGACTAGACTGTAACGTCGTTCGTGCCCATCACCCCCTTCACCCGAGCGACTAGGACCAGACTGTAACGTCGCTCGTGCCCTCAGTTAATTATTTATATTCAAATAATTATTTTAATCTAATACCATGTCCATTTTGCAAATAAATAATAGAAATCCAAGGGTTATATTTTCCATCCTTGGTACTGTCGCAGTTTCGCCTAACGGACTCAATACGGCTAGTGAGATAATCACTGGTTGGCACTTAACCAGCGGCAGTGCTTATGGCTACATCATCCAGGTTAACCTATACCGGATAGATGCGCTACGGTCCCAAGCCGTAGCTTGCCTAGGCCCAACGACGACGACGACGAAAACCAACAATTGGTGACCCCGGAGTTGGATTCCCCCCTTTTACCCGAACGACTAGGACTAGACTGTAACGTCGTTCGTGCCCATCACCCCCTTCACCCGAGCGACTAGGACCAGACTGTAACGTCGCTCGTGCCCTCTGCCCCTCACCCCTGCCCGTGCGCTCTGTGCCTGCGCTCGTCTCAACCTCCACTCCTTCGTTGATAACTTGTCGTCTTGCTTGTACGTCAGCAAGCATAGGAGAAGATGCCTGACGACGCTGGTGCCATCTCCCACTTGAGCGTAAAGCTCCCGTCTTCTGGCCGGGTGATCCATTTATTTGGTTTCACCAAGTGGAATCACAATTCAACTTGGGAAGGATCACCGCTAGCAGGACAAAATACGATCATGTTTTGTCCTCTCTACCAGCGAGCATCATCTCTGAAGTCCGTGACGTCATCGTGTCTACTTCCACGAGTGAGGACCCATACAACGATCTGAAGTCTGCCATCCTGTGCCGCACCACTGTCTCCGAGCGTGAGAAACTACATCAGTAAATCTCAAAAGAAGAACTTGGAGACCGTAAGCCCACTCAAATGCTGAGGGCTATGCAGTGCGCTCTAGGCGAACGCGCACAAACCTTCGATAAGGACATCTTTAGACAGTTGTTCTTGCAGAAACTTCCTCCATCAGCTCAGCGTGTCTTGGCCACTATGGATCCTGCTACTCCAGTTGATAAACTAGCAGAAACTGCCGACAAAGTAGTGGAGATTGACACCTGCTCCGGTCAACAACGTGAACACACAATCGGAACTGGAGTTGAAAGTGGAAGTTAAGTCAACAACTCAACCACGTTTGTTCTCTGCTACAAAATCAACGGCAAAGAAGCCATTCTCGGTCAAGATTTACGAAGAGGCATCGTTCGAGTTCCGGGAAGATCTGCTTCTACCACTCTAAATTTGGAAAGAAGGCTAGGAAGTGCATCTCCCCTTGCAATTTTTCGTCGGAAAACCCCAGCAGCGAGTCCTAATGGCGTCTAGTACTCGCACTGCCAACCTGTTATTCATAAAGGACAGGAACTCTGGTGTCAATTTCTTGGTCGATGCTGGAGCGTCAGTCAGTGTATTCCCTCAAAAATCTGGTCATACGCACTCGGAATCTCCGCCTCTATACGCTGCTAACGGTTCACGCATACCCACGTACGGTACTCAGTCGCGTGAACTAAACTTGGGCCTTCACCGATCCTTCAAGTGGATTTTCATCTGTGCTCAAGTGCAGCATCCCATAATCGGCGCTGACTTCCTCCAGCATTTCAAACTCCTGGTGGATCTTGACAAGCGACGCTTATGCGACCAGGCCACACTGCTTTCTGTTCTTGCCAAACAGGTTGCCCTTCCGGACGCCTCGAACTCTGCACTTTCCCTCGTTCCCCTAATTCCATGTACCAGTGCCTTTTCAGCGATATCCAGGAATTCTTCAACCGATGCAGATGGGTGATACCATTAAGCACACCATTACCCATCACATTACAACAAAAGGTCCCCCTGTTTTGCAAAACCCAGACGTCTTGCCCCGGACAAACTGAAAGCTGCCAAATCGGAATTCCAGCTTATGATAGATCTTGGGATAATAAGACCTTCCAAAAGCAGTTGGTCCTCTCCCCTACACCTGGTCCAGAAGAAGTCAGGAGACTGGAGACCATGTGGGGATTACCGGTTTTTGAATTCGACAACCATCCCGGACCGATATCCGGTACCAAATGTCCAAGACTTTACTTCTCTTCTCCACGGCAAATCTATCTTCAGTAAAATAGACCTCGTTAAGGCTTTCCACCACATTCCCGTAGAGCCTTCGGATATTCCCAAGACTGCAGTTTGTACACCATTTGGGTTATTCGAATTTGTGAAGATGCCGTTCGGGCTACGGAATGCTGCTCAAACCTTTCAGAGGTTTATAGATGAGGTCACCAGAGGCTTAGACTTTGTTTATGCCTACATCGATGATTTGCTTGTGGCCAGCTCAACGGAAGAGGAACATAAGGAACATCTTTCACTCCTCTTTCAACGCTTAGAACAATACGGTGTTACTATTAATGCATCTAAGTGTGTGTTTGTACAGCCAACCTTGGAATTTCTTGGTCACACGATTTCGCAGCACGGAATTACCCCCTTCAGGACAAGTGTGAAGTGATAAAAAATTACCCTATGCCAAATAATCAGCGTGAGTTACGTCGGTTTCTAGGTTTGGTAAATTATTACCACAAGTTCATTAAAAACTGTGCCAGTGTTCTTGCTCCTCTACACGCTATGATCACACACAAACGCAAGGTAACGAAATTGGTATGGTGTAGCGATAGTTTACAGGCGTTCGACAATGCCAAAAATGCTATCAATAGTGCATTGTCTCTGTCATTTCCTATCAGTGATGCCCCCCTAACTCTGACGGTCGATGCATCAGATGTTGCGATCGGTGGGGTGTTGGAACAAACCATTAACGGTCAACAAGCACCCATCGCGTTTTACTCGAAAAAGCTGCAGCCAGCCAAACGCGTTATAGTGCTTTCGGACGTGAACTTCTTGCTATTTACTTAAACGTGAAGCATTTTCAACATTTCCTTGAAGGCCGAGAGTTTTGTGTTTTTACCGACCACAAACCTTTGGTCACTGTCTTCAATAAAAACAGCTGTAACCACTCTCCCAGAGTCATCAGGCAACTCGATTATATCTCGCAATTTACCACAGATATCCGCCACATCAAAGGTGTCTTGAACACTCCAGCGGATGCACCTTCAAGAATAGAGATTACTTCTGTTACCCTCAGCTCTACACTGTGGAATGCTATTGCACAGGATCAAGATAAGGATACGGAACTACAAGACCTGCTCAGAGAAGACTCCATTCACTCACTTTCCCTCAAGAAAATGAGTATGCCAGGATTGTCTGTGCCCCTCTATTGCGACGTATCAACAGCTGCTATTCGCCCTTATGTCCCTCCATGTCACAGACAAGCAGTCTTCACGGATCTTCATACGCCCTCCCATCCTGGTATCCGTGCTTCGCAACACCTGGTTACCTCTCGCTTTGTTTGGCCCTCGATGCGGAAGGATGTCAAACATTGGACCAAAACGTGCCTTGCCTGCCAGCGTGCCAAAGTCCAAAGGCACACCAGGTCCCCCTTTGACGCATTTCCGCCCCCATCCCAGCGATTTGAGGTAATTCATGTAGACATTGTTGGCCCTCTTCCAGTGATTCAAGGCCAACGTTATCTGCTCACCTGTCTCGACCGCTTTTCCAGATGGCCTGAAGCCATCCCACTTCCTGATATCCAAGCGGACACTGTTGCAAGAGCCTTTCTTCATGGATGGGTATCAAGATTTGGATTGCCGACAAAAGTCATCACTGACCAAGGTCGCCAATTTGAGTCTTCGCTTTGGAAGAAGTTTACCAGCTTGTTGGGTACAGTACATGCGCATACCTGTGCGTATCATCCGCAAGCTAACGGCCTCGTCGAACGCTTCCATCGCCAGCTGAAGTCATCCCTTATGTGTCACGAAGACTCCCATTGGATGGATAAGCTTCCACTCGTGTTGCTTTGGTATTCGCTCTGCATTTAAGAGTGATCTGAAGACTACAGCGGCTGAACTAGTCTATGGAACAACACTGCGGCTACCAGGTGGCTACTTCACTGCAGGGGATAAGTCATGTGATCCTACGGAATTCGCTCAAACACTTTCCTCTCACATGCAGTCCCTTCAGCCTGTTCCCCCTCGATTGACTAGCCAACAGAACATCTTTGTTTCCCCAGCCCTCCAGTCTTGCACCCACGTTTTCGTTCGTGTACCTGTCCCAAAACGGCCTCTCCAATGTCCATATGACGGGCCCTATGAAGTTCTCCGACGTACGCGCAAATCATTCTCATCCAGCGCGGTTCCAAGGTCGACAAGGTTTCTATCGATCGTCTTAAGCCTGCGTTTTTGGAATCAACCTTAAGCGAGGTACATGTAGCTACCAAAAAGGTCCAGGGGAAATCTGTGTCGTTCGGAACTCTTTGAACTTCCTCTCTGGTGGGGGAGTGTTTAGTGAATACTCTTATTTTAGTTTCAAGATAAATGTTAATTTTACCGTCTTGAATTTCGGAATAGCTATAAATTCATTTTAAATTAGTTACCCATCATAATTCAATTGTAAACCACATTAATACTAATTTTATGTATACTGTATTATTTTATTGTATGTAAACATAATTAATTATATATCACAATTGTCAGTTAATTATTTATATTCAAATAATTATTTTAATCTAATACCATGTCCACTTTGCAAATAAATAATAGAAATCCAAGGGTTATATTTTCCATCCTTGGTACTGTCGCAGTTTCGCCTAACGGACTCAATACGGCTAGTGAGATAATCACTGGTTGGCACTTAACCAGCGGCAGTGCTTATGGCTACATCACCCAGGTTAACCTATACCGGATAGATGCGCTACGGTCCCAAGCCGTAGCTTGCCTAGGTCCAACGACGACGACGACGAAAACCAACAGTCGGTTAGTGGCCTAATATTGGCGCGCGTTTTTGTTTTTCTTTTCGCATAGATATACACGTATTATGGATTTTCCTTTATTACTTCTACCGCCTTTTCCTCTTCCCTCTCTGTATGGCCCTGAATCAAGGCTTGTATGACCCTATCGATACTCTCCAGTTTTTCTTGTATTACTTTCCTGGTATTGTTGCTCTGCAATTAACTAACTTCTCCGATACTCTCTTTATTTTGCGGAATATTGTTCGCTTCTACATCTCGAACCAGTTCCTCTTTCCTTTTGGCTGTACTTTCGGAGCATATTTTTCTAAAATTTCCAGCGTCTTTTCTTCCAAGGTTGTTTGCATTTCTTCAGTTGTTTTATTCTCGGAAACTGTTTTCCACTTTCCACTTTATTTGGGCCATGTGTGATCGGATTGCTTCCCAATTTATAGTCTTGGAGTTTAAGTTAAAAGTCCCAAATTTGCTTCTTTCTTCAGTATGGGTATTGTCTTTTAATGTTTTGCCCATATTTGTTGATATCTCAATTATGTTGTGGTCTGACATAATAGTTGGTGTTATTTTTATATCAACAATCAAGTTCGCGTTATTCGTGAATACCATATCTTGGCAGTTATTTTATTTTTTCGTGTGTTTTCTGTTATCACTTGTGTCAACATAACCTCGTTTGTTAAAGCCATCAACATTTTTGTTTGCTCCTGTTATTCTCTTATGCCCCTATTGTCCTGGTGTATGTATATATTTCTACCCGCCTTTTTGTATTTTATAACTGGGAAGTTAAAGTCTTCGCAGAGTATTATATTGGGGGATGGAGAGTTTTCGGACTTTATATATGAGGGTATACACACACACACACACACAGTATGTATATATATAATACCTAATGAGCTCTATACATTTAGGGGTAAAAATGTGATAAATGAGTAAGGAAGTACAAAATGTGCATGCATGATGTCATAGGATTTATGGATGGATGGATGCAAGATGTTTACAACTAATATGATTGATTCCATAACAAGAGAGAAATGGGCGAAATGAGAATAATTGTGACGAAAATCTAAAACAATCGGAAAGGTTGATCACTCTTGATTGCACTTCAATTGCGGACGAAGTTAAGGAATACTCGCTCTTGGAGCGAACTTCTTCAGGCACAAACATGAATATGGTCCGAACTTGGGAATGGTAAATAGTGACAATATTACTTCGAGATCTTTGGCTTGTAGATTTGATGTTAGCTGCTTTATTCTATAGTTTCTTATAGTTGCCTTATCTAATGAATTGCAATTTTTCTTCAGTGGACTTCCTACTACTGTCGTCAAGCTGTTTCCATAAAGTCAGCTTGTGATTTTTAATATCATTTCATTTGATTTTACATGGTTTTCTTGTATCTTTACTCTTTGCATCTACTGTATGTCTGCACTCATTATTACTATAAACAGTAAAGGAACTAATACTCTACCTGGTGGGACCGAGTTGATAACTTCCGAGACTTTACATTTAGCTCCATATGCTATGATTTCTGTTAATTCTTATACAGTATTCTTAAGTTTGTTTGCTATGATCCTATGCTCACAGCTATCGAAAACTTAAGCACAATCAGTGTATATTACATATATATTTTGCATCTTATATAGTGCTCTCACTACATATTTTCTCTTGGTGGTCTTATAGTTGTGATGGGCATGTCTTTCCAGTCCTGCCCTAATTCCATGTTGGTTCGGATTGAATAGTTTATTTTTCGTAGGTAACGGGCAATTTTGGCTGTAATTACTAGTCAAAATACTTTACAATATTGTAAAAAGTGAGAGATACTGGTCAATAATTCATAAGCATTGCTTAGGCACTACTCTGTTATTGACTTTGTATGAAGAAGTAATGTTTATATTCTGTAATGTCAGTGGAACTTGTCCTGTGTCGAGTGATTTTCTCCACGATAAGCATTATGGCTTATGTGTATACTCGTTCTGTATCTCTTTAGGAACAAGGCACTTCATTTGTCTGACCATGGTGCTGATTTCTCCTGTATTTGTGACAGAGCATAAATTCAAGGGTAAAAAGGGAAAGTTTGCTACATGATAAGTCACTGCAACGGCATGTAGCAGACTTTTTCTTTCTGCCTTTCAATTGTATCCCTTTCTAAGAAGTCAAAATCTCTTTTCTTCTCGGGCACAGAAGAGCTACAGCGTTGAATTGTTTCTCAAGCAGTTTGCTAATTTTTTCTGCGTCATTTCCATATTCGTTAACTTCATCTTTTAACAGTTCAATATTTTCTTTACATTTCATTTTTCTTTTCCTGAAGGTATAAAAATATTTTGAGTAATGTTTTATGTTTGCTGCAATTTTGTATTTTTCGTCATTTGTTTTGCGAATGAATGTTTGCTTTAAGTCATTTCTCTTTCTCATAGTACATTTTTATTAATTTCACTCTCCTTGCGTTTGTTTTGCATTTGTGAATGAATATTTTTCACTGTTTTCTTCCGTTGTCTAAATAGCTTTCTGATTTTTTCTCAAGTTTAGTGGTTTTCATTTTGTATCTTGGGATTATGTATTAATGGTACTGATTCACTTTAATAACACTCCCCAACTAATTTTCTTTAATTACGCATGTATATAAGCCCAATCTAGTCTCTTTAAATTTAAATATATTTAACCTTTCAGATATTCCTTATATACTGTATTTTTCTATAAGAAGCTTTAAGTTTTTGGCTTCGAACTTCATTTGTATTTCGATTACCTCATTGTAAGAAATTTTTGTTTATACTATATAACATATTTATTGATTATGACATCACTGTTATTTCTCAAAATAAAGTCAAGTACATTCGCCTTTCGAGTCGTTGCGCAAATTTCTTGCGTAGGTTCATATTCTTCCATAATATTTACAAACAATTTTGCTTGAATTATGTTCTTGTTTTTATTTGAAATGTTGCTATTGAACTTCCTAACATAAATAAAAATAATTAAGTGAAAACTTTGTTTTTATTATCAACTGTGTAGTCAGTTTCTGAGGAAACTTGACATTTACGATGTACAGCATGTACATGGTAAGAACATTCTTATGATTTTGTGTTCTCTTTATTTTTGACGAGTATGAAGGTTTATTTCAGAATTAAACTGCAGCAAATTGATCTTTTGACTCTTTTTAAACTCGGGATGAAAATCAAGGAGAGGGAGAGCCTTTGATTTTCTTTTCATGGATCTTACTATTATTCTCTTTTATATCATATACAGAATAAGAACGAGTGCTCATAAAAATATGAATTCAAATACCTATGAAACGCAGGAGGACAAGTACGAGTATACAGTCTAAATAAATAAATAATATGTGTGAATTTAGACAATTCTTTCATCAAGCTGAGCATTATCAAAGGTGTCCCTAATATGAAGGTTCTGGAATTAACCAGATAGATCAGATAGAATTGCATTTTCGGTTTTCGGAATCCTATCGAAGATGAACTTTAAAATTCTATACGAGCAGGCTGCATTTTCATCATCATGAAAGGAATAAAATTTAATTCACAAAATCTAATGGCGATGAGGCGATGAGATGGTACGATCTTTGTATATATATATATATATATATATATATATATATATATGCAGGATGGCGCAAAAGTCAGGAACCATAGGCACATTTTATTAAATTATAATAAATGTTCGAATTGGTGGCCTTCCATTTGGAGACACTTTCTGACACGTTGAATGCATGATGTTTGACCATTCTGTAACACATTGGTACTGATTTTGGCACACTCAGATGTGATTTTATCTTTTAGAGAACGTATGGTTCTGGGTCGATCAGCATAGACTACGACTTGAGATGGCCCCACAAGAAAAAGTCAAGAGGCGTGAGGTCTGGTGACCTACTGTAGGTAGCCATTCGACAGGCCCTCGCCGTCCGATCCACTTGCTTGGGAATGTTTCATCTAAAGAGCTCCGGACGATGGTTGCGAAATGTGGTGGTGCACCATCCTGCTGAAATCACATCTCCGCTCGTTCTGCCAGTGGAATGTCGACAGTAGTATGACCGCAAAATGGGAGAGTGCAAATGCAATTGCATAATGGTTTAGAAGGCAAGGGGTATGCAACCTGGAGTTATCCCCCAAGCTGATCCCCCCAAAGGGAAGTGCCAACCTTTGTTGCCAACCCCAAAATGCGGTTGCAAGGGGTATGCAACTTGGAGTTATCCCACAAGCTGAACACCCCAAAGGGGCATACCTAACCTAAGGGAGCCTCTTTTGGGGAGAAGGTGGGACGGCCTCACCCCCCAAAGGGGCAGAAAGAGAGAGAGAGCGAGGAAGGTGGAGAGACCCAGAGGAGGGAACCCAGAGAAAGGGTGTTCGCTTGGCTGCCAGCCAAGCTCATATGACTCTTTCATCCGCCCGCCACTCTCTTATAGGTCCCTACTCAGCCAGTTGGCTTAGAAGGCTGAATTGCCAGTTTGTGCCATGTATTTAATTTATTCCATATATTAATGTTGGCTTAGAAGGATGAGTTGCCAGATTCGTTATTTATTAATTTAATTCATATATTAATCAGCCAGAGCCAGCAGGCGCCACAGCCAGTTGGCTTAGAAGGCTGAGTTGCCAGATAGCACCATGTATTTAATTATTCCTTATATTCACCCGTCAGTTGGTTTATTATATTATTCAGCCATTTGGCTTAGAAGGCTGAGTAGACAGATAGCGCCATGTATTTAATTTATTCCTTATATTATTCAGCCATTTGGCTGCTGAGTTGCCAGATAGCTCAATGTATTTAATTATTCCTCATATTCGTCCGTCAGTTGGACTAGAAAGTTCAGCTGTCAGCTTCGTTACTTATCTATTTGACAAATAGCAATTAATTAATTATTCTGAAAACCGAAACAAGTGATATGATCGTGTTCAAGGAATAAATAAAACGCCAATACAACGTTCTGTTTATGAATTAATGGATATACAATGGGATATATATATATATATATATATATATATATGATCAAATAATAGAACGGAAAATATATAATCATACAAAGCATAGTATTAACATTAGTACAGGAAAAAATATATTTATATATTAATTATATATATAATCATACAAAACATAGTATGGTCGACATATTAGTACAGGAAATATATACATATATATTAAATTATATTCAAAATATGCAAAATGTATAATCATGTTATCACAGGAAATATACAAAGCATATAATCATATTATTACAGGAAATTATATATATATATTGTCTTTACGTTCTACTGTGCAAAACGCTAAATCCGCATGTTATTGAGGCTATATCCACATCGGCATTACTTTGTACGATGTGGTAAAACTGTTCAAGCATCACTTCACCGTTTAACTGATGCGGCGGTCTATACTCAATATAAATGGCTTTCATATCGTTCAATACTATTTTTGTACCCACTTTACACTCGGCGGGCAAGTTATCTTTAAGCACAGCTAGAACACAATGAAAAGCACGCACAAAAATGTCATCGTTAACCATACCAATAAATACAAGTTTATAATCATGCCTTTCCAATCGGGGATTTTTTCTTAACGTCCCGAACTTTTCAATCGTGAACTCTTCTTCACTCGACATAGCGTGATTGGAAATATTCTATCAAATCGTAACGACACCTATCCACTATATAGAGGTACAGCTCTTCAGGGTGAACAGTGTAGGCGAGCTCAGCTCTGTACCTCTCAAGTGCTTTGTACCAAAGCACAGGATATATCGATGAATCTAAACCTTTTAAATATGCATCCAGATCTAGACCGTTTTCCCCCTGTTCATTCCTACATTCAACAAATCCGTCGAGCAGAGCGGTGTAAGCGTATTCAAGTACCGTGTCAAAATAAATCATGTCTGTAAAACGCGCGTCTAATATAGGCTTCAGCTTACGGAAGCCGACGATCTCATTCTGTCGAGGATGAAGCGGCTTCGTGTAGGGACAAGAACGTCATTATCAGCTGAGTTCTTCCAAATCAGTCGTATATCAATGCATGGTTGTTCGTTATTTACACTCAATGTAAAAACAATGGTATATGAGGAGGCGTCACTAATCACATCTCTTATTGTATCTACGTCAGCTGGTATTTTATAACGGTCCTCAGCCCACCTCTCAACTACCACGAAGATTTTATGCATCTCCTCAAGACTTAAATAAATAACGTTGCGTTTGCTCGCATGCTCGCTTGAACACGCGCAACGACTTCGTCACGAGGACGTCGTACGAGGCGTTGAGAATGCTTCTTAAAGGGAGTTCCATCGTATTCGCACGTTCACACGGATCGAGATGACTATGACACAACCACTCGGCGCAAGCTCTGAGATGACTATGAGCCACAGAGGACAAGATCAGCTCGGCGGGAGGAATGAATCACCCTGATGAAACGTGAATGGGTTTGTTCGAACTCGTATGCTCCGTGAGGAGTGAGTCACACCATAATCTAATGAAACGAGTGCGGCGCTGACCCAACATGAATCGTTGTATCCCATTATATTGGGCAGGTGTCTTGAGAAATTTTCCGATACAAGAATTAATTTCGGATTTAATGTTTTATCACTACCACTTCCCCGAATAAGCACCAGACATTTTCCTTCAGGGTAATTTTCACGAACTAAACACATTTTTTAAATGTTTTATCACTCCTAAACATCTTCACAAACCGGGGCGCTATTAGAGAGAAACATATGTTCATATTTATCCTTTTTGCTTAACAGGCGAAACTCATCTCTAAAATCTGTTAAAAACTCACACAACCAATTAGCCACAACCTCACTACAAACCTCATCATGATATATATTAATGTAGTGGTAAAAACACTTAAGATTGTCCATGATGACAAGATTTACATTTTCAGCCGTAAGGTACGAGTAATCGGTATAGTGTAACATGATATAATACCGTTTATCACACCACTCATCCACAAGACTCACTACCCATAACTGTTGTTTATCTTCTGATCGTGTTGCTTCTTCTACCACGCAGTGCACGTGAGCCTTTATAAAGCTTAGTTCTGTAACATACTTCAGTAAATCGTCTCTACTGCGAAATCCTACAACCCCCTCGCCAGAATATCCGTAGAATATTTGAATAGCCTGATCCTTCGCACGATTCAATGCAGCCTTAAAAGATGCAAAGGAGGAGGGTATAGGAAGTTTTTCAGTATCCACTACATCTACGCACTTGGCAGAATACCACTTCATAAATGTTGAACACGCGATATTAAAGGTGCCATTTTTCTTCTATGCGAGAGAATACACGTCTGAGCTCAAGGGTATACAGAGATCAACTGAGTACGGAAGGGTAGATGCCTGCTCAGTTGCGGCATGATTCACGTCGCCGGTCCTACAGTGGGCGGAACTTAACCTTTTACTGTACACACGCACACACGCAAAATAAAACTCTAGTTGAAACATGATTTATTTAATAAACGAAATAATCAAGATGTATATATTTACAAATACGTGTAACAATTAAGTTAGCAATAGACATATCAAAGATTATGGTATCCAAATGGTACGGTGTCATAGGTACCAGGCACCTGGTAGCGTTTCCTATAGGTGTTACGACACACCTTTGTGCCCCTAAGTTCCTTCACCCCCGCCAGCTTCTGCGCCCGAAATTGTGGGTGCCTACAGTCAGTTGGGGCGGCCGATCACCCTCATCATCCAAGCACACTAACTCCTTCAGCGAATCAAAGTTGACGACCCGCCAATTCGCCTGGTTAAGCGTGATACCCTTAGCCTTCACGATATACTTCGTTTCATTCCCTATCCTTACCCGTACCCCATAGGTCTTTGGCCCTGTTGACACAAACGAGTCGGCGTATGCGTTGTCCCCATACTCATCCTTGATCTCGTCAGTTAGCTCACCGAGGAACTCCCCAATAGCAGGCATGTATTCACCCCTCCTCGCTGTGAATATCACGCTATCTGTATCGGCATACAAAACCCGCCCAAGAGAATGCAATAGGCCCCAAAGTTTGATGCGGCGTAGGCTGTTGTGAAGCTGGCTACAGGAATGTTTGTAACCCGTGAGTATCTGTGGCCAATTCAGTATTGTTGTACTTTATTATGTAAGTATTACCTACATTCACAATCTCCATGACTCTTTATCGGGTGCGTTGGCGTAATCCCAGACTTCACTATAACTTTGCGCCAAATGAACGTTCCCTTTACCGGTATTCTGTGCAAATTTTCCCCAAAGACTGTTTAGGCACAATTTTGCACTAAAGCGCTTGCCAGGATTCTTTACAATTTGGGTACGATCAAGTTGTATACCTTCGTGGTCACGGTAACGCTGAATATAAGACGTTTTTTTCATCTTCGGTTTCAACCCCTCGCGGATATCCTGACGCCTCAACCTTATCCTTCAAAAATGCGTTTATATATGGTGTGAAAAGGTTGGGTAGCTTCTGAAACCTCCACACCTCATGTATCTTCATTATTCTATACCCATGGCGAACGGCTAGGGCCAGCTCAGGCTTGTGTATACACCTCTGATCTTACGCTGGTGGGGTGTATGGTCACAATCACCATTGTTCTCTTCCGCACACTTCACGCACAGGGGAAACATGAGTTTGTGATCTATAACGACGGGTAAGATCGGCATCCATAAATCGCGAGGGGGGAGCACGTCTACGAAAGAAAGGCCGAAATAGTACCCGTTCAAATTTCTTGAAAATCGTTGATGGAGGGTAGGTAGGTCCCACCTTTTCAGGCGCACCCACGGGGTACGGATTGTTCTTCATCACGTAGGGGTATAAAGAACAGAAATCGTAGTAGTGGAGCTTCACACCCTCCGTAGGTGGAAAGTATAGCTTGAAGGGATTTGTACGCCCACCGAACAAGCTATCACCGCATTTGAGAGGATCCAGTACCATTGAACGCTTGATCGTGTTTATTTCTTCACGGTACGCCCGTCTGTCTCCATCCGTGCATCATATCATGCTCCCACAAGACTTTGTGAGTGAACTGGGAGCTTATAAGTTGATCGCGGGTGCGCGTCCACGCAAGGCAGTCGGCAGGAGATCTACCGTGGATATCTCCTACGATTCCACACTCAGGACGGGGGCATCCATGCCACCAGCAACCGTTAAAGGAGTACACAGTCTTCACGCCAGTGACACGGTTTTCACTTAGACCATCAACCCAAAAAACAGGCCATTAACCTTAATGGTTCTTCCCCGTGTTGCGGGCATGCTTTATGTATACACCTGTCTGCTGCTGTAGGTGTATGAGCCAGTAAATAGCCTTGTGCCCATAACTGCGGGGTTGTTTCTGTGGATAATGGCTAAGGTGCTTTAGGCATGAAGTTATTCTTGAACACCGTAAAACATAATGAGCGATGGTGGTTGCGACTTGCAGCGGATCGCATTTGAAACGGCATATGTACATCCTTCTAAAGGCCTGGAAACATACTCTAAGCACGCGTACATCATTCACGCAATAACGCTCACATTCATCAGCTATATTATAAGGATTACGTTCATTAAAACTGTTGTAGTATCGATCAAAATCTTCACGTTCATCTGTACTCATACAATCATAGTTAAAGTAATGTTTGGGTGGAGGTAGACCTACGTAATTTAAAGTTTCGCTAGTGAGGAATGTGTAAGGGAAGTATCCTTTTGAAACTTCAGCTGCTACCCCATCACCTTGGGTAGCTTTGCTAATTTACAAGGTGTGAATAATAAAGTGTCTTTAAATTGTACATTACCTCTTATTTGCATCTGTATTAATTTGTTGCCTCTTTTCAATGGGTCACCTGTAAATATCTCAGAGGACTCGTGCTCAAGCAGCTCCTTATAAAGGAACTGTGTCAAATTTTGCCCCGTTATGGGCGAGAATATACAGTCATTTTTTTTAAAATTTTCCGCTAACTTGACACTATAAGACAAATAGTTTCACAGGGCTATCTTGGACATTCGTTTTAAAAACGTTTGTCCGTTTACCACATTTGTGACACTCATCACACTCGATCTCCATACACTCATCACAGATAGTTTGGCTCACAAGTAAATGTGGAATAAACTCTTTGGTTTCAGCGTTCGTGTATGTTTCTATATCGTAGTACGCACTTATACAAGGGTTGTTTTTAGGCTTGGCGTCTTTCATATAACATACATGCTTTACACCATCCGCCTTATATTTCTCATGGCATGTAGAGCAGTGAATTTCATCACACTTATGGGTAAATTTTCCCCAATTATACACCGGTCTGCATGAAAATCAATTTCTTTATTTTGAGTTGTGATTCTGAAGCAGTTCGCTGCGCTGAATTAAAAAATGCTACCAGTTTTTTCTATCACCCACAGTTTTAAAGTTATTAGCAAAACAATTTTGGGGCGTTTTGTAATTTTTTACCTTTTTTATCTTTAATTAATTTCGTTTTTTCATATTTTTCAGATAGATAATTCTAACATTACGTCTTTAAAATTTTAATAATGGCTTCTAGAGGATGTACCCACAGTCCAGACATATTTTGTTATATTTGTGGTCGGTATATTGTTGTAAAACAAAAGACAAATGTAACGACCTTCATTAAGAGAGCTTATCATGCTTATTTTGGAATTAAATTAGGAGATCAAGACAAAAGTTTGGCTCCACACAAGGTTTGTCTTACGTGTGTTGCGGCACTAAGGAATTGGAGCAAAGGTAAAAAGAAAAGTTTTCCATTTGGGATCCCTATGGTATGGCGCGAGCCTAGAAACCATACCAACGACTGCTACTTCTGTTCTTGCAATGTTAAAGGTTATAATGCAAAGAATAAAGAAAGCCTTCAATACCCATTCTTCCATCTGCAATAAGGCCGGTACCCCATGGTCCAGAAGTTCCTATTCCACGCCCACCCGAGAGTCTGGATCAATACAATTCAGATTCTGATTCAGCTCCAAATCCAGACAATGATGATGTTTATGAACAGCCAACAGCTGACCGAGATCCTAAACCATTAACCCAAGCCGAACTAAATAACTTAGTCAGGGATTTGAATCTGCCTAAGGACTCTGCAGAACTTTTGGGGTCTAGATTGCAGGAGAACAATTTATTGGCATCCGACACATACTTCGCTTGGTAAAGAAGGAAAACATATTTTGTTTCTTTCAGTTATTTTTTTATTCTTTAATAAACAAGCAATATGCTTGTCCAAGAGCTAGGAACTATTTAATTCTGCTTTAATTAGGTTTTACTCTATCACCTAAAGATTTCGTGCTACAAGGGGTGTTGTAATACCTCATCTGTCCCCAAATGTTAACGACCCATTGATGGGAGGGGAAGAGTATTTTGCTGGAACGGGACTGGTTGTTTATTATTTACCCTACATTATTATGTAAGCGTTACTGTAGTCTATAACAACAAAATTTATGGTTTAGCATGTGCAATCCAATGTTGGTCTCGATAAGATGGTTCACATTTGGGGATAAATGGGGGATTTATGACACACCCTGTAGTAAGAAAACCATACGTGATAGGGAAAAACTAACTATATTTTTGAGATCAGCGCACTCAAATTATATAAAATCGCCAACTAGTTTGTAAAAATCGATCGACAAGTTTTCAAATGTGTACTGGTGTTATCTCTCACGTGAAACATACCACATTCACAGATTCTCATTTTCCTGCACGTGCCAATTGATTTATGGAGCTCAAAACAGTTATTACTGAAAAATGTGCGTCTACACACTTTACAATCCCTCTCCTCAGCTTCAACTACACGGCTTTCACATTTGGTGCTTTTACACTGCTCACATACCATGTGACATTCTTTACAATGTTTCCCTATATCATCCGCAAACTCGAGACACCCCTTACACAAATCATGATGACGTCCATATTTTCGACTTTTATCATAACTCGCGTAAAGGTCCCTTATATTGCGGATGGGGAGATAGGATGTCCCTGACAGTCCTAAAATAAGTAGGGGTCTTGTACGATCTCTCACACAGGTTTTAAAAACATACACAGTTCTACGGCGATCATCCAGTCCAAATACAACTATACGAGCATTCATTTCCTGTTCTACCATTCTCAGTTCTTCAGGGCCCATGTTACAGTCAAACTCAAGTTCATAGTCTACAGCTAGTTTAGGGCACGCTCCACGACCGTAGGCAGCCAAATTTTTTGGGTCCGTGTATTTAGTATAGTAAGCATACGAGCCAAGACTACTGCTATAAAGCCGCAACCACGATCGACGTTTATATGCCGTCTAAAAATAGCCTGAGAATTGAAGTTAAGAGTATAAGGTGTGGCACTATGTCCCGCAACACGGAATACACGGTCAATATTTACCGTGAAGTTGCCCATATTGAAGGCTATACTACTTTGGGAGGCCTGCATTATACGACCTAATATATACTCTACATCTTCAGCGGCCAAACGCTTGAATGGTACTACTACCCAAAAATCATCTACAGAGCCATCATCTGACCCGAATCCGAAGGACAGCCCCGTCCTGACTTCACGCTCGTCGCGGTTCTGAAGGGCAAACTCTACAATACGCTCTACCACGCGACGTAGGCCGTGTTAATACCGTTGCTATACATGGAACTAGGATCAACCCTGACTATATACCGATTTCTAGTAAAGGCTTCGGTAAGGGTTGCGGTGCGCACCAACTCGAACGTTATACCATCCTCAACAGAACGGGGAGCTACTGTGGAGGACGAATAAGGGGCTATATTTGAGTAATGCGGTATTGTGTGGGTTGTTGCGTAAGACGTTCAGGGTTGGGGCTCTATTACTGCAGACTCAAAAGAACGGGGTGCAGCTGTGGAGGATGAATAAGGGGTTATATTGGCGGAAGAAGCTGATGTGGGGTTTGTTGCGTAAGACGTTGAGGGCTGGGGTTCTACTACTGTTGGTCTAACAACCGGCGCAATCCTGACGAGCTTTATACCTGACGTGGAGGATTCTTCATCATGTCTCCGCTTTGAACGTGCAACAGGTGTCGCTGGTGAGGGTTCATCGGAGGGTATGGGCATTGTAGATGCACGGTCAACGGGCTCATCCGTGATATCGATGATGGGGGGGCTGTACATAGTCGTCATTCACGGTTGTCTGGAAGAAGAAAACAAAATATAAGTAGCAGCACTCGATATTCGTAATATTTTGTAAATGACCCACTTAGGGGTGTGACGTGCTAGAAATGGAATATGTAGAAAAAATCAAATTCACGAGCCCATTCACATATATTATATCTGGGCCTACAGGTTGTGGTAAAACGGTGTTTATGCTTAAAATCATTAAAGAAAAGGGAGAAATGTTCTCAAAATTTGTGCATAAAGTTATATGGTGCTATTCGACATACCAATCTGTGTTCAACGAGTACCAAGACGATGTTTTTTTCCACAAGGGGATCAAGGACGTTAATTCGCTAAAGGGAAATGAACATACAGTCATTGTAATTGACGACCTCATGTTGGAGATGGATAAAACGTTTGCTGAGACATTTACAGTATTCTCCCACCACCTTAACGTAAGCGTGTTCTTCATCAATCAGAATCTATTTTTCAAAAATAGATACATGCGCGATGTGTCGCTAAATACGCAGTATCTAGTCTTATTCGCGCAACGTAGAGATGTGTCACAAATTGGGGTATTAGCCAGTCAAATGTTCCCGAATCAGCGTAAGGAGTTTTTGGAGGTTTATAAAGAGGTCACAAAGCAACGTTATGGATATTTGCTTTGTGAACTTCACCCGCGAAACACCTGAATATACATCTGAATATTAACCTGAAACCGTGTATATTCCAGAATGATGAATAGGCTAAAGAAATACCGCGAATTAATAAAAATCTATCAACGACTGCCTCGAGCATTGCAGCAGATGTTTGTTAAAAATATCGACTCTGACTTTTTAAAATGCATCTGTGAAATCTGCCTTAATGTTATAAAATGTAATGTTCCAATGAAATCCTCTCAGAAGACTCGCTTACGTCGTTACAAGAACATAATACGGACGCTCGCCCATAAAAGTCAGACTGTGGGTAAGAAAAAGCGTATTATTGTACAAAGAGGCGGTTCGTTCCTCCCCATCTTATTTTCAATTTTGGGACCTTTACTGACTAGATTAATATAATGAAGAAGGTGGTTGTGATCCCGCACGAGGTGTATGCTTCATTACAAAGGAGTCCAGACGCGGTTCTAGAGCCCCGTAAAAGTAGGCTTAAAAGAATGGAAAGTGAGTTGCTAACCCTATTAAACAGTGAAAAGGCACCTGATGAGAAAAGGATCTTGTACCAAGAGGCTTTGCAGAAATTTCTTCATGAGTACGAAGATTATAAGCATCCTACAGAGCTCCCGTGAGGCACAGCTCGAGTAGCGCTGAGCATAGCGACACAGGGCCTGAGCAACCAAAGAGTAGCGGAACACAGCACATCGAACATGTGCTAAAAAACAGCCTCCCCCATACATTGAGGAATAAAGGGCTAAGTCTTTATAATCTATTGAGTGAGGACCCCATCATACAGTGGACCGATACAGGCGAGGTCATTGTTGAAGGAACAAGGGTACAAGGATCCAATATCGTTGATATTGTTCATGATCTGGTGAGAAAGTGGGATAGGCCCTCACCAACAGGATGGAGGCATATTAAAGCAAGACTACAACAAATAAATGTCCCCAAAACATTGATAGGTAATCTGAATAGGTTAAAAGACTTGGAACATGCACCGCACGTGTCACAACTGAGTACACCTTCGCCCCCAGCAGCTGCAGTGTCTCTGAAGAGGAGAAAGAAGAGAGTAGACGGCCAACCTTATCCACGTGCCTCTAAAATACGCAAATGGCTAACGTATTAAGTAAGCACTATTATGACATTTCTAACCCTGCATCCTATGGTGGCGTTAATAGATTGTACAGAGGTTTTATGGTGTAAGGAAAAAAGATGTTGAGAGATTTTTACGGGCCAGGATGCTTATACACTTCATAAACCGGTGAGAAAAAGGTTTAAAACAGCCAAGACAACAGCCGCCTCGATTGACTCTATTTGGCAGGCAGATTTAACAGACATGCAAAGATATTCAGTGTACAACGATGGCTACCGTTACATCCTATTCATAATAGATGTATTCTCTAGATACCTGTGGCTAATTCCCCTGAAAAATAAATCGCCTGAAACAGTTGCTAAAGCGGCCAAAACGCTGATGTTGAAAGAAAACAGGATTCCTGGCTATTTTTGTACGGATATGGGAAAAGAATTTATAGGACGAGCTTTTCAGAACATGCTGTCAGAGTTTAATATCAGCTATTACACTTCCAATTCTATACATAAGGCTTCTTTAGCTGAAAGAGTTCAACGTACCATAAAAACGCATGCACCGATATTTTACACATAAAAACACATACAGATATATAAACGTTCTCGATTCATTGGCTTCATCCTACAACCGCTCACACCATCGTACGATCGGTACAACGCCTAACGATGTTTTAGAAAGAGGCAAGCCCGAGAAGAGATGGAGTGCCGCTACCACCACCACTCTGTGCGTTTCAAAATCAATGACTATGTAAGGCTGTCACGTTCGGGAAATAAATTCGCGAAGGGTTTTGAGCAAGGATGGACACGCGAGATTTTTAAAGTTAGAGCTATGATGCCTAAAGGTGAGATAATGATGTATTACGTTGAAGATTTGAATGGAGAAGAGATCTCGGGAGGCTTTTACCGCGAGGAATTGCAGAAAGTGGCATTTAATTTAGGAAAAAATGTGTTTAAAATTGAGAAAATTTTAGGAAGCAAAGGTACAGGAAAGAGAAAAATGTACCTGGTGAAGTGGCTAGGTTACCCAGAAAGCTTCAATACCTATATAAAAGCTGATGCAGTAATGAAGCTTAATTAGTATGCAGCATGACTCCAACCATTTCTACGTCACACTCCCGTCCTCCTCGTCCCTGTCTGTACACCCTAACAACACACTAGCCAACTTTGTAACAGAACTCCATGGGCCCATTGATTGGGTCGTGATTCGTATGAGGTGGGGATATGTGAAATTCAGCTGGACACCTCTTTTTAAATATTGATTATAAAGATCCGTTTTTACGATTCTTAGAACTGTGTGAGTGTGCAAAAGCCGGGTTAACTCGGGATGAAACTATACGTATCGCCCGGACTAAGGTTGCACAGTTTTTCAGTACAACAGTGACACTAGGACCTGGTCGTTATGGTTCGGTTGAAAATGTTGTGAGAGACTTAAACATGTGTTTAAAAACTCACCCCTTACGAATGATTTAATATACGAAATCGTAAACAAAGGAGGCCCTGCACATACTCTAATGCTAAAATCAAAGGTTAACAGAAATCTTAAAGACGGAAGAGTGTTCAAAATTATAACCGAGGGGAGTTATCGAGCAGCCTTCCAAAGAGACACCTTTCACGAGGTACCGGATGACTTGTCCAACTTAGTGTATCAGCTGAAGATGGAGAAATTGGATGTAAGGTCTAAGCATCCAGACATATGCTATATTTACAGCAATATAGCGGAACACCAGTTTGTTGGGGATACCCAGGCAAGCCTGCTACGCATGGCGCACATCCCCAACCATAGAGGAAGGAGCTTGAGTATTACATATGACATACCCCATTATGTGAATGTCGCAACTAATCTAATAACTAATATCTCAATATATATAAGAACGATTGAGGGCGAAAATTTCCCATTCGGTGACGGGAGCTTAACAGTGAAGCTACACTTTCGGCGCACTGAGTTATAATGGACAGAAAGCCTTTCACGGTATACCGAGGGGTGAGATACCAGCGTGGTAATGAACTTGGGTCCATTTTTTCATCCATACTACGCACCGCTGTAGTATGGAAGAAGGCGTTACAAACAGGTTTTAACGCGGCAGAGGACATATTGGCGGGCACTAAGCCTAAAGAAACTCTAAAAAAACATTTAAAGCGCGCACGGGATGAAATCATCCGAGACGCGAAGAGAAAAATACGTGGTGGCGGAAAGAAGAGAACTGCTAGGAAAAAGGGGTTACCATCACCTGGCATTAAAAGTAAAAGGAAACCAAAAAAGAAGTGCTCAAAGCGTATGAAACCTATGGCTGATCACTTTTTTAACTGATATAAGCTGAGGACGCTACTCTCACGAATCATAAATTGACTAATACTCGTCGAAGGAGGTGTCACTATTTCTGTCTCGTCATGGCACGTTTAATTCATCCGTGTAGTTCACAATGTTGTAAATCGGAACTGTCCCTCTTTGATATGCCCATTACGCAGGGCTCTATTAAACATAGTGACTTTATTACAATTAACCCATTAAACACAATTAGTTCACCCAGTGCCCCTATAAAATTCGTGATATCCAGCTCAGGCCCTTACTTTTTTGACCCGAGTTGCAAGTACATGTATGCTAAACTACGCATTGCCCATTCTGACAAAACGGACTGCGATGATAGTTATGCTGCCTACCCTGAAACCAACTTTCTGCACTCCATATTCAGTCAGTGTGACGTATATTTAAATCAGACTAACATCTCGGCAGGAACGGGGTACTACCACCTACGATCGCATCTGGAAAATGTCTTTAACTTTTCAAAAGAAGCGAAGAACACCTTTTTATCCGCCGAGGGGTATTACCACACTAAAGATGAAGATGGAATAAAGGATAAATTTAAAAATTCTAAAAAAAGAAATACGAATTGTTTGGACGCCTGCATACAGACTTTACTTTCCAGGAGAAGTTGCTTATGAACGGGGTGGATATGAAATTGAATCTTACCCGCACAAGACCTGAGATCTGCTTAAATCTGGGGGCTGACCAAGAAGAAGGCGCGAAACCCGTTGATATACACATCATGGAAACGTATTTGCGTATACGCCGAGTGAAATTAAGCTCCCCGAAACAAATAGAAATTGAGAAAGACTTAATACACGCCAGAGTGAAATATCCAATTAACAGGGTACAGATCAAACTGTACACGATTCACGCAGGGCTGGCAACGAAACAGCTAGAAAACGTTGCTCTTGGAGTCCTACCTAAAAGGATTTTAATTGGAATGCAAGACCACGCCTCGACGAATGGAAATTATAAAAAGAGTGCGTTAAAATTCGGGAATTTCGGGCTTAAAAATATTAATCTATTCGTAAATGGCATCGCTCTGGGTGGGGTAATGGATATGGACTACTCATCAGCTGGGGTGTTTCCGCTCTGCGCGAGAGCTTATAGTAGTTTGGGTCATAACACAGGTGCTTGTGATGAACTTGGTTTCGGCATAACACAGAAAGAATTTGTGGAACAGTTTAACATCTACTCATTTGACGTTACGCCTGACTTAACTGCTGGCGTAAATACGCATTCAAACCCCCAGCAGACTGGTACCATTTCAGTGAGGTTGGAGTTTGCCAAGCCTATGGACGCCCCTATTAGTGTACTAGTATACCTCGAGTCGCAAACCCTAATAGAAGTAGATAGATTTAGGAACGTCACGACAGATTTTTAAAATGGATGCAAATACACTCCAGAGAGGGATGAAGAGTGACTGTTTCGCGAGTTCCAAATTTATCGGGGTTTTTGCAAAGAATGAAATATTGAAGCTGGATACTTCGAGAAACTGGTACGGGGCAATCGTTAACACCGACATTGCGGGGGGGTGAGGGTATTCATTGGTTTGCAATCTATTTTAAAACTAAGGAAAGTATGTACTATTTCGATTCACTCGGCTTCCCACCATGGCATGACTCGACAATTGTACAGTTTATCGCACAGCTAGGCGTGCCTGAGATTAATTGGAATCCATATCGTTTCCAAGTATATTATACTGAAACATGTGGATTGTATTGTATTTTGTTTCTCATGCATATGTCACGTGGGAAGGGATTTATGAATTTTTTAAAATTGTTCGATTTATGCGACACAAATATGAATGATAAATATATGTGCAGACTGATAAAAAGAAGGTTCCCATATGTTAGTACCCCCTGTAATGTGTAAGATCTATATTGTGTAAATCTGTGTATATAATTGTATCCATTACGAATTGGGCACTGACACTTTTTGGACATGTTTTTCTACTGTGTAATAAAATGAAAATATATTGTGTTTTGTTCTTATCCTAAAAAAAATACTTACATAATCTCATCGATGACCACGCACTCGCTTGATCGGATGTGTGTCAATACCACGACTTCTGGTTGGCTGGATAGGCTAGGTGGGGTGGCTACCACTTCTTTATCACCCTTTCGTCAAAAGTGTTTATAATATGGTCTAGCTCCGTCTCGGTCCTGTAATTAAAATAGATGCATGAAATTGGATGCGGCTAAAAGTATTGTGTCCACCATATATATATATATATATATATATATATATATATATATATATATACTACTGTGAAAAAGTCTTGGCCAGTTGCAATTTCATTAATTTTAAGGTCATAAAGGTTAATAAAAGTGTACAAATGAACATTATAATGAAGTATATTTAAGCTAATAGCACATAGCACCACATAGAAACAAAAACCTTCACCAAAAATAAATGTGTTCCTAATATTTGGTATGTTCCCCTTTTGACTCGATAACAGCCTTGATCCTTTTCGGGATACTTTGCTGCAGAGACTCGAGAAAATCATTCAGAATGTTATTCCAAGCATCTTGCAAGACAGCCTATAGTTCATCCTGTGATTTTGGTTGCTTCTCTATCTTCTTTTGTTCCAGATAATCCCAAACAGCTTCAATGATGTTCAAATCTGGACTTTGTGGTGGCCATTCCATTAGTTGGAGCTCTCCAGCAGCCTCTTTTCTTTCCAAATATTTTTTGACATTATTAGCAGTATGTTTGGGGTCATTGTCATGTTGGAATATAAAGTTCCGGCCGATCAGACGTAATCCTGAGGGAACTGCATGGTGTATTAATATCTGTCTATACTTTTCAGCTGTCATGATTCCGTCTATCTTCACCAAATCACCGACTCCATTTGCTGATATGCACCCCCAGACTTTTATAGACCCTCCTCCATGCTTAATTGTTGGTTGTAGACAGATGTCTTTGAGATCTTCATTGGTCCGTCTCCTCACATCCTATCTTCTCTTTGTCCCAAATATCTCAAATTTTGACTCATCACTCCAAAGTACTTTTTTCCACTGTTCCATGCTCCATTGACGATGTTCCCGTGCATATTTTAATCTTTTGGCTTTATTCCCTTTCCTAAGTAATGGTTTTCTTCTAGCTACTCGCCCATGAAGACCATTTTTAATCAGTACTCTTCTAATGGTGGAAGGATGCACTTGTGTTCCTGAAGTTTGAGCAAGTTCTGATGACAGCGCGGCACTTGATGATCGTCTATTTCTCAGGGATGTAAGTTTCAAGTGTCTGACATCAGATTCCGAAAGTTTTCGAGGTCTTCCACTGCGTTTTCTGTCCGATACGATCCCTGTTTCTTCTTTTTTCATGATGATTTCTCGTATTGCATGTCTTGAAACGCCGGTTTTTTTGAAATTTCCGATTGGGAATTTCCCTGTTCATGTAAGAATACGATTTTGTGCCTGATCTCAATAGAAACCTTCGTCATTTTGGTACGGTCCTTACGTAAAACTTCAGAAAATACCTGAAACAATATAATATCCATTAATAAATTTAGAACCACTTAAAGAGTAGAATTATCATTTAATAACATCACAAAGGACATTAATTAACCATGAAACCATGTTGCTTTAAATAATATTGTGCACTACCACTAAAATGTATACAAATTGTAACTTAAATGCCCCACTTGTTGATTACAACACAGAATGGTCTATGGTGCTAAAAAATGAAACCTCAATTTAAATTAAATGTTGCCTTTAAATTGGAATGTGCCTCTACATATTAGATTGATTTGATGTATACAGCCTCAAAACACCAAGTATATTCATTTACATTACTCTAAGATTTAGATGTACGTGATTAATCAGAAAAATATATACCTGGCCAAGACTTTTGCACAGTAGTGTATATACATATATATGAGTCATAGGCGATGATTAAGCAACTTAGCAAAATCCTACTGTGTGCTGCATTATCGTAAAATCCAAAAGAAATGTAAAAACATACTACATAGCTTCAAAACACTTACATTATTTCCTCTACAGCCTGACTGTCGCTGTCCCGCGCCAATATCACGACTTCTGTTTCGATGGGTGGGTTTGGCGGGGTGACTATCACTTCATTCATTCTCCTTTCGTCAAAAGTGTTTATAATATGGTCTAACTCCGTCTCCGTCCTGTAATTAAAATAGATGCATGAAATTGAATGTTGTTAAAAGTATTGTGTCCACCATATATATATATATATATATATATATATATATATATATAAGTCATAGTCAATTATTAAGCATATTTTTCAAAACACCTTTATTGCAATTTGGTAAAATCCTTCTGTGTGCTGCATTATCTTAAATTCCAAAATAAATGTAAAAACATACTATATAGCTTCAAAGCACTACATTTTCTCCTCTACAGCCTGACGCTCGCTGTCCCGCGCCAATACCACGACTTCTGTATCGATGGGTGGCTTTGGCGGGGTGACTATCACTTCATTCATTCTCCTTTCATCAAAAGTGTTTATAATATGTTCTAGCTCCGTCTCGGTCCTATAAGGCCAAATAAAAATAAAGAGATACAATAAGAGAAAATAGCGCGTATGTAAGAAACAGATAATTCTTAAAACTTTTAATATTTCTAAAAACCTACCTGTACAAGAAATGTACAAATATGAACACCCCCATATATATATATATATATATATATATATATATATATATATATATATATATATAAGTATATATAAGTATATGTATATATAAGTATATATAAGTATATATATAAGTATATATAAGTATATAAGTATATATATATATATATATATATGCTAACAGACATAGACAGCGGAGTAAAGAGCAATAGTATAGTAACATCCTTTGCAGACGATACAAAGATCAGCAGAAAAATCAGCGATGTACATGACGTGGAGGCCTTGCAGAGGGACACGAACAAAATATACAAATGGTCAGAAGACAACAACATGTCATTCAACGCCGAGAAATTTCAGCTCTTGAGATATGGTAGAAAAGAAGAACTTAAACAGACTGCATATTATGCTCCAGATAGACAGGAAATTCAGAGAAGCATGAAAGCGATTGATCTCGGGATAATAATGACAGATGATGCGAAATTCGAAACACAAAATCAGATAGCGATAAATAAAGCAAAAAGAGTCGCCGGACAGGTTCTAAGAACGTTCAAGAGAAGGGACAGGACAGTAATGATTCCCCTGCTAAAAACACTGATTATACCAAAACTTGAATACTGCTCAGTTTTGACGTCCCCATATAAAAAGGAAGAAACTAATAAACTAGAAGAAACGCAAAGGCATTTCACAGCCAAGATTGATGGCTGCAAAGAACTCAACTACTGGGAAAGACTACGTAAACTAAATCTGTACTCACTGGAAAGAAGAAGAGAGAGGTACATCATAATCTACATATGGAAAATGATCGAAAAACTGGCACCAAACCTAAAACTAAACCCAATTACCATTCAAACAACACTGGAAAATAGGAAAGGCAGAAGGTGTAGTGTTCCCAAATTAAAAGCACGACAAGGGACCTCCTCAACCCTGAAGGAAAATAGCTTGGTTGTCAGGGGGCCAAGACTTTTCAACCAGCTTCCTAAGGACCTCAGAAACGTAACGGGGGTCAAAGTTGAAGTCTTCAAAAAAAGACTGGATGCCTGGCTCAGGACAGTACCAGATGAGCCGGGCGTGCCTGGCTATGTACGGTGGAGAGCGCAAGAAAGTAACTCGCTCCTCCACCAGGCCAGACCTAGAGGCGGGGCCACCAGCTTGACCTCCGTGTGAAGAGAGACCAACACACGAAACAACATAAGGTAAGGTAAGGTATATATATATATATATATATATATATATATATATATATATATGCAGAAATACCTACGAAAGAGCCAGGCAATATTTAAAAAAAATGTAACGCATTTATTGCAATTTGGTGATTTCCTACTGCGGTGCTGCATTATCGAGAAAAATGATGGTCCAGGCTCAATTGTGTTAAGTTAGGTTAGGTTAGGTCAGGTTATATTATACACGAGAAAAATTCATCTTTAAATTATCGAGAAACAGACAAAACAATGTGACTAATTTTACGTTGTCGAAAAATTCAGAAGAAAAGGATATTAGATTGTCAATTTATATGGTAATTAGCGCTGAATGAACCGGAGAATATAAACACTTACGTCTCAATTGAATTGCCTGTAGGTTCTTCCGCTGTGTTGCAAATTGCAGCGATATTCTGGGTAGAAAATAGCTCATTCTGGTCTACTGCGGGGGGAGGCGGGGCGGGGGGGGGGAGGCGTACAGTTGATCCATGGTTTGTATGATGCACTAAATTGCGAGAAACTGACTCTCTGCATCGAAATTCACCATTTATAGCGGGGGCATGTGACCAACCCACAAGCGCGAACCTTGGCACCCTATTGGCTAGCTGCGAAATTTGGGTGGTGATTAGAACCTACGCCAGCATTTTCGGCCAACCCGAGAGCCTGCCCCCTTTCCAAAGAACCGTGATTGGGTATTCCACGAAAGCTGGGCATGAATTTTGGGCGGAGTTTAGCTATAGGCTTGCTTGGAACCCACCAAGGTCTGGATACAGTGCTGTGATTGGTTGCCCGCATCAAATCTGGGTGGGGCGTCTGTTCCGATGCATTGGTCACCATCTGATGCAAATTTTATTTTTCGGTAATATTTCCTATCGTTCGACAAATATTGATTTAGGATTTGAGAACCAAAACACCTGGCTGTTTGAAGCGAGTTTGTGGTCCAGAGATCCCTTTGTTTATTTTCCTGACAATACATTTTATTTTTCTGCGAAAAGTGGGTAAGCCCTTACGGCCTTATTTAGGTTATATGGTTACTTACAGATGTTTATATGACGGTAAAGGTTTCAGGTTTGAAAAACACATTTTCTGTGTTGTATTGTGCTGCACTGACCATAGTGTAAATAAATTTAAAATGAAAAAATCTTTACCATGCGATATATACAATATATTGTATTGTGTGTGCTGCTCTAAGGGTAATCTGTTTACCGGCCAAATGGTTCAGATTTGTTATTGAAGATACATGCTATTTGCTCTGAAAAGCACCAAATCGACCATTGTTTTGTTTGATAGGCCTAAACTTACTTTAAAAATAGAATAAATACAATTTATATTTAGTGTGTGTGTGTGTGGGTGTGTGTGTGTGTGTTGGGTCAAACTGACATAAATATGGTCACTAGGATACAGGTAAAGGCGCGGAAGGGGACACCAACTCGAATATTCTTTTGTATGATAAAATTTGTTTGGTGAATTGTTTGTTAAGCAGAAAAAAGGAGGCTTCAGCTTTTGCCTTCAAGGACTACGATAAGTTAATCTGCAGAAGTGTCACAAATATAATATGGTATGAAGGAATGAGAAACACCTGTTCTAAAATTGCCTTCCTGACCATAGATTGAACTCGAAAGATACGACATAAAACGCGCCTTTACCTGTATATTTCCAAGATTTCCGAAATTGAAATATATATATATATATATATATATATATATATATATATATAAAATACAGTTACCAAAAATATAAAATAAGTTACATGCCTAAAACTTTACTTTAAAAATAGATTAGTTACAAATTTATATTCATTTTCAGCATTTATTGAGTTGTTCAGAATAGGATGTTTTATATATATATATATATATATATATATATCATTAGTAGTGGTAATAATAATAATAATAATAATAACTTCACGTTTATTTAGAAACAAGTATTGACAATCGTGTCAAGCAGCCGTGGAGCCCCGCCCGGGGTACGAACCCGGTTCCTTTTAGCACACGTGCACTGTGACACTTGGCTGAGGTACAAGGCGCCCAGCAACCGGACGGGGTGATGCCAGGGGCGCCTAGCAATCGGACGCACGAGGCTCGTGACCGCCAGCGCCCGGCGCATCAACTGATGCTCGCAGGTGATGACGCCCAGAGGCACTGGCTGATGATGCCCTGGCATTATTAAGCATTGCTTTAATAAAAATTTTCTGATCTTGTTTGTTGTAACCGTTGGAGAAAGTTAATTAAAAATTTCTGGAGATAAAATTCCAATAAATACAGTTAGATTTTACGTGATAAGTTTTCTTTTTGAATTGAAATTTATCCACGCACGAAGTGTTCATTTATTTTTATTTTTGAATTGAAATGTTTTACGCCAGTTTTAGACGCACGGGGAGAGCATTAGGGTACCCTGAGTAACAAGACCTGTCTGGGGTGTGAACCCAGCCCCTTTTAGCGCACGTACACTGTGACACCTGGCTCTATTACGTGTGAGTTTTGCGTTTTGCATCGTAGAACATAAAGACAATATATTTAAACTGTGTGTGTGTATATATATTTCCTGCACTAATATGAATATACGTATCGTATATTTTCAATATATTTAATATAACTGCATATATTTTTTCCTGTGCGAATATTTGATAATGCACCGTTTTGAATGATTATATAATTTCCAATCTATTATTTGACCATATATATATATATATATATATATATGGCCCGTTATATATCTATTAATTCATAAACAGAATGATGTACTGGCGTTTTATTTGTTCCTTGTACACAATTATATAATTTGTTTGGTTTCGGATTTCAGAATAATTAATTAATTGTTATTTGTCAAATCGGGCTTCTAAGCCAACTGGATGATTATTATATGGTTGACCTCGGAGGCACTGGCTGATGATGCCCGGAGGCACTGGCTGATTAGACCAACTGGCTGATTATGGGCACTGTAAGAAAGCGGCGGGCGGATGAAGGAATCATATGAGCTTGGCTGGCAGTCAAGTGAATATCCTCTCCTCTGGGTTCCCTCCTCTGGGTCTCTCCACCTTCCTCTCTCTCTTTCTCTTTCTGCTCCTTTGGGGGGTGAGGCCGTCCCAACTTCTCCCCCAAAGAGGCCCCATTAGGTTAGGTATGCCCCTTTGGGGGGATGAGGTCGTTCCACCTTCTCCCCCAAAGGGGGTGGGGGTGCCTTACTACAAAGGGGGCGGGGGGTGCCTTTCAAAAAAGGGGGTGGGGTGCCACCAATGGGGTGGGGGTTGGCACTCTTGCAACATTATGCAATTGCATTTGCACTCTCCCATTTTGCGGTCATACTACTGGGCCACTGGCGTCCAGTATGGGCATTCGAAATGTTTGCAGCATATGCAGATATATTTCACTTGTTACATTGTCGTCGAAAAAGTACAGACCAATTAACCGATCCCCCCAGAGCGCAGCCCACACCATAATTCGTGGATCGAATTGCACATGTCCCTCCTCCATCCAGTGGGGGTTCTCATTGGCACAGTAAAGTGCATTATGCCTATTGACACGACCGCTGAGGTGAAATATCGCTTCGTCGCTGAACATGATCCTTCGTTGAAGCTGTCGATGTTGTAGAAACCAGTGGCAGAACTCCACACGACGGTCTGTGTCGTCACGGTGCAGTTCCTGAACAAGTTGGACTTTGTAGGGGTGGAAACGATTTGTTGTAAGAATTCGTTGAATGGATTTTCTGGAGACACCCGTTTCCTAGGATAACGTTCTTAAGGACATACGTGGGCTGTTTTGGAGGTGATTGAGTATCGTTTGTGATGTTGCTGAATCGGGTGAACATCTTGGCCGGCCATGATCATGAACCCTTCCCATTTCTTTGAAGCGAGTGAACAGTTTTCCAACTGATGCCTGAACAACTGGCGCCATCTCAGGGTGTTTGTCATTAAAAGCAGTAGCAACTGATCGGTGTGTGTTACCACGCCTTGCACACATTAAAGCTATTTCCACCCGTTCATCTATTGTCAATTTCTGTGCCATAGGTTCAACAACAAATCTGAAAAGAACAAAACACATATTAAAAACAAATTATTAAAATGTGCCTATGGTTCCTGATTTTTGCACCACCGTGTATATATAAACGTATATGAATTTTATGCAGAAAATAATCGTAAATCCATGCGTTTATTTGTTTATTTAGGTTATTTAGGTATAGTTAACGTGTATATATAATTTTATATGGTAGAACATTACGTTATTAAGACTGAATTTCGATCTCATAATTGACTGCTGAGAAAAATGTGAATTTTTTAATAGTAGTAGTTTCGTAAAAAAATGTGAAATTTTACAATTTAACTCCCGCATTCCAAAATCATTGGACGATTGATTTTAATTGTAATTGTATATTTAACCACTTTAATCGTTATAATTATAGTCTAATTTTATTATTTAATATAAAATACTGTGATACATTGTAAATGCAAGTCATTTCACTATGATATGAAAGGATTATGAAACTGAATAAGTTGTCGATCAAATAAACCTTTTTTCTTTTGTTTTTTGTCAAATGATAATTCTTACTAAAAATATCATACAATACATAAGTGTAGTCAAGGGGGGATTTAGGGCGGACGATCGCCCCCCCCCCCAAACCATGAGGCCTCTAAACCTTAAAGGTAAAGAAAGTGAAGGAAAGAAGGAGATCGGCAACATAAAGAAGAACCAATACAAAATTAGAGTGAAGCATCCTATAAAAATAATCGCTGTTACAAAAGAGTGCATATAGGGACACAGTGATGTTCAAAAGTAAGACATTTAATATACTGTATATTTTTCTTTAGTTGCCCTTAATGAGGATGCTTAATAAAATAGTAATGTATGATAAATTAAGTATCAGACATTGTTGCGGTAATTTTATGCCTCAGTGGGGTTTACCGTCATCTTAAGGAATTAACTTCTTTGACCAAAAACAAATACCTTCCTGCATTCTTTATAGGCAGAACAAATATGTGATAATCGTTGGCAATTCTGTCACATCAGTTGCTTGCCAATGTATTATAATCTCAGATTCTGGACAGTGACCGCTCCCCGCTCAAAAAAAAAAAATTGTGCTCCGGATCTGCCTGTTAGAAAATCTAGAAGAGGAAGAGCTATTGTTGTCCCAAGGCGATATAATGACTAAGATGATTGATGCAGCATTGCTTGTATATATTAAGTTAAGGTGTATATATATCCATCTCATAATTGTAAGGTTAGTGAAAAATTCACTTAATTTAGAGTTAGCATTTTTGGGCTCTTCTGGCAACATTGTTTGGGCACTCTTGTGGCATCATTTTTTTGGGGCACTGGCTCGTTCTTTCTACTCGTTTGTTGAATGCGGCACTTACAGGGCGTGGTCTTATAGAGAGCTCTCTTGTAATTCAGTTTGGTTGTTTAGATACAAGATTGTTGCATCGTGCAATGTGCAGGTTGTGTGTTGCAAGATTTAGAAAGAAGACCATAAATAGTGCCCCTTTTGTTTTTTATCTAAATTTTATGCAACTGAGGCCTAAGGTAGGCCCACATCAAGTCAGCAACCCTGAGGTAGGACCTAATAGGACCTCAAAGTCCGTAAGTTTTAGTCTAGCTTAACTTGGGCTGTAGGTTGAACTGGCCCTTCAGAGATTGGCCGTTCAGGGCTCAGTTCGGATTCTGAACCCAATAAAATAAAAAATAACATGGTTCTTCAAAACCGGATTCTAGCCCAAGACTGAGTCAGTGACTATTTTTCGGCAAAGTTCTGATTGTGCAAATTGTAGCCCAAGTTAGGCCTGGCCGGGTTAAGCATAATTGAGTTAAGGTCCCAGGGTAGAAAGTTTGGTCGCCCAATTGTGAAACTTGGCTGCTAGTCTGTCGTTGTTTTGGGCCTACATTTTTACCGGTTTGGTTAATTTTGGTTTTATTGTTCGTAGACGAAGGTTGCAGACTTCAGTGCGCCAGTTACTTAGGTAGAAAATTTGGTATTCCATACTGGTCGTTGGTTAGTACCCCAACTAAGCAATTCAGTTTATTTGAAAAAAGCAAAATTTTAGTTTGATCAGTTTGGTTAAGTATTTTCGCCAATTTAGCTTATTTGGCATTGAGCCCAATTGTTGTTTGCATTGAAGATGAGTGCAACTGAATTGAACAAGTTTAGAAAAAGGAGAAGCGCCTACAAAGATCTAATTACAAAGGTCATTGTCACTATTGATTCTGCCATAGAGCAAGAGGATTTAAGCTTAGTGACTGCACAGCTTTCCATATTAGAAACTAAAAAGGATGCTCTAAGCGAAGTAAATGTTAAAATTGAGGTTCTTATCGAAGAGAATGAAATAGAAAATGACATAATTTACTTTGAAGAGATTATTGATGACATAATTAAAGTATGTCACAGAGCAAAAGAGTTTAGCAGCTCAGTACAATTAGAGACCAGGTCTAATAATGAAACACAGCCCTCAACAAACGGTGTTTGTGAAGTTAAGGTTAACAGATCTGCAGTTCAATTCCCGAGGCTTGTACTCAAAACATTTTCTGGGAGTATTTAGGGATGGCAAGGATGGACAGACAGTTTTCAATCAGCATTTCATTCTAGTCAAGTGTTAAGTGCGGTGGAGAAGTTTAATTATTTGCAGTCCCTCTTGGAAGGGGAGGCAGCAAAAATAATAGCAGGATTAGCATTAACAGAGGCTAATTATAATGTGGCTTGGGATACATGAAAGAAACGGTTTGGTAAGCCAGAGATCTTAATTAAAAGCCACCTCCGTGAACTTTTAGCTATACCTCCTGTTAATAATCCCAATAGTGTCATGGAGTTACTGCAGTTATATGCTGAATTTGAAGTTAGAACTAGGTCCCTGGACAACTTGGGTGTAGGAATGGAAAGGTATGGTATAATGTTGGTCACAACACTGGAGTCTAAATTGCTACTCAATTTTGCTTGAATTAAGTAGGGGACACTCTACAGAACATGTGTACATCCCCCTTCAGAACATGTTAAGCCTTTTAGGCACAGAATTAGCAAGACGAGAGGGAATTGAGTTTGCACATCGGGATGTTAAATAAGGGGATAAAGGCAGTTACAGCACCAAAGTTTCTACAAAAAGGAATAGCCCAGGTACAGTGTCAGTTCTACATGCATCCTCTGAGAATTAATTGAAGGGAATCAAGGAATGCATATTTTGCGAAGGCAAGGACAAGTCATAAACATGTGAGGTGGTTGAAGCTTTACCTGTTGAGGAGAGAAAGGACAGGGTAACTAAGTCCACAGCATGTTTTAAATGTTTTTTGAAAGGTCACAGAACAATGTTTTGTAAGTTTAAAATTCTGTGCAAAAAATGCCATGGCCGGCATCAGCCATTATTGTGTGAAAACACTCCTAGTAGGCCTACCCCAGAAGTAGAGACATCAGTGGCACATGCCACTGCTACGAAAGGGAGTAAAAGTAAAGGGGAATTATTGCAAACAGCTGCAGCATTATTAATTGGGAATGATGGAGAAGCTACTGTAAGAGTGTTGTTTGACAGTAGTAGCCAGTATAGCTTTATTAAGACCAGAAGTTCCAGAAAATTAAAGTTTAAAGAACTTAAGAGGAAAACTTTAAGAATTTCTAGGTTTGGGGGTACAGTTCAAAACCGAACCAAAGTTAAGAAGGTAGAAGTTCTGGTTAAGGGGTTTTTATTGTAAGGGTCTTATTTATTATTACAGACCTTTATGTAAATAATTAATTAAATGCCAGGGTCACCAGCGCCCAAATACTAGATTGGCATCCAGCACTGCAGCGCAAAAATAATTTTAATAAAAAAGGAAGGATTGATTATAAAAATCGTCAACATGAATTTTGTATTTTATTGACAACAATTAATAAACTATGTGCAACAATTATTTGTAAATGCAAAGGGGATTTTTACCCGTAACAACTTTGATTGACATATAAATGCGGAATTAAATAATGGCACCGTTTAGCTAATATATAACAGTCTGCAACTAATACTGATACTAATAATAATAAATATGTAACATACTAAACTAATACTTATATGGAACAGGTACCAAACTAATATGCAATAAATACTAATAGGTAACTGTTACCAACATACAACTAATATTAATAATAATATGTAACAGATACTAATAATATGTAAATAATAATAATATGTAAATAATACTAATAATGATATGTAAATAATACTATGTAAATAATAATAATATGTAAATAATACTAATAATGATATGTAAATAATACTATGTAAATAATATAATATGTAAATAATAATAATATGTAAATATAATATAATATATAGCCACAATGACAACCTTGTCTGCAAAGAGAGAGACAAGAATACTGTAAGTAATATTCCAGACAAAAAAATTATACATAATAATGGTAAAAATTGATAATTAAAATATATATGCTATATAGGCCTAGTAACCTGTGGATGGTGAATTACAGTTAATCCTCATTATGGGATTGTGTTAAGTTGAACAGGAAAACTAAAAAAGTATGTAGGCCACAAATGACTAGTAGGCCATCTGCTAAGGAAATAACATGAAACATAATAGGCATATAAAGTAAAATATACTAAGAAAATTAATGGGCAGGCCTATGCCTCTTCAATATAGTAGAGCTGAGGTTAATTATTTAAAACGAAGGCTATGGTAGGCCTCAGCTAGGCTAGAGTAATTTACAATTTGGCTTTTGCCTACATAACCTAACTTAGCCTAAGGTAATTTATTGCATGAATCTTACAGTACTATTTATAGTATGAATCTTTCAGTACTAATCACAAACAGTATAAGGCTTGTTAATGTCTGCAGTATGCGGTATTGCATACAGATATGCAATAGTAAAAAAATAAACATTATATAAGAAACATACCACGAAGAAACTTTGCTTGCTGGCGCCGTGCTTTGATTTTATATAAAAATGTGGAAACGGCGTCCCTTGTGTTGTCGTTGCAAATAAGTTTGTTTCTACTTCACAATTTTACCAACAAGCCAAAATAATCCTTAAAAGCAAACTCACGTCTAGTCACACCATGCCCCCAAAATTTACATTGTTTAAAAGGCACAAAATATATTTTTATATTTGCTTTGAACTTCTTTAATGATTGCACTTTAATTTTTAACTAAATTACTATTCACTGCATGCTTAAGAATTAAAATTAATCACTGGACATTTAATTTGTATTTATTTATTTAGACTTAAAATATTTCACTCGCGCCAACTTGTGGCAATTTTCTCTAATAAAAAATAATCCTGTGGTGCAAGGCACTACATTATCACAAAGTCCCACTTTCAAGGTCCAAGCTGTAGAGATTGAGGAACTTTGTGCTCCAGTCACTATTTGTGTAGATATTGCATGGGCCCAAGAATTGCAAGTTAAAGGAATTAATTTAGGCAATAATAAGTTTGAAGGAACAGAAGATATTACTGTAGTCTTTTGATTGGAGCTGACTATTATTGGGACTTCATCACTGGTAACATTGTCCGTACATCTCAAGGTCCTGTAGCTATTGAAAGTAAGCCAGGCTGGATGCTAAATGATAGCTATTGCAATGAAATGGAGGTTAAAGCTCTTTTTGTTAAGATTGAGGAGAACAGCCGTGGTTTGGAAAGGCATTTGAAAGCCTTTTGGGAACTTTAATCCATTGGCATAAAGGACAAACAGGAAAAGCAGGCAAGTACAGGGAACAGTCATGTTTTAGAGAAATTTGAAAAAGGTATTGGGTTTAGAGATGGTTGCTACGAAGTTGGCCTCCCTTGGAAGGATTTTTGCAAACCCAGCTGAAACCTTCAGCTATCTAATAGGAGGTTAGAGACTTTATTGCACAGGCTAAGGAAAAATGAGGAGTTGTTAAATGAATACAATGAGGCCATCCTAAGCTATGTAAAAGAGGGCTGTGCTGAAAGGGTGCAAAGTGAGCTGGTGAGCCAGGAGGCATATTATCTGCCACACCATGCAGTGGTATGACGAGACAAAACTACCACCAAACTGAGGGTAGTTTTTGATGGCTCAACCAAGGACAAAGGTGTTGTGTCCTTGAATGACTGTTTGGATGCTGCGCCAAATTTAAATGCAGATTTATTTTCCTTGTTACTGAGATTCAGGTTTGGTAGAGTAGCATTGACTGCAGATGTGAAGCAAGCCTTTTTGAGGATAAAGTTAAAACCAGAGGACAGAGATGCAGTAAGGTATCTGTGGGTGGATGCAAAAGACTTATTGGAAAATGAACCCAATGTTCAAGCATATAGAATGAAGTCAGTGTTGTTTGGCCTCAGCTCTAGTCCATTTCTCTTGGCAGCTACTATGCAGTACCATTTTAAGAAATATTCTGGGCTATCCTTATAGTACTATTGAACACATAAGACAAAATTTTTATGTTGATGATTTGCTGTGTTCAGTGGATAATACAGAAATGGCTAAACAGATATTCATGGAGGCTAGAGCTATAATGAGGGAGGCTGGCATGGGGCTTAGAAAATGGAAGACCACTCATTCTCAGTTAAACAGTTTGTGAGTCAGTCCTGTGTAGGACCTGATGCAACAGAAAGTATTGAGGATTTTAGTATTAAGGAGTTGTGGGCCATAGACACCCAGGTGCTAGGCATTGTTTGGCAGCGAGGAGAGGATTTGTTTACCTTCATTGGGAATATCTTTAGTTGAGCTGGCTGAGAATGAGACAAGGTGGACGAAACGTACAGCTCTTAGTTTGGCTTCGAAGGTCTTTCATCCTCTTGGATTCCTGGCTCCATTTGTGATAAAGTAAAAAATTTGGTTTCAGATCCTCTGGGAAATTGGACTTGGTTGGGACCAAGAGTTACCTGAACATATGTTGGTAAAGTGGAAATATTGGTTCAAAGAAATGGCACATCTTGGAGACATTGAAATCCCAAGATGGTGCTTTGGAGAGTTGAACAATAGTCCAGATAATTTGGAGCTGCACATCTTTTGTGATGCAAGTGAGGAAACCTATGCAACTTGCATTTATATAAGAGGCACATTCAAAGAGGAAGTAAGTTGCAGGTTGGTTGCTGCAAAGAGCAGTGTAGCACCTTTGAAAAGGCTTTCTATTCCAAGGTTGGAATTGATGGGTGCAGTCATTGCTAGTCGGCTTGCAGTTACAATGCAAATCTCTTTGGGCCTTTATGAAATTCCAAGCTATTATTGGACAGACTCCACTATAGTTTGGCACTGGTTAAGAAGCCAGGCAAGGAAATGGAAACTATTTGTTGCCAATAGGGTGGAGAAAATTCAAGCACACACAGATCCAAAGCAATGGAAGCATTGTCCAGGCACCCAAAACCCACCTGATTTACCAACAAGAGGAAATTCAGTGAAAGATCTTGCACAGTCAAGTTTGTGGTGGAATGGGCCAGAGTGGCTAAAACTTGGAAGTGAAAATTGGCCTTCTAATCAGCCTATTGTAGGAGAATGTCAGGCTGAAGAAGAATGGATGAGTGAGATGAGAAAATGCACTGTGAACAGTTGTCAAGTTATGCAGCAGGACCCCATATTGAGGCTTGAGGACATTAGCAGTCTGAAAAGGTCGTTAAGAATGACAGTATGGGTATATAGATTTACAGACAACATTAAGAGAGAAACAAGAAGGAAAGGAATTCTGACCAGTAAGGAGATTCAGCAAGCCAGGCAATACTGGGTGGTATATGTGCAGAAGGAAAAATTTGGTGAAGAGAGAAAATTGCTCACCAGCAGTCCATTACAGGTTCTACCAACACATTCTGCTCTCAAGGGTTTGGATGTGTTTTTGGATCAGGATTTATTGAGGGTAGGAGGTGTAGACTACGGTTTTTGGCTTCCAAAGGAGAAAAGACATCCAATTTTGCTACCTTTCTGGGGGGCACTTTGTGGAACTTTTGATCCTGGATACACATCATAAGTTGTCGCATGCTGGAGTTAGAGAAGTGATAATAGAGATCAGACAACAGTTTTGGATTCCCAAAATTAGACAAGTAGTAAAAAAGGTCTTTCATAGATGTGTGGTTTGCAAGCGTTGGAATGCAAAGCCTTATCATGAAAAGGTGGCTCCACTTCCAAGAGAACGGTGTGTCTATACTGCCCCAGTTGATGTAGTGGGAGTAGACTTTGCAGGTCCAGTCTATGTGTATGAGCAAGGGGAGTCTAACAAAGGTTATCTGTCTTTTCACATGTGCTACCACCAGAGCAATCCATTTGGAGTTGGTAAGCAACTTAAGTAGTGATGTATATCTTTTGGCCTTTAAAAGGTTTGTGAACAGAAGTGGTTTCCCAAATAAAATCATATCGGATAATGCAAAAACCTTCAAAAGGGCTGCAAAGGAACTTCAAGAACTTTGGTCCTTGCTAAAGGAGGAGGGATTCCAATCCTACTTTACACACTATGGGGAACAGTGGGAGTTTACCTTTGAGAGAGCACCATGGTGGGGAGGATTTTGGGAAAGGCTGGTGGGAAGTGTAAAGTGTCCATTAAAGAAACTTTTAGCTAATGCTCATTTGAGCAAACTAGAATTCTGCACTGTGTTGTGTGAAGTAGAAGCAATGGTGAACAGCAGGCCTATCACCTTTGTTTATAACAGTATGCAGGATGCAGAGCCATTGACACCAAATCATTTTCTTTGTGGTAAACGATTAACATCAAGCCCCAGTTTGCGAAAAGACTTACAGCCTATCTACAGCAGTCAAGAAGAGTTAACCAGAAGGATCAAGTACATTGAAGAGCTACAACATCAGTTATGGAAGTGGAGGCAGATGGAATACTTGCCAGAACTCAATTATTACCCATCAGGCAATGTAAAGGGCTCCAATGCAAATTGTATCAAGGTGGGAGAAGTGGTAATGATTGGGGATGAAAGACAAAGGCAATGCTGGAAGTTTGGCATAATTGAAAAGTTGTTTGTTGGCAAAGACAATTTAATTAGGTCTGCACTGGTAAAGACTTTAGGAGGAAAATTAAAGAGACCTATACAAAAACTCTATGCTTTAGAAATCAGCAAAAACACTGATAGTCAAGATGAAGCATTTGTGTTACAGCCTCATGGAGAAGGCTTGGCTAAACTTGCAGAAGGTAATGACAACAATACCTCTTCGGTGGGGAGTGTTAGAAAATCTGGAAGAGGAAGAGCCATTGTTGTCCCAAGGCGATATGATGACTAAGATGATTGATGCAGCATTGCTTGTATATATTAAGTTAAGGTGTATACATGTCACAACCACGCGATTTACCATTTCTATGGTTGAACAGTATCCATGTTTGTGCCATTAGAAGTTCGCTGTAAACAGGGAATGTCCCTCCCTTAGCTGTGCCTCTCTAATTCGTCTCCTTTGATTTCTCCCAAATAATGACTTATACTGTACGTACAGAGTAAATCACTCTGACGTCATAAAGTAACTTAATTTCCTTCCATACCTTGAATATTGAATCACGTGTTTAGTATGTGGATATCTTTCGTATTCAATGTATGGTAAATTCTTTAATAATAATAAAAACTTCACTCTCTATAAGTCATTATTTATATGTTGTGTCCCGACTGGTGTTATGCAATATAAGTGTTATTCAACTATACTCCTACAAACATTCATGTTCTGTTCTTCACGCTCTCCTGTATTAATTTCATCACCTATTACCTATTTTATTACCTATTACCTATTGTCTACTTATGCCCTATCAGTCTATCATCATTCTATGGTTACTCGTGGCTATATTACGCACACAACCTATTGTGTGATGAATGATATGTGTACACTACTTTGGGCAGACGTACATGTCCCTTGACGATCATGATCACGTACATGTAAACACATCCACATGTACTCTTTTCACTTTTTTTTCTTTTAACCGCGTTCACCTCTCGCCAGTTGTTTATTATTGCTGATACGAAGGGTTCGAATTCACAAACGAGCATCTGAATTCGAAACCGTCTCTCTCACTTCTGCTACCAATTTATAACGGTACACCGTATTTTTCTCTGCTTTCCTCATCGCTGGCTAATTCTAATTAGACTTTCAAATGATGATAACCAACCATTCCTCTAATAATATTAGACATAATTTGGCGTAATTATTGTTAACTATAAATATATAACATTGTTGTTAATCCCCTTTAAATTATAAAACAACGGAGAACTCTCCGTCATTATCTAAATTGTATTACCTATTCAGATTACTTCAGTATTAGATATGTCAATTAACAAATTGTTAAAATTGTAATTAACGGTAATTAATATACTTAATGTAAATTATGGAGTACTTAATGTACTCGGTACATGTCGGCACCCCGACTTTAGGTCACCATCCAAAAGTGTATACCTTACAAAAACTAGTATTTTTTTTGTTAGCTTTTTGCTTAAATATGATATCCTTAGCGTCCGAATTCCTCAACCCTCCAGCTAAAGCGGGAGCTTGGCCTTCAACTGCACCCCCCACCCCAAAATTCGGACTTCTTTGTTTCATATATGTTAGATGAGATCATTCCTGCCTGAGCCCTTGATACGAGAGGTTGCACCTCTCCCGCTCTAAATTCCTGCCCGGGGCCTTTGTTACAAAGGGTTGCTCCCCTCTCATTTTTAATTCCTACCTTAACTATTGTCAACCGGGGTCGAACCTCTACCCCTGTAAATTCCTGCTTGAGCTGTTGTAGTAAAAGGTAAAACCTCTCCCCCTGTAAACTTCTGATCAATAACACTGGTCAACAAAGATTTTTCATCAGAGTAAAGTTTGTGGTGGCTGGATAGCATTTTTCACGCTGATTCCAAAACTGCATTCAGATTTTTTCTAGCACGTATAGTTTTGAAGATGAAGGCATATATATAACTACACAGCTTTAACCATTTTAAATAGGCAAAATACTAATATTTCAACATTTGATTGTGTTTATTTTATTGTGTTTTTTTAGTTTATTCATCTTATTTATTTCAATTATCTTAATTATACATCTTATGTATTTCAGGTGTGAGCTTTTACGTCTAGCAGCATTGTGATTCAGGCAACAACGCCGTGCTTTGTGTGTCAAAAGATCAGTCCAGTCCAAGAACTTGTTGTGTCAAGTTGGTGTACATTTTTTTTGAATTTATAGTTTGCTCAGGTCAGTCAACATGCCTCGACAATGTAAGAATGACCCCGACAAGTTCTGTTTCGTATGCGGCCAGTTGACAACTAAAACACAGCGACGAAGTATTACAACCGACATTAAGAAAATATACAAGCTATACTTTGGTTGCCATCTAGGTGACCAAGATAAACCATGGGCGCCACATCAAATCTGTTCTGGCTGTTCAAATGGATTACGTGATTGACTTAACAAAAAGAAAGCTTCAATGCCATTTGCCATACCCATGATATGGAGGGAGCCGAGAGATCATCATGAAGACTGTTATTTTGTAGTGTGAACTTAATGGGGTTTTCTGCCAAGAACAAACACCAGATTGTATATCCAAACTTGGATTCAGCACGTAGACCAGTAAAACATGATGAAACATTGCCCATTCCAATTCCCCCCAAGTGATAGGCTAGATTCTATCATAGATGACATGGAAAGTGATGAAGGTGCAACTGGCGTTTCCGGACCATCTACAGAACCAGAGTACACTTTTGAAGGTAGACATTTAGGGCCTAAAAAGTTAACCCAAGGACAGTTGAATGATCTTGTTAGAGACTTATCGCTGTCTAAAGAGAAATCAGAGCTTCTCGCCTCAAGACTAAAGGAGAACAATTTACTTGAGAACAATGTTCGTATTAGTTACTACCGAAAGCGGAATTTTGAATTAACAGCATTCTTTTCAGTAGACGGTCCTCTCTGTTATTGCCATAACATCAATGGACTATTTACAGCCATATCTCAGACGTATGTGGCATCTGAGTGGCGCCTCTTTATTGATTCGTCGCAGAGAAGCCTGAAAGCAGTTCTTTTGCATAATGGTAATATAATGCCATCCATCCCCATTGCCCATTCCGTCCATCTAAAAGAGACATATGACAATATGGATATACTACTTAAGGCAATCAAATACGACAGTCATCAATGGAATGTTTGTCGAGATCTAAAAGTTATAGGAATGCTTATGGGTATGCAGTCAGGATTCACAAAATTTTGTTGTTTCCTTTGCCTGTGGGACAGTCGCGCCACTATAGAACATTACACCAAAAGTGACTGGCCACTTAGGTATACATATGTCCCAGGGATAAGCAATGTCCAGTCTGTCCCTTCAGTGGATCCCCAAAAGATCTATCTGCCACCTCTTCACATTAAACTTGGTTTAATGAAGAATTTTGTTAAAGCAATGGGTAAAGTCAATTCTGAAGGGTTCCAATACCTTTCAAGGAAATTTCCGAAGGTTACTGCAGCAAAATTGAAGGAAGGAATTTTGTTGGGCCACAAATAAGGGAGGTTTTGAATGACACTGAATTTGAAAAAGTCCTAAGTCCGCTGGAATTGAAGGCTTGGCTGTCGTTCAAATGGATATGTGAAAACTTTCTTGGAAGCAACAAGTCACCTGCGTATAAGGATGGAGTCAAGAACCTCCTTGATGCCTTCAAAGAAATGGAGTGTCGAATGTCGTTAAAAATTCACTTCCTGCATTCCCACTTAGATTTCTTTCCTGAAAACCTTGGTGCAGTGAGTGACGAGCAAGGAGAGCGCTTCCATCAAGATATTCAGATGATGGAGAAGCGCTACCAAGGATATTGGAATGAAAGCATGATGGGGACCATTGTTGGATGCTGTATCGTGACAATCCAGGCCAAATTTACAAAAGGAAATCACACTCACAGCGCTTTTAATAAAATAATGTATATATTCTTTATTTATAAGTAGAGTGAATAAGGTATATGATGTATTTGTTGTTTAGCATTCCTAAGTGTGATCTATACATCCATAAATTTTCTTATAGCAATATCAAAAACTTAAAAATATCAAAACCAGTGTATCTATACAACTATACGTGCTTGAAAAAACATAAAACCGGATTCGGAATCAGCGCGAAAAATGCATTAAGAAAAGTGTGATCATGTTTGTGATGAGAAAAAAAAGTTTCATTTTGTTGGCCAGTGTAATTATCAGTGCCTCATTCTGTATAAACTTAGTGAATAAAAATTTAGGAGTGAACTAAAACTCCAATTTTTTTAAGTGAAGTGTTTCCATTCACCCCTTCGGGAGAGAAACTTGGTTGTAACAACTCGGATGCTCTCGGCTAAGGCCGAGCATAACTAACAAGGACCACCCACGTTGGATCGTCCAAAGTTAATTCATCTTAAAAGTCGCAGCGAGAAGAGGCCTGTGGAAGCTGCGTGATACTGGAGGTCCCAGACCGAGACGTTGTAGTCTCCCATCGCAAACCGTTACTTGGAAATTTCTTCCTTGAAATTCTCTACAATCAACCACAAATATTGACTACAAAATCTTCTCTTCAATTAGTAATCTTCAATCAACTTTCGAATCATTATTCGTATTTTTCTCCAATCAACCGTTCGACCGTGTTCCGTGTTCGACTTTGTGTTTCATCTCCCTCTTAGATGACGTCACGAGCGGCACACCTAACTACAAGCCGAGGAGGCTGACCTTCAAAGTTTCGTGGAGGCATCAGCTGACTCTCCTCAGTAGCCTCACCCAAACGTTTTTCTCCGTTTATGTGATGAGTTTTAATTATTAATTATTACTTTTAAATCATTTCCTTAATTATCATTTTCTTTAATTTTAGTAATTTTAATTCACTTTGATTTTTTTTATTTTTTAGTGTGAAACAGTGAAGTGGCTTTAACACTTAATCAATCTTCTTTAATTAATTGATTTTAATTAACTGTTCGTTAGTAATACGAAATACAGTACGAATCAGTCGTTCAGTCATTAATTCAGTACTCGCGTACAGTATTTGTTTTTTCCCAACAAACTATAAATCTGAATTTTTAAATTCTTTTTATAAAATTATCTGCATTTTTGTTTTTTTGTTTGAGGATATTAAATAATATCATTTTAGGTTTTTGTTGTGGGACATAAATGCGATCAGTCACAATACTGATGTACTGTACTGTATATACCCATAACTCACATTTTTATTTAGTTGAACCCGGTTAGGTTTTTTTTTTTATTGTTTTCAATTTAAACCTTTTTCATTAATTTTAGTGAAAATTCATGTTATTGTTATTATAATGTAACCTTTTTTTCTAGTGTGACTTGAGTTCGTTGAATTTCGACCCTTGCCACGAGACTTCAGTGTTGGGAGGTTCGAAAAAAAATTACTCGACGATTGCTGCATCTGTAGTTAATGCAAAGTCGCCCAATTTTGTTCTCCTGCGTAACTATAAAAAAATTAAAAAAATTGTTTCTCATTTTTTTTTTCTTTTCAATTATTTTTTTTTATTCAAAATACTTAGAAATTGTTCCATTATTTCTCAATTCTTGTCTCTTACATGGATAGTTTCGTTTTATACGCACACTTTCGTGACAACGACACGTGTTATAATTAACGATGTCCAAACCATTACCCCCCTTAACATACACCAGTGTTAACCTTGTAACTCCCTCTTCACTACTGGAACGTACAATTGATGTCCCTCATTTTCGCGGTCGCGTTAATAATAGATTTGTAGAACCCTCCCTTAAGGATTGGTTCGGTAAAATTGACGATTCGTTTAGAGGTTGTCAGACTACAGATGCCGATAAAATCGGTTTTGCTTTTGATACTTATGACCCACATTTCGGTGACGCCGCGCGCGTCCGTACCTTTCTTGTCGATTGGTCCAATGGGCAAATATATCAGTTGTCTTGGGTAGAATTTAAACACTTATGGTATGACATATATGAAGGTCTGCATGAAATCACGAAGTACTGTGACAGGCAGTGATCCGTCAAATGGGTCGTTGACGTTAAAAGTTTAAAAGACAGCAATACACGCCAGTTATGGACTTCCCTTCATTCCCTTGTTCATAGATCATGTCATTATCCTTCAGAGCTGCGCGAAAACGCATTTCCCGATAATGTTGTTTCGGTAGAGAATCGGAGTGACTCCGCTGACCCTTCTGGTCTGGGTAGAAAGGCGTTTAATGTACCTTCTTCTGCCCCACTTTCCCAATCTCCTTCCTCTTTGAATTTTGTACATTCGGAATCTCCGAAAAGTTATTATTTTATTCCCGAAATCAAATTCGAACTCCGTTGCCCAAAGGAGGCCCTTTTAGGTCGTTTTGATCCTAAATGTTTGTATAGTCTTGTTTCTGCGTCTATAGCGGATAAGTTGCTGTGTCCTCTCTCTAAAGAGCCGCCATCCGTTCCACACATTCGGAATTTCGATGGTAAACTTATTCCCGTCATAGCGGAAACTATACTTGTCATTGGGATTGGAACTCGTCTTGTCTGTAAAGGTTTCTCGTTAGTCCCTCCGGAATATTGTCCCGGTTATGATTTAGTTATTGGCCCAGAATCCCTACGACTCAACGGATTCTCTTTCGACTTTTCGGATCGATGCTTCGTCGATGAACAGCTTAAGAGACACTATTCCCTACTCTGGTGCGATGCACCCGAACAGGACTTTTTTGGTGACGATGAAACGTCATCCTCAGAAAATTGGGGAAATCCTGACCCAACCTTCTTTTCTGACTCAGTTGGTTCTGAACCGTTTGTTTCGACTTGTTCTTCGAATGAATTTCCTTCGAGGCTCAAACTCACAGCCTCTCCTGATGATGATTTTTGTGATGCATCTTGTGACAGTGTTTGTGATGCTACTGTTGAAAACAGTAACGACAACACTGAAATTGTTGATTTATGTAATTATAAAGGAACTTCTGTTAAAAGTAAGTGTAATACTTACGTTAATAATTGTTGTTATGTAAATGGGGATGTGACCAATTCTTTTTTAAATGTGAATTCAGACAATTTGGATGATTGCTGTGCAACTGTTGTTGAAAATCAGAAGTTATTGTATTCTCACCATGGTCAGGACAACCAGGTTGGTCCCGATGGCCATGACTTGTACGATGATTTAGACACTGCTCCTCAAATTGTCAGTAATTTTAGTCATTCGGACATTGATTCAACTGACATAGTTCATTCAGTGAACTTTGGTCGAGAAGACCTCGTTTTTGATTTAGATGGATCAGATACCCATGCATGTCCCAAAAAGGACGCGAATTCTGTTACTGATGTTGTTTTTGGTTTAGATGGATCGGATATCCATGTATGTCCCAAAGAGGACGCGTTAGATGGTCAGGATGACCATGTTTTTGATAACTTTTCTCCACAGGACCCGAATTGTTTTGAGTTTACTTCGGCCAACGGCCAATCGGCAATGCCGCCTCGTTTAAGTGGTCATAAAGATGACCCTGTTTTTTATTTTTTTGGTCATGATGACCGTCATCTTGCTTCAGATGATGCTTTTTCTGATGTAGTAGCAGCTGGGGAGAATGCCCCACAAGGTCCTGTAGGCGAGTCAGTTTTTGTAAATTTTGATAATCATTGTGATGTTTATGATGACAGTAACAGTTTAGTAATGAATCGATCGTGTCCCAATGACTCCTTGTTAAACTCCGTTAATTTGTGTTGTGAGCAGTGTGGCAAGCAATCTTTTCCTAAAGAGCAAAGTGCTCACGTAGAGACGTATTGTCAATTGCAGACAGCAAGTCTTCCAGTTGGTCACCCGATTCCCCTGATTGCGATATTCCAAATTTTGGTTTTCCTCCCAATACCCCAACCTCGTGCGAAACCATCGATGATGCAGACGAAGCATGTTCACATGTTTCGGAGACGCCTTCTTGGACTCTTGAAATGGAGCTCATGAAGAACGCCACAAATTTTCATGAAAACTTCTATTAACAACCAAGCAGTTTTGGCTCTTGTTGAAACTTGCTGTCAGGCGAATTACATTCACCAACACGTATACGAGAAGTTACTCAAGGTGGCTACGGAAAAATTCGATTTGCATTCTCGTTTGTCCTGCATTGATGATGACTGGGAAGAATACAGTACCGGAGAAATCATCCTTCCTATTGAGTTTGATTCAGTCCCTTATCTGACCCCATTTGTGGTCGTATCTGAATTGAATTGGGATGGAGACTTACTCTGGGGATGAATTTCCTTATTACGCACGATTTTTATTGGGCCGATAGAGAAGCAGGCTAATTCGAGGAGAAAAACCCACCTTTCGAGTATGTTTGTCACCCCTATTCTTCGGTCTTTTCAGCCGAGGGTGAAAGACTCGTTTCAGAGAGCCCGACGGACTCCCTGGAACCAGTTCAAAATAAAAAGGAACTGCTACCAGATGGGGAAGATTCTTCATCAATTGTCAATTGTTCCGTTCTAGTTCCGACGAACGAAGAACTAGAAAACCAACATACTTTTGGTAATTTTGAGTATGAAGACTCGAATGTCTTCATAGTAGACCCCAGTGACTCCATCGAGAGCGAGTCACCTCCTTCAGTGACAGTTAGGCCGGAACTGGAAGTTCCCAGTGTTCTGGCTATTCCAAATAAATTTGAAAACTCATCCCTTTAAGTTCTGATTTGGTCATTTCGCTTAAATCCCTATTTAAGGAAGATGACTTGATGTTGTTTTCAAAGGTAGAGGATTTTCCACCAAATTCCAAGGCTAAGCCCATAGGTGCCGGGAGCGAACCCGAACCTACTCCACCGTCGGAAGTTGTACGCGCGGAAGGGCAAGCGCGGAATATTCCTCACTACCATAATATGATCATTCCATCGATCATTTTCATTTTTCTTCCGCGAATTCATGTTTTCGCCCTTCTTGCCTTCTACTTTGCAAATCTTACTCTTTGGCTGTTCCTGGATCCTCTTCTGAAACCAGTGAAAGCCATTCTTCTTAATCCCGATACACCACCTCCTTTTGAGTGAGTAGGGCTCGTATGGTCAGTCCATTGCTTCCCGGCATGTTGCGAAAACCTTTAACCGAATGACCCACATGTCCGATCTCAAGACAACCTAACCATACAGCTGATTTATCTGGCTTCGTATGTTCGTGAAAATTCATCCGTATGACCGAACATACCCTCAATTTAGGTTAAGTTGTTTTTTGTTTTATTTTTTTAAATAAATCTTAATTATACGGAACTTATAACCTATAAGTGTTCAGTTCAGTATAGCTCGTAATTGAGTTCTATTTTCAACTGTTTATTCTTGATTTTTTTTTTTATTCGATTAATCTTGAGTAATTTTCATTAAATTGTTAGTCTACCATTTGTTAAGGGTATCAACCCAAAATTATCGCCAATTTTGACACACTATACCAGGATGCCATTCCTTTTCCCCTTCTAATAATTCTGCTACATCATTTCATTATTACTAATTACATAACTGTACCCTCACCATGAATTCCACTAAAACCTGTTGTTATCTATGCCCCGTCAACTCGTCAAATAAAATTCAATTGCTGTACTGATACTAGTGGTCACTATTAATGGTGAGATACTGTTAATATAACGCTACGAAGGTTACTGGTCGAATTGAATTCTGTGCCTAAATTCAGTTTCCAATACCGCTTAATTTACTTTAACTAATTTAAAGTCTTTTTAAGTGCGTATTCATTTTTAATTACCTTCATGCGTGCAACTAAGTTAATTACGTAAAATTTATAATCCCGATTGAATTTTTTACTTTTGACACATATTCGAATTCACTTTCCTACTGATTATACTTTCACCCAATCACACTCACCCACACTCTGAAACATTCTAGTAAACATTGGCATACTTATTAGAAAAGAAAGTCACTACTCATATTTTAATTTTATCATACAAACTTTAGTCTTCAATCATTGGCAACCACGATAAATTATATTTAATTGCAGGGAACTGTTTGATATTTACTCTGGATTATTTGAATTTATTTAAACTTAATCGCTGCTTACAAAATATATAATCTTGCCTGTTGCTTTATTAAGTTAATTTGAACCAACCTCTAAGCTAATCCGTTCTTCAAAATTTCATGATTTACCATTGACCACTAAGGATTCAGTTCTTCCCGGGATGAACCAATTACGTTCATATTCTACACACAACCGTACATACCCACTCAGCTAGACACGCGTATTACCCATATTTTTTTTCATACGTATAAGCAATCACGTATAACTTCAACTATAAATTCCTTTCCCCCATTTTTGGGTAAACCACCTACCATTTGCACTCTGCGCCTAATGCGCATAAATACACACGTGACCCAAGGTCTATACATCGTCTATTACGTAATTCTATCTTCCTTCTCCCTGGATATTCTTAATGGATAACAATATCTAAGTATCTAAAACGGTAACTAGATAAATATTCATGTTTTCACTAAATTAATTTTACTTTTCTTTAAATCAATTTTAAATATTTTACCAACTTATTCGGACTTGCAATAAGCTTACATTCTGCAACCGTGCTCCCACCGCTGAAGACTTCGTCCACCAAAAAAAAAATTTGATTCGATTTTTACCTACCAGAGTGAATAATATTAGTTTATTAACTGTACAATCATGATACCTTCGGAAATTCTTATCTCTGTCAGTTCTGACAGATTAAACTCCACTTTAAATAGTTATATGAATTGAAAATTCCTGGACCTTAAAAATTGAATTTTTCTTTTAACCATTATTTACTATGTATGTATCTTTTTCCCTAAAATTATCTTAACCCAGGAAATCTTTCCGAATTTATCGCGGTTCTGTAGGTAATCTTGTTACTATAACGTTGGGCAAACTTAATATTTAACTTAAAATTAGATGCAATCCTGTACTTGGAGTTTTCATTGAAATAATTAGGTCGAAATGCCAGTAATGACTTAGATGGTTCATTAGTTTATAAGATTGTTTATGTAGTATGATTGCCACAATTGATTGTACTTGTAGTTTTTTTTTTAAAGATGACAACTTCGGACTTGGTCGTACTTTGTCGATATAGTAATTCCACTACAATCCTAGTAATCAGACCTCAGCCTTTTTAATTCACCTGCTGTAATTTTAAAACTTGTTTCCTTGATTTCTGTTTATTTCATTAATATAATTCTCATTCTTCCCACTAAATTGCCCTGATTAATCCAACCCGAAATTTTCACTGTTTAATTTTTAATATATTGTAGATCAACTTCCATCCCACCATTACATCCTTTTTCACAGGGGAGAGCAGTGTCACAACCACGCGATTTACCATTTCTATGGTTGAACAGTATCCATGTTTGTGCCATTAGAAGTTCGCTGTAAACAGCGAATGTCCCTCCCTTAGCTGTGCCTCTCTAATTCGTCTCCTTTGATTTCTCCCAAATAATGACTTATACTGTACGTACAGAGTAAATCACTCTGACGTCATAAAGTAACTTAATTTCCTTCCATACCTTGAATACTGAATCACGTGTTTAGTATGTGGATATCTTTCGTATTCAATGTATGGTAAATTCTTTAATAATAATAAAAACTTCACTCTCTATAAGTCATTATTTATATGTTGTGTCCCGACTGGTGTTATGCAATATAAGTGTTATTCAACTATACTCCTTCATACATTCATGTTCTGTTCTTGACCGCTCTCCTGTATTAATTTCATCACCTATTACCTATTTTATTACCTATTACCTATTGTCTACTTATGCCCTATCAGTCTATCATCATTCTATGGTTACTCGTGTCTATATTACGCACACAACCTATTGTGTGACGAATGATATGTGTACACTACTTTGGGCAGACGTACATGTCCCTTGACGATCATGATCACGTACATGTAAACACATCCACATGTACTCTTTTCACTTTTTTTCTTTTAACCGCGTTCACCTCTCGCCAGTTGTTTATTATTGCTGATACGAAGGGTTCGAATTCACAAACGAGCATCTGAATTCGAAACCGTCTCTCTCACTTCTGCTACCAATTTATAACGGTACACCGTATTTTTCTCTGCTTTCCTCATCGCTGGCTAATTCTAATTAGACTTTCAAATGATGATAACCAACCATTCCTCTAATAATATTAGACATAATTTGGCGTAATTATTGTTAACTATAAATATATAACATTGTTGTTAATCCCCTTTAAATTATAAAACAACGGAGAACTCTCCGTCATTATCTAAATTGTATTACCTATTCAGATTACTTCAGTATTAGATATGTCAATTAACAAATTGTTAAAATTGTAATTAACGGTAATTAATATACTTAATGTAAATTATGGAGTACTTAATGTACTCGGTACATGTCGGCACCCCGACTTTAGGTCACCATCCAAAAGTGTATACCTTACAAAAACTAGTATTTTTCGAATTCCTCAACCCTCCAGCTAAAGCGGGAGCTTGGCCTTCAACTGCACCCCCCCCCCCAAAATTCGGACTTCTTTGTTTCATATATGTTAGATGAGATCATTCCTGCCTGAGCCCTTGATACGAGAGGTTGCACCTCTCCCGCTCTAAATTCCTGCCCGGGGCCTTTGTTACAAAGGGTTGCTCCCCTCTCATTTTTAATTCCTACCTTAACTATTGTCAACCGGGGTCGAACCTCTACCCCTGTAAATTCCTGCTTGAGCTGTTGTAGTAAAAGGTAAAACCTCTCCCCCTGTAAACTTCTGATCAATTATCAGTGCCTCGTTCTGTATAAACTTAGTGAATAAAAATTTAGGAGTGAACTAAAACTCCAATTTTTTTAAGTGAAGTGTTTCCATTCACCCCTTCGGGAGAGAAACTTGGTTGTAACAACTCGGATGCTCTCGGCTAAGGCCGAGCATAACTAACAAGGACCACCCACGTTGGATCGTCCAAAGTTAATTCATCTTAAAAGTCGCAGCGAGAAGAGGCCTGTGGAAGCTGCGTGATATATATATCCATCTTATAATTGTAAGGTTAGTGAAAAATTCACTTAATTTAAAGCTAGCATTTTTGGGCTCTTGTGGCATCATTGTTTGGGCACTCTTGTGATATCATTTTTGGTGGGCACTGGCGCGTCCTTTCTACTCGTTTATTGAATGCGGCACTTACAGGGCGTGGTCTTATAGAGAGCTCTCTTGTAATTAAGTTTAGTTTTTTAGATACAAGATTGTTGCATCGTGCAATGGTGCAGGTTGTGTGTTGTTGCAAGATTTAGAAAGAAGACCATAAATAGTGCCCTTTTGTTTTTTATCTAAATCTTATGCAACTGAGGCCTAAGGTAGGCCCACATCAAGTCAGCAACCCTGAGGTAGGACCTAATAGGACCTCCAAGTCCGAAAGTTTTAGTCTAGCTTAAGGTGTGGGCTGTAGGTTGAACTGGCCCTTCAGAGCTTGGTCGTTCAGGGCTCAGCTGGGATTCTGAACCCAATAAAATAAAAAATAACACTGCCCATGAGTATAGTTTGGTTTAAATTTCAGATAACGAACGAGGGATAGCTTTAATTCACTGATAGAAGTTTGACTGTCATTACTTTTGTATTTGATTAAACGTGGTTATTTGCTTATTTCAGTACGCGATATTGTGACACCAACGTTCAAATTTAATTTGTAATTCTCTAATTCTAATTGAAATAAAGATACTTGAATTTAATACAGCAGCTTCCTAAGATCGAATTTTGAGTGCTTATAATGTGTGATTTCACGAAAATAATAGAAAACATTTCGGTAATCCTTTACAATACGGTTCCAAATTATTTAAAAAAATTAACGAGTTTAACATTTATTAAATGTGTGTTAAATTTGTTAAGTCGTGATATTTTCGTTAGTTTTAACGAAAATATCACGACTTAACTAAACCAATCGTCAAGGGCGTACAGTTGACTTAACCGGGCATGATTGGTTAGGTACATCAAAGTTATTTTTGATATACTGCATATATATATATATATAATATAATATATATATATATATATATATAGGGTAATCTCTAGGAGCGCTCCATTTTTCAGTCTTAAACATACACTCATAAAACATATGCCATTTAAAAGCTCACATTTTTCTGAGTCTAAAAATGTAGTAATCCAAAAGTATCAATAGCAAATAAAAAGTAACTAGGTTTAATTGTTTGACGCGTGACATCATTAACTACATTATAAAGGTTGGCTAAGTTATAAATCTTAAGTCTGTGTTGTAAGATGGAATGTGATGGATGTGATATCAGTGCAGTGAAAATTCACTGTGATTTTCATGACAATTTTGAGAATTTAGTTAAATTTTTAGTACAGCATAAACTTGTGCTCGGCATTTTGGAATGCCCCAAGTGTAAGACAAAAGGGAATTGTTAGGTTAGGTTGGGTTAGGTTAGGTTTGGTTGGTTAGGTTTTCTTATTTGCTATTCATACTTTTAAAATGTGAGTATTTGTGAGCTTGTGAGCTTTCAAATGGTATATGTTTATGAGTGTATGTTTAATATTGAAAAATGGAGCGCTCCTAGAGATTTACCTATATATATATTATATATACTATATATCGAAACCTACTTAAAATTATTGAATGCCCGGGTAGGTCAACTGTACGCCCTTGACGATTGGTTAGGTTAAGTCGTGATATTTTCGTTAAAACTAACCAAAATATCACGACTTAACGAATTTAACACACATTTAATAAATGATAAAATTGTTAATTTTCTTTTTTAAATAATTTCAACCGTATTGTAAAGGATTACCAACATTTCATTCTTACAACCATCTTTCAACTGATTTCTGAAATTTTATTTGGAAAATTAAGATCGTTTCTGAGTTAAATTTTTTGGTTTTCTTTAAATTAACTACTGCAGAGAAAACGACTAGTTTTATTTATTTAACTGGGTAACATTTATAAAGATACTGATACGGTATGCATATTTTGACTTTTTTTTTAATTGGTTCCTCAAATGTTAAATCTGCAACCCTTGCAACTCAAATATCAGTGAAAACAATTTTGCGAAATTGATATAGCGCCCATTTAGAACAAAAATGTACAATGAACCACCCAAAAATATTCATTTTTCAGTTATTGTACTTCGTATAGGGTAAGAATTTAAATATATGTACAATGATAATGAAAGTTTTATTAGCAGGATATAAATCCCATACAACTGTACAACCAGTGTTCTTGAAGGTAATAAACTATACGATAAATCAAACAATAATAAATTATATAACTAAAAATCAGGACTAAAAGAGAAATAAAAATAAGACACGTACTGAAACAAGTCATAATAAAAACTACCCAACACTAAAACTATAAACCATTGCAATACAATCCTACAATATTTGGGAGAAAACCACAATGTTGATGTCATCTATCTAGACTTTGCAAAAGCTTTTGACAAGGTTGACCATGGTATATTATTCCATAAACTAAAAGAACTTGGTATTTGTGGAAAAATAGGAAAATGGATCCATGCCTTTCTCTCTGACAGAAAACAAATAACAATTGTAAATGGAGCAAGATCTATAGAAAAAGAAGTGATTAGTGGAGTGCCGCAAGGTACAGTACTGGGACCAATTCTATTCATTATAATGCTAAACAATATAAACTGTAACCTAGGAAGCTCTCTCCTGTCATTCGCAGATGATACCAGAATACTAAGACCAATTACAGAAAAAGAAGACTGTGTAGAGCTACAAAAAGATCTACAAACTATATATGCATGGGCAGATGCAAACAATATGCCCTTCAATGAAGACAAATTTGAACTAATTAAGTATGGACCAAATAAATACCTGAAAGAACAATTCAACTCCACTGGACCCACAGGAAAAGATATTGTACAAACTGATCATGTCAGGGATCTAGGGATTATATTATCTGAAGATGCAACATTCAACAGGCACATTGACAAAGTAACCTCATCATGCAAACAACTAATAGGATATATACTGAGGACATTCAGAACTAGGGACAGTATGACCATGCTTACCCTGTGGAAATCACTTGTCCTTCCACGCATTGACTACTGCTCTCAATTATGGTTTCCCCACAAACAGAATGAATTGCAAAAAATTGAGGGCATACAAAGAACCTTTACCTCATATATTAAACAACCTAATGGGCAACAGGTGAGTAAAAACAAATTAAACTACTGGGACAGGCTCAGAGGCCTCAACCTTTATTCCATAGAGAGAAGGTTTGAGAGATACATCCTAATCTACACCTGGAAAATTCCAACTGATGCCTGAACAACTGGCGCCATCTCAGGGTGTTTGTCATTAAAAGCAGTAGCAACTGATCGGTGTGTGTTACCACGCCTTGCACACATTAAAGCTATTTCCACCCGTTCATCTATTGTCAATTTCTGTGCCATAGGTTCAACAACAAATCTGAAAAGAACAAAACACATATTAAAAACAAATTATTAAAATGTGCCTATGGTTCCTGATTTTTGCACCACCGTGTATATATAAACGTATAGGAATTTTATGCAGAAAATAATCGTAAATCCATGCGTTTATTTGTTTATTTAGGTTATTTAGGTATAGTTAACGTGTATATATAATTTTATATGGTAGAACATTACGTTATTAAGACTGAATTTCGATCTCATGATTGACTGCTGAGAAAAATGTGAATTTTTTAATAGTAGTAGTTTCGTAAAAAAATGTGAAATTTTACAATTTAACTCTTGCATTCCAAAATCATTGGACGATTGATTTTAATTGTAATTGTATATTTAACCACTTTAATCGTTATAATTATAGTCTAATTTTATTATTTAATGTAAAATACTGTGATACATTGTAAATGCAAGTCATTTTACTCTGATATGAAAGGATTATGAAACTGAATAAGTTGTCGATCAAATAAACCTTTTTTCTTTTGTTTTTTGTCAAAGGATAATTCTTACTAAAAATATCATACAATACATAAGTGTAGTCAAGGGGGGATTTAGGGCGGACGATCGCCCCCCCCCCAAACCATGAGACCTCTAAACCTTAAAGGTAAAGAAAGTGAAGGAAAGAAGGAGATCGGAAACATAAAGAAGAACCAATACAAAATTAGAGTGAAGCATCCTATAAAAATAATCGCTGTTACAAAAGAGTGCATATAGGGACACAGTGATGTTCAAAAGTAAGCCATTTAATATACTGTATATTTTTCTTTAGTTGCCCTTAATGAGGATGCTTAATAAAATAGTAATGTATGATAAATTAAGTATCAGACATTTTTGCGGTAATTTTATGCCTCAGTGGGGTTTACCGTCATCTTAAGGAATTAACTTCTTTGACCAAAAACAAATACCTTCCTGCATTCTTTATAGGCAGAACAAATATGTGATAATCGTTGGCAATTCTGTCACATCAGTTGCTTGCCAATGTATTATAATCTCAGATTCTGGACAGTGACCGCTCCCCGCTCAAAAAAAAAAAAAAATTGTGCCCCGGATCTGCCTGTTAGAAAATCTAGAAGAGGAAGAGCTATTGTTGTCCCAAGGCGATATAATGACTAAGATGATTGATGCAGCATTGCTTGTATATATTAAGTTAAGGTGTATATATATCCATCTCATAATTGTAAGGTTAGTGAAAAATTCACTTAATTTAGAGTTAGCATTTTTGGGCTCTTGTGGCAACATTGTTTGGGCACTCTTATGGCATCATTTTTTTTGGGCACTGGCTCGTTCTTTCTACTCGTTTGTTGAATGCGGCACTTACAGGGCGTGGTCTTATAGAGAGCTCTCTTGTAATTCAGTTTGGTTGTTTAGATACGAGATTGTTGCATCGTGCAATGTGCAGGTTGTGTGTTGCAAGATTTAGAAAGAAGACCATAAATAGTGCCCCTTTTGTTTTTTATCTAAATTTTATGCAACTGAGGCCTAAGGTAGGCCCACATCAAGTCAGCAACCCTGAGGTAGGACCTAATAGGACCTCAAAGTCCGTAAGTTTTAGTCTAGCTTAACTTGGGCTGTAGGTTGAACTGGCCCTTCAGAGATTGGCCGTTCAGGGCTCAGTTCGGATTCTGAACCCAATAAAATAAAAAATAACATGGTTCTTCGAAACCGGATTCTAGCCCAAGACTGAGTCAGTAACTATTTTTCGACAAAGTTCTGATTGTGCAAATTGTAGCCCAAGTTAGGCCTGGCCGGGTTAAGCATAATTGAGTTAAGGTCCCAGGGTAAAAAGTTTGGTCGCCCAATTGTGAAACTTGGCTGCTAGTCTGTCGTTGTTTTGGGCCTACATTTTTACCAGTTTGGTTAATTTTGGTTTTATTGTTCGTAGACGAAGGTTGCAGACTTCAGTGCGCCAGTTACTTAGGTAGAAAATTTGGTATTCCATACTGGTCGTTGGTTAGTACCCCAACCAAGCAATTCAGTTTATTTGAAAAAAGCAAAATTTTAGTTTGATCAGTTTGGTTAAGTATTTTCGCCAATTTAGCTTATTTGGCATTGAGCCCAATTGTTGTTTGCATTGAAGATGAGTGCAACTGAATTGAACAAGTTTAGAAAAAGGAGAAGCGCCTACAAAGATCTAATTACAAAGGTCATTGCCACTATTGATTCTGCCATAGAGCAAGAGGATTTAAGCTTAGTGACTGCACAGCTTTCCATATTAGAAACTAAAAAGGATGCTCTAAGCGAAGTAAATGTTAAAATTGAGGTTCTTATCGAAGAGGATGAAATAGAAAATGACATAATTTACTTTGAAGAGATTATTGATGACATAATTAAAGTATGTCACAGAGCAAAAGAGTTTAGCAGCTCAGTACAATTAGAGACCAGGTCTAATAATGAAACACAGCCCTCAACAAACGGTGTTTGTGAAGTTAAGGTTAACAGATCTGCAGTTCAATTCCCGAGGCTTGTACTCAAAACATTTTCTGGGAGTATTTAGGGATGGCAAGGATGGGCAGACAGTTTTCAATCAGCAGTTCATTCTAGTCAAGTGTTAAGTGCGGTGGAGAAGTTTAATTATTTGCAGTCCCTCTTGGAAGGGGAGGCAGCAAAAATAATAGCAGGATTAGCATTAACAGAGGCTAATTATAATGTGGCTTGGGATACATTAAAGAAACGGTTTGGTAAGCCAGAGATCTTAATTAAAAGCCACCTCCGTGAACTTTTAGCTATACCTCCTGTTAATAATCCCAATAGTGTCATGGAGTTACTGCAGTTATATGCTGAATTTGAAGTTAGAACTAGGTCCCTGGACAACTTGGGTGTAGGAATGGAAAGGTATGGTATAATGTTGGTCACAACACTGGAGTCTAAATTGCCTAGCTCAATTTTGCTTGAATTAAGTAGGGGACACTCTACAGAACATGTGTACATCCCCCTTCAGAACATGTTAAGCCTTTTAGGCACAGAATTAGCAAGACGAGAGGGAATTGAGTTTGCACATCGGGATGTTAAATAAGGGGATAAAGGCAGTTACAGCACCAAAGTTTCTACAAAAAGGAATAGCCCAGGTACAGTGTCAGTTCTACATGCATCCTCTGAGAATTAATTGAAGGGAATCAAGGAATGCATATTTTGCGAAGGCAAGGACAAGTCATAAACATGTGAGGTGGTTGAAGCTTTACCTGTTGAGGAGAGAAAGGACAGGGTAACTAAGTCCACAGCATGTTTTAAATGTTTTTTGAAAGGTCACAGAACAATGTTTTGTAAGTTTAAAATTCTGTGCAAAAAATGCCATGGCCGGCATCAGCCATTATTGTGTGAAAACACTCCTAGTAGGCCTACCCCAGAAGTAGAGACATCAGTGGCACATGCCACTGCTACGAAAGGGAGTAAAAGTAAAGGGGAATTATTGCAAACAGCTGCAGCATTATTAATTGGGAATGATGGAGAAGCTACTGTAAGAGTGTTGTTTGATAGTAGTAGCCAATATAGCTTTATTAAGACCAGAATTTCCAGAAAATTAAACTTTAAAGAACTTAAGAGGAAAACTTTAAGAATTTCTAGGTTTGGGGGTACAGTTCAAAACCGAACCAAAGTTAAGAAGGTAGAAGTTCTGGTTAATGGGTTTTTATTGTAAGGGTCTTATTTATTATTACAGACCTTTACGTAAATAATTAATTAAATGCCAGGGTCACCAGCGCCCAAATACTAGATTGGCATCCAGCACTGCAGCGCAAAAATAATTTTAATAAAAAAGGAAGGATTGATTATAAAAATCGTCAACATGAATTTTGTATTTTATTGACAACAATTAATAAACTATGTGCAACAATTATTTGTAAATGCAAAGGGGATTTTTACCCGTAACAACTTTGATTGACATATAAATGCGGAATTAAATAATGGCACCGTTTAGCTAATATATAACAGTCTGCAACTAATACTGATACTAATAATAATAAATATGTAACATACTAAACTAATACTTATATGGAACAGGTACCAAACTAATATGCAATAAATACTAATAGGTAACTGTTACCAACATACAACTAATATTAATAATAATATGTAACAGATACTAATAATATGTAAATAATAATAATATGTAAATAATACTAATAATGATATGTAAATAATACTATGTAAATAATAATAATATGTAAATAATACTAATAATGATATGTAAATAATACTATGATAATAATATAATAATAATATGTAAATAATAATAATATGTAAATAATAATAATATGTAAATAATAGCCACAATGACAACCTTGTCTGCAAAGAGAGAGACAAGAATACTGTAAGTAATATTCCAGACAAAAAAATTATACATAATAATGGTAAAAATTGATAATTAAAATATATATGCTATATAGGCCTAGTAACCTGTGGATGGTGAATTACAGTTAATCCTCATTATGGGATTGTGTTAAGTTGAACAGGAAAACTAAAAAAGTATGTAGGCCACAAATGACTAGTAGGCCATCTGCTAAGGAAATAACATGAAACATAATAGGCATATAAAGTAAAATATACTAAGAAAATTAATGGGCAGGCCTATGCCTCTTCAATATAGTAGAGCTGAGGTTAATTATTTAAAACGAAGGCTATGGTAGGCCTCAGCTAGGCTAGAGTAATTTACAATTTGGCTTTTGCCTACATAAACCTAACTTAGCCTAAGGTAATTTATTGCATGAATCTTACAGTACTATTTATAGTATGAATCTTTCAGTACTAATCACAAACAGTATAAGGCTTGTTAATGTCTGCAGTATGCGGTATTGCATACAGATATGCAATAGTAAAAAAATAAACATTATAAATAAGAAACATACCACGAAGAAACTTTGCTTGCTGGCGCCGTGCTTTGATTTTATATAAAAATGTGGAAACGGCGTCCCTTGTGTTGTCGTTGCAAATAAGTTTGTTTCTACTTCACAATTTTACCAACAAGCCAAAATAATCCTTAAAAGCAAACTCACGTCTAGTCACACCATGCCCCCAAAATTTACATTGTTTAAAAGGCACAAAATATATTTTTATATTTGCTTTGAACTTCTTTAATGATTGCACTTTAATTTTTAACTAAATTACTCTTCACTGCATGCTTAAGAATTAAAATTAATCACTGGACATTTAATTTGTATTTATTTATTTAGACTTAAAATATTTCACTCGCGCCAACTTGTGGCAATTTTCTCTAATAAAAAATAATCCTGTGGTGCAAGGCACTACATTATCACAAAGTCCCACTTTCAAGGTCCAAGCTGTAGAGATTGAGGCGTACAGTTGACTTAACCGGGCATGATTGGTTAGGTATATCAAGGTTATTTTTGATATACTGCATATATATATATATATATATATATATATATATATATATATAGGGTAATCTCTAGGAGCGCTCCATTTTCCAGTATTAAACATACACTCATAAAACATATGCCATTTAAAAGCTCACATTTTTCTGAGTCTAAAAATGTAGTAATCCAAAAGTATCAATAGCAAATAAAAAGTAACTAGGTTTAATTGTTTGACGCGTGACATCATTAACTACATTATAAAGGTTGGCTAAGTTATAAATCTTCAGTCTGTGTTGTAAGATGGAATGTGGTGGATGTGATATCAGTGCAGTGAAAATTCACTGTGATTTTCATGACAATTTTGAGAATTTAGTTAAATTTTTAGTACAGCATAAACTTGTGCTCGGCATTTTGGAATGCCCCAAGTGTAAGACAAAAGGGAATTGTTAGGTTAGGTTGGGTTAGGTTAGGTTTGGTTGGTTAGGTTTTCTTATTTGCTATTGATACTTTTAAAATGTGAGTATTTGTGAGCTTGTGAGCTTTCAAATGGTATATGTTTATGAGTGTATGTTTAATATTGAAAAATGGAGCGCTCCTAGAGATTTACCTATATATATATATATCGAAACCTACTTAAAATTATTGAATGCCCGGGTAGGTCAACTGTACGCCCTTGACGATTGGTTAGGTGAAGTCGTGATATTTTCGTTAAAACTAACCAAAATATCACGACTTAACGAATTTAACACACATTTAATAAATGATAAAATTGTTAATTTTCTTTTTTAAATAATTTCAACCGTATTGTAAAGGATTACCAACATTTCATTCTTACAACCATCTTTCAACTGATTTCTGAAATTTTATTTGGAAAATTAAGATCGTTTCTGAGTTAAATTTTTTGGTTTTCTTTAAATTAACTACTGCAGAGAAAACGACTAGTTTTATTTATTTAACTGGGTAACATTTATAAAGATACTGATACGGTATGCATATTTTGACTTTTTTTTTAATTGGTTCCTCAAATGTTAAATCTGCAACCCTTGCAACTCAAATATCAGTGAAAACAATTTTGGGAAATTGATATAGCGCCCATTTAGAACAAAAATGTACAATGAACCACCCAAAAATATTCATTTTTCAGTTATTGTACTTCGTATAGGGTAAGAATTTAAATATATGTACAATGATAATGAAAGTTTTATTAGCAGGATATAAATCCCATACAACTGTACAACCAGTGTTCTTGAAGGTAATAAACTATACGATAAATCAAACAATAATAAATTATATAACTAAAAATCAGGACTAAAAGAGAAATAAAAATAAGACACGTACTGAAACAAGTCATAATAAAAACTACCCAACACTAAAACTATAAACCATTGCAATACAATCCTACAATATTTGGGAGAAAACCACAATGTTGATGTCATCTATCTAGACTTTGCAAAAGCTTTTGACAAGGTTGACCATGGTATATTATTCCATAAACTAAAAGAACTTGGTATTTGTGGAAAAATAGGAAAATGGATCCATGCCTTTCTCTCTGACAGAAAACAAATAACAATTGTAAATGGAGCAAGATCTATAGAAAAAGAAGTGATTAGTGGAGTGCCGCAAGGTACAGTACTGGGACCAATTCTATTCATTATAATGCTAAACAATATAAACTGTAACCTAGGAAGCTCTCTCCTGTCATTCGCAGATGATACCAGAATACTAAGACCAATTACAGAAAAAGAAGACTGTGTAGAGCTACAAAAAGATCTACAAACTATATATGCATGGGCAGATGCAAACAATATGGCCTTCAATGAAGACAAATTTGAACTAATTAAGTATGGACCAAATAAATACCTGAAAGAACAATTCAACTACACTGGACCCACAGGAAAAGATATTGTACAAACTGATCATGTCAGGGATCTAGGGATTATATTATCTGAAGATGCAACATTCAACAGGTACATTGACAAAGTAACCTCATCATGCAAACAACTAATAGGATATATACTGAGGACATTCAGAACTAGGGACAGTATGACCATGCTTACCCTGTGGAAATCATTTGTCCTTCCACGCATTGACTACTGCTCTCAATTATGGTTTCCCCACAAACAGAATGAATTGCAAAAAATTGAGGGCATACAAAGAACCTGTACCTCATATATTAAACAACCTAATGGGCAACAGGTGAGTAAAAACAAATTAAACTACTGGGACAGGCTCAGAGGCCTCAACCTTTATTCCATAGAGAGAAGGTTTGAGAGATACATCCTAATCTACACCTGGAAAATTCTAGAAGGGCTTTTAGTTGCCCCCAATACTGAACCAATTGTGCCCACCTTAACAAGAACTGGCAGAATGTGTAAAAAATATCACCTCCCACCAAACAGTCTGAGAAGGATTCAAACCCTTCAGTATAAAAGTATCTCTAGGCAGGGTTCTCGCCTGTTTAACTCCTTGCCTCAGTACCTTAGAGATATACTGTAAGTGCAGTCCCAGTAGATACTTTTAAAAAACACTTGGACATGTTTTTAGCCAACATACCCGACCAACCCACAGTGCCAGGGTATTCCTCTGCCAGACCAGCCCCCACAAATTCAATAGGGGACCAAATCGTATGGCAGGAGCAAGAGAAAAGAAGGGTGGCGACCCCGTCGTGGCCCCGCCTCAGGAGGCGCTGAGCGGACTTCGTGGGAGCAGCGCACCCTTGAGGCAGAAGCGCTTTAAAGTAAATTTAAGGTAAGGTACAATAAAAAATAATTAAAAAATACACTAGTGAAAATACCAATATGTGTATACAGTAATAATGATAATGATAATGTTTACTGGAAGGAGAGAAATCCCATAAAAAAGGTAGAATATGCATCACAATGCAGCTAATTAAACAATAGATTTAAAAACAAAAACGGACTGCGGTAATAAAGAAATAACAATAATACACATAATGAAAGGAGAAATAATAAAATTAGTAATAACAGCTTCCCAAAGGTAGTACTAAAAAATAAAAAGTACATGTAATGGAAAAGCAATTGCAGGAGTTAAGTGGAGCTATAGATAAATATTTTCATACCAAGAGGTTCACATTTCAGAAGACATAAAGCATGGTTGATGAATAGCTGGGGACAGTTGGATTGTCTGAGTTTTTAATTCTTTGCATTACACTGTATTGAACATGACTGTTACCTCAGGGAGACTCGAAACATTGCGGTCAGCGAACATTTGAGGGACTGAGCTTATTGGAGGTAACTTTTGTAGCAGTTTAAAGGATCTGTTGAAAGGAAATTGAGGGTTCTGCAAGAATTTTTTGTATAATTAACCCAGAGTTGCTGCCCATAAATATTAATGAAGAAAGTATGAAAAAGAATGTCTTTAGCTTCACTTGTACCGAATTTGAAGTTCCTTATAATCGTGTTTGCCTTAGCAAAGTAACTTCGATATTGCATCCTTATGTGTGAGTTGTCACTCAAGTAGCTGGTGATAATCTGACCCAGATACTTAAATTATTGTACTTCCTCTATTGCTTCACCTCTCATTTTAAAACTAATATCACTTGTCTAATTAGAGCTTTTAGGATGGAATTAGTAACAATATACTGAATATATATATATTAAAGGTGTTCAAAAGGTCTCGTGACCTGAAAATTATTAATTATGTTTTATTATTCACGGTAAGTTTTCAAACCGTACTGTATTCCCCACAGATTTTTGCACATTGAAATATGATATGATAGACCTGATGACGTTTTGAAGCGTTTTCGCTTCGCACTGATGCGTGAACATTCATTACAGATGTTAACTGAGGTTTTCAAGGCCAAGACTGCAGTTGTCGTTAACGACACTATTTAAGCGTCCCCAGAGAAGTAAATTGAAAGTCGTAATTTAATTATACTTCACTGCGTAAAGCTTTGTAGAGAATGCATTTTGAGCACCTACTCTGAATAATAAATAATTAATCTATCTATCAATATATATTTAATAGGTTAATGCTATCTGTCTGTCTGTCTATCAGACAGCCGGAAACGGCTTTTTGGAGTGAAAAATTATAAAGTAAAAGTTGCTTAAAATTAATCGAAACCTACGGGAAACTTATAATTTTTGAATCAGACAAAAATTTTAATTTTTAAAAAGCTATATATATGTTCTCTGTCTGTCCAACCCTAAAATAAAAAAACGGCTCCTCGAGAGAAAAAATTATTAGGCAAAAGGAAATTTATAAATAAAGCTGAAATCGGATAATGTTTGTTTGTTTGTGTATGTGTTTGTGTATGTGCCCAATAACATATGCAGTTTCTCTCCTTCTGTCTGTGGCTTCTGTCTGTCCGGCGTTTATCTCGGAAACCACTCAACGTACGGCACTCATCCAAACACCGTTGGAAAGGTCTCTGTTGTGGGAGGAGCCTTGGAATATTTATTTTTTCGTTCCAACACGCGTGCGCAACTTTTAAACGAAGCCATGTAGAGAAAAAGTTCATGGAAGAAAGAGTTCCTTTTGGTTTGTTCAGACGGAAGATAGTGAGAAATCTCTACAGGGTGCGTGCGCGCATCCTATAGATACGCTAGTAATTTAATTCGTTAATAGCATGGCACTCCCATCAAGTACTTGCAGTCGGTGCGAAGGGGAGTTTGCTGCTTACGCGTTTAATTTAGCTAATAATAATGATCAATTAATTTGCAGGTGGTGCTCGAACATGAATTTGCTAAAGAACAAGCTACAGCGTGAGAGGGAGGCCAGAGTGAAGCTTGAACAAATGGTGATGCTCCTGACGGCAAAATTAGAAACCATTGGGCCTTCTGAGAGGAGTTATTCCTCAGTCGTGGGCTCTCCTGCCTCAATTTCTACTAATGGTATAAATAATTCTAACAGCCCTATCTCTTCCCCTAGTTCCTGACTCTTCGGTCAAGTGCGTAATGGAGCCCCATTGAGAAAACCTAAGACTCTTCTATCCGAAATAACAAACAATAAGTTTTCTGTTCTAGGTTTCGAAGACGTTAATAAACCTAAAATACGATTCGTTGGTGATTCCATTGTTCGAGGGCAACTCGAGGAATTCTGTGGAAGAAACCCCCGTCGTTGGCGACGTTACTGCTACCCTGGTGCAATAGGGTGTGTCGAATTTTTCAACTTTCAAATTCCAAATATGAGGGGTGCTAAAAAGTTGCAGCATGACTTAGGAATTCTAAAGATATTTTTGTTAATTTAATATAATTTAGTTTTGCTTGGTAACAAGCTACATAAAAATAGTGACTTTTTTTACTTTTTTGTGGAATTATATAATAATTATTATATTAATAATTATATATGCTGTGTATATATAATGCACTGCTGTTTTTGCTTATTTCACAGGTTGAAACATATTCATCAGTGTGCTGAAGATTACTTGTCCGTCAGTGCTACCATCCTAACCAGTGGGAATTGACCTACAATGGCTTCTAAAAGGAGGACAAGACTGGGGACATTCACACATATGAGCAACCTAATTGGAACGGGTAGAGAGTTGTTGCCCTCTGAACTCCCAACTCTGCGAGACGTTCTGAAATATGGGCTACTGCTAAGAGAACAAAGTGGTGAAGATGTGAGAAACTACCCAGCAGCCAGTCTTGCAAAGGACATTTACCCTAAAGTGCTTGAAAAGTGGGAACGAGCAAACAGTTCTTTTGTAGCCCCCGTTGTAAATTCACGAGTCACAATCTTAAACAAGATCCAAGAGAGCTGGGAGAAGGCCAAAAACATATCTCTTGGGAGAGGAAAGCTACATGTCAAAGAGGCTTTCATTGCAAAACTTGACAAGCTTTTTGACATCCTCAGTTGCAAGTGTAAAATTGTTCTCTGCTCTGAATTTGGCTGCCTTGCAGATGCTGGTTGCAAAAACGAAACTCACATTAACTGTACATGCCCTAGGGAGATGAGGATCCCTGTGAAGGAACTTGCTTTCATTAAAGGTCAGAGAGACAAGTCTGGTTCTATTGGACCACATCAGATTGGCTTGCCAGATCAACCTGAGCACAACAGACAAGTCAAAAAGCAGAAGCGGCAAGAAGACGAAAGAAGAAGGCTTGCTGAATATAAGCAGACAAGTAAGCAGGATGTTTCAATGCCATCAAATGAAATAATTTTCTCTGATGATGAAAATGAAGAACAAATAGCTGATGCTCAAGGTGGAAAGGATGGAAGTTATGAAGTGACATTAGAAATACCAAGCACGTCTTCAACTTCCAATAAAAAGCCAGAGTACAACACATTAGAAATACCTAATGTTGCTATGCATAGCATCAGATATGGTGTTGGCCTGCGTGCCACAGCTGCCATCACCACTGCTGCCTTTATGGATGCTGGCTTGATCACTGAAGAAGACAAGAGACTTGTAGTTGATCACAATAAAGTCAAGAGGGCCCAAGAAAAAGTTATGAGATCCCTGGATCAGGAATTTGATGATATTTGTAAGAAGGGTGAAATTGACTGCATCTTCTTTGACGGCCGTCAAGATACAACTAAAGTTATGCTGAAAGCAGACAATTCAGATCGTCAGTTCCCCAGCATCATCAAAGAAGAGCATTATTCTGTGTGCAGTGAGCCAGGTGGAAGATATCTCTACCACTTCACTCCTGAGAAAGGCTCAACGAGAAAAAAACCTGCTGAAGTTATTGCTGATAATCTTGTAGATTTCATGAAGAAGAAGGGCATTGATAAAAGCATGCAGGCCATTGGAGGTGATTCTACAAATGTTAACACTGGCTGGGAGGGTGGTTCCACGCATTGGGTAGAGGTCAAGCTTTGCCGTAAGCTGATCTGGTTGGTTTGTGCCCTCCACACTAACGAGTTACCCCTGCGACACTTGATCACAGCACTGGATGGGAAGACCTTGTCTAACAACAAGTGGACAGGTAACATTGGCAAGATGCTAGACACCGCAACCGAACTTGAAATTGATCCTTCATTCACCAAACTCTCAATTGGAGAGCCTCTTACTTCACTGAGTGACAATGTCGCAAAGGATCTCTCTACTGATCAAGCGTACGGGTATAGGATCACACAGGCCATAAGGACAGGAGAACTTCCCACAGATCTGGCCCTTCTTGAAATTGGTCCAGTGAGCCATTCAAGGTGGTTGACAACAGCAAACAGGCTTTGTCGCATATGGGTTTCAAAACGTGGCCTTAAAGGCAAAACCCTCAACAACTTAAGACTGATAGTGGAATACATTGTTTGTGTGTACTACCCCTGTTGGTTCAACATCAAAGTAAAACACTCTTGGGTGGAAGGCCCACGCCACATCTTATTTCAGCTGCGGCTAGTTAGGCTGCAAAAGAAGGCTGTAGTGGATGCTGTTTTGCCAACCATCAAGCGCTCAGCATGGTATGCATTCAGCGAAATGATAATCCAGACACTCTTGTGCTCAGATGACAGTGAGGAGAGGAGAGCTGATGTCCAAAAGATTGTTGACATGAGGGGTGGAGATGATGACACACTTGGAGATCTTTCTGACGTCCCAGGAAGACACCTTCCATCAACCCCAGTGCTTCTTCCGTGTTGGAGCTGACAGACTGGTCTGACGGGGTATTTGAACCTCCTTTGACATGTAAACTGACTACAGCGGAAGTAAAGAAGTTCTTTGACAAGCCTATGCAAGTTCCACAGTGGCCCTGTCATGCTCAGTCAATAGAGAGGTGTGTGAAACAAGTCACAGAGGCAGCAGGCAGGGTGTATACACATGAGAAACGTGAGGGCTATATCAGAGGCCAAGAAGCAAGTCGGCGGCTGATGTCCAAGAACGAATCAAAGCAAGACTTGATGAAACTTGTTTAAATATTTTTTTTAATGATGTCATTACTTTCTAATGTTGTTTTATGATTACAAGGATATGTTTTATGATTACTAGGATATGTTTTATGCAGAGAAACTAAAATTTTTATAGCATTACCTGACATTTTGAGAAGCTAAAATTAATAAATGTTGTTTTCCGAGAGCAATTTATGTGCTTTTTAATCAAACGTAGATTTACCAAGCTAAGTGTTGAGCAATCACAAAACTAATAGCAGATTTGAATTCTTCACGTCCAAAAACATATTTTTAAAACCCCTCAGTGAAGGAATTGGCAAAAATTAATTTTCACCTGCCAAATTGACACACCCTACTGGTGCAAGGGTGGAGGATACAACGAATAGTGTTGACCAGTTTACAGACGGAACCTCTGAGGACACAACGTATGTTATTCATGTCGGCACTAATAACGTTTTAAATTCTAGATCGGAAAAGCTGCTGGTAGGGGTAGGGACTTGTTAGAGCGATTAAAGGAAAAATCTAATATGATTGTTTTAACAGGTATTTTCCCTCAAATTATCCAACGTAACGAGTTCTACAGCAAGATTATCTATATTAACAATAACTTAAAGTCTCTTTGCTAACAGGAAGGAGTGCATTTTGCGAATTTTTGGACCAGTTTCTAGGGCAGGAGTGACTTTTCCCTCGGAGATGGACTGCATCTTAATGACGTTGGAGCTGCACGTTTAGGAAGACTACTTCATAACACTGTCTCTACTTTTCAAGGTGCTGTAACTCGAACGGTCCCGGCGTAATTTCCTTAAATTACCGGCCAAAAAGTATGAACTTGCCATGCGCGCGCGAAGGTAACGCGGTTTTGTCAAACAATTTGAAGGCTCTAGCTTTAAATGCTCGTAGCCTACGAGACAAAATAAACGAATTTTTTTCCTTAATTGCTCGAAAAGACTATGATTTAATTGCGATAAATGAATCGTTGCTTAGCATTGAAACACGTGACTTTGTAGGGGAGTGTCAAATTAGAGGTTATAGACTTTTTGTTAAAAACAGAATAGGTAGGCGAGGAGAAGGTGTTATGTTGGAAATCAAAGATAATACTGCGAACGCTATAGAATTAAAGCACAGAATTCCAGAACCGATAGATTTGACTATAACAGAACTTAAATTGAGCGATTTCAAACTTCTTCTTGCCGTTATATAAAGGCCCCCTAATCAAACAGCTGATACGGAGGAGGCGTTATATCGTAAACTAAAGAGAATAATAGGTAGCGAGCAGGCTTCAATTATGGGTGACTTTAATTGCCCAAACGTGAATTACGACACAATGCAGGGAGACGTGGAAGGTAATCGTTTAATTAATTTTCTCGAGGATAGCGTTCTTATTCAGAAGGTTGGAGAACCTAAGAGGTTGGACAGTATTTTAGATTTATTAATAACTACGGATGATACGCTTACTCACTGATCTTCAAGTAATAGAACCGTTAAGCAATAGCAATCACAATGGTAGAGTTTGTCCTCTCAGTAAGTTACTCGAAACCAGCTAACTCGACTAAAATTCCTAACTTCCAGCTCGCAGACTTTTGGAAATTTGGAAATGAATTGCCACGCGTTGAATGGGAAACTGTAATGGGGAACTCCAACGCAAAAATAATGTAGGAATTGTTTGAAACAGTGTTTAGGACTATAAATGAGGAATGTGTACTGTACAAGATTAAGCGTGCGAAAGTAAATAACAAGCCCTTGTGGTTTCCTTCTAGAGTAGAGGATATTATAAAGAGTAGAGGTAGGGCTTATAGGTTACATAAATGCGATAAAGACAAGTTGTGGTTACGAAACAACTATATATCTTTAAGGCGTGAAGCCAAACGCGGAATAAAAAAGTCCAAGCACGATTTTCAAATTTCCATAGCTCGTGACGGCAAAGAAAACTTCAAGCGATCTTTACAATACGGTAATAATAGGAACCCGGTAAAGAGCGTGTTAGGACCGTTAAGAAATTCTGATGGTGAACTAGTTTCTGAAAACAAACAAATGGCTACTCTGTTAAAAGAAATTTTTACGTCAGTTTTTACAGTAGAAGATGTAACAAATATCCCTATGGTCACAGACATAATACCTTTTGATAATGGTAATACTTTAGATAATATTGTGGAGAGTGAAGGGGAGGTATTGCCCTATATTTATAAAATGAAAATGTGTAAATCACCGGGACCAGATTCCATGTATCCCATACAATTAAAAGAGTTAAAAGAAGGCATTGTTGTACGTTAACAAAGTTTTCTAATGCGTCTATTTCTGAGGAGTGGGTATCAGATAACTTCAGGTTAGCAGATGTAACACCTACTTTTAAGAAAGGCGATAAAGGTACGGCGGGAAATTCTAGGCCAATCAGTTTCACGTCTTTTATAGGTAAGCTGCTGGAATCGGTAATTAGGGATCGAATAGTCGAACACTTAAGAATTGCACAACTTGATTAGAAATACGAAGCACGGTTTTAGGCAAAACAAATCTTACTTAACTAATCTTTTAAAATTTTTCCAAAGCATGGTTGAAGTTTACAATAGTCATCGGGCGGTAGATGTAGTGTATTTAGATTTTCAAAAAGCGTTTCACATTGTATCGCACAAAAGACACGTTGAAAACAACTAAGGCTTATGGAATCAGGGGTGTAGTAATAAATTAGATGGAAGAGTGGTTGCGAGGTAGGAACCAGATGGTGGTCGTTCATGGAGCGGAGTCTTCTTGGGCTAATGTGGCGAGTGGCGTTCCTCAGGGTTCTATATTGGGCCCCTTGCTTTTTCTTATATAGAGGGTGTTTAGAAAGTCCCTATCTATTTCAGTGAAAACGTAGGAAAAAGGGTAAAATTCAATAACAATATAATAGAAGGCATACATTTAATGAGTTCGAGTTCGAGTTCGAATCTGTCAGCAGCATTGCGGAACACGTTTTGGAGCATGACAGGGATTATTTTTGCCAGTTGGCAGTTGGCAGTTGATTTAGAAATCTTAAAGAGCCAGTCGGTTTAGAAGGCGTAAACAGCCATTTGGTATACATATATATATATATTAATATCGTTTATATATACAACCAAAAGAATTAAATAAAGCACCATTACATCATTCTGTTTATTTAGACGAATTATTGGAATCAATATCATAAAATATACAGAAAATAAATATACAGTTTTATACAAACGAGTAATATATGCAATAAAAAAAAAAAAAAAATATATATATATATATATATATATATATATATATATATATACACAATAAAATTGATAATAATATAAGAAATACACAGTTTTAAACGATGGAATATATAATCAAAAACAAAATAAAAAAAATAATATAAGGAAAAAAAACGATGGAATATAATCATTAAAATAATAGTACAGGAGAAATATATATACACACAATTATTTTAAATAATTAAATATATTGAAAATAAATATACATCAAAATATATAACTTTATATTCTACTGCGCTTATCTAAAACACTAAACTCGCACGTGATCGAGTCTATTGTTGCTTTGCTCTACGTAGTAAATACGATTTAACATTATTTCACCGCTGAAGTTATAGGGATGCCTATACTCGATGTAAATAGCCTTCATATCGTTCAATACTTTTTTGTGCCCACTTTACATTCGGTTGGCAAGTTATCTTTAAACACGGCTAGAATACATTCAAAAGCACGTACAAAGAGGTCATCGTTAACCACAACATCATTTATTAAATGCAAGTTTATAAACACTCCTTTCCAATCGAGGGTTTATTCTCACCGAACCGAGCTTTTCAATCGTGAACCCATCTTCACAATGCATAGCGGCAGTTGAAATAATCTTCTAAGTCGTAACGACAGCTGTTCATTATATAAAGAAACAACTCTTCAGGGTGAACAGTGTAGGTGAGCTCAGCCCTGTATCGCTCAAGTGCTTTGTACCAAAGTTCATGATATTTCGAAGAGTCTAAACCTTTTAAATAAGCATCCAGCTCTAGATCATTTTCGCCTTGTTCAGTCCTACACTCGGTAAACCCGTCCAGCAGAGCGGTGTATGCGTATTCAAGAACCGTATCAAAATAAAGCATATCCGTAACACGCGCATCTAATATAGGATTCAGCTTGCGGTTTCCGCAAGCATTCTTCCACATCAATCGTGTATCAATGCATGGCTGATCGTTATTTATACACAACTTACAAATAATGGCATATGAGGGGTATCACTAATCTGCTCTCTTCTTGTACCTATACCTGCCGGTTATTTTATAATGATCCTCACTCCACTTCTCAACTACCATGAAGACTCTATTCATCTCCTCAACACTTAAATAAACAACATTCCGTTTACCAGAGTTTGTTTGTCTACAAGTCGTTTCAAGTACATAGTTAATGGCTCCGGTTTTACGCCTGAATACTCGCAACGACTTCGTCACGGACACATCGTGCACGGCATTGAGAATGCTGCTCGAAGGAAGTTCCATCGTATTCGAGGAGTGCAAGTCCAGTCAGTTCAAGCTCTGAGATGACTATGAGTCACAGATGAGCGGATCGGCTCGACGGGAGGCGTGGAGGAGTGAGTCACACCATAAGCTGATGATTCGTGTACGGGGTTGTTGCAACGTGAAAGATTCATATGAATGCTTGTATCCCATTATACTGGGTAGGTGTTTTGAGAAATTTTCCGATAAATGAAGCAATACCGGTTTTAATGTTTTATTACTCCCACTCCCCAGAATTCGCACCAGACATTTTCGTTCAGGGGAACTTTCACGAACTAAACATATTTTAATCACACTCCGGCGCACTATTTAAGAGAAACATATGACCACATTTTTCCACTCACGCAGACCTTTAGCCACAACCTCACTACAAACCTCATCATATATATTAATGTAGTGGAAACAATACTTAAGATTCTCCATGATGACAAGATTTACATTCTCGGCCGCAGGGTACGCGTTCTCGGTATGATGCAACATGACATAATATCGCTTGTCACGCCACTCATCAACAAGTCTCACTAACCATAGCCGTTGCTTCTCTTCTGCACGTGTTGATTCTTCCACTTCACGGTATATGTGAGCTTTTATAAACTATAGTCCTACAACATAGTTCAATACATCACTTGTACCACGAAATTCTGCATTTCTCTCACCAGAATAGCCGTAGAGTATTTGTACCTCTTGGTCATCAAACTTCGTACGATTCAATGTATCCTTGAAAGTACCAAAGGAGGGTGGAATAGGAAGCCATTCAGTAACCTTATCTTCACCCTTTGCCGAATACCACTTCATAAACGTCGAACATGTATTATTAAAGGTAGCCATTACTACTTTTCGTTTACATGGAAAATACACGTCTGAGATTCAGGGCTTGCAGCGGTCAACTGAGCACGCAGGGTAGAGATATGCCCAGCTAGTAGCAGTAGTCACGTGACCGATCATACACGGAGCGGAGCTTAGAACTTTCTCATGTACATACACTGGGCGGAGCTTAGAATTTTCTCCTTTACACACACACACACACACACACACACACACACACACACACAAAGGAAAAAGTGAAACGCTAATTGAAACACGATTTATTTAATAAACAAATTATTCAAGGTGTATATATATTTACAAATACGTGTAATAAATAAACATATCATTAACAATAGACATATATATATAACAATCATAGATTGTGGTATCCAACGGGTACGGTATCATAGGTACCAGGCACCTGGTAACGTTTCCTATAGGTGTTACGGTAGGGTGTACCATTTTTGGGTCATTTTCAAAAAGTCAAGGTCCAGGAGTCTAATGTTGTGCCAAATGATGTCCTAAACACGAATTTTACAGGCATTTTCTAATCCGACAAATTTTGAATCCCCCCACCCCCCCCTTGAAATTTTGCGCATCCGCTTTTCCTAAAAACCCCATATATCTCAAACACTATCAACTTTATCGAAAAATGTTATAGAATAAAAATGATTTAGAATCAAAAGTTCTATTAGAAAGTTCATCAAAATAGAAATTTACTTAATTTTGAAAATTTTCATTTATTTTTTAAAAATTTAAATTAAAATTTTTTTTGCTTGCAGTGCCTTCTTCTTAAATAAGGTGTTACCGCCACCTTTGAAGCATCACCCCAATGCAGCTTCGCGGCGATGGGCTTTGTATTTGCTAGTTATAATGCAAATCATAATTAGTTTTTATTATAACTAGCCTATACAAAGTGAGGCCAACCTCAAAACTATATATATATAAAATAAAGCTAAAAATTAACACTTTATCTATAGTTGTGAGGTCCCATCGGTTTTTTTTTCCTTTATTCAACACTTTCCTGAAAAAAATAAAAAGAAACAAGTTTCCTAATTAGAAATCATTGATATAAGAGCTTTTTAAACATAAAAATAAGAAAAGACAATTTATGGTATATTTAATAACAAAAAAAATCAGCCTCTTCTAAATTAAAACAATCTCTGCAAATAAAAATACCTAATCTATCTGTTAATGAACTATTCTTTACTGAGTTTCATTCTTTTAAGAGTCTCTTTACTAGGATCAGGAATTAGTCTTCTATTCTCTTCCACAATTTGCAAAAGACCTTGAAATTCTTCTTCATTTTGACATTTGTCATGAAAGTCTTGAACCAGCTTGATTCCTCTTTCAGCGGTATCATTGACTACTCTAATAGATGAAAGAATGTTTTTTAGTTTGTTGTAGTCATCGACCTCTTCCCATGTTGATGCTGGTTTCTTTATCCATGAGTCTGGTTTTGACCCACAGCATTGAAATAAATGCCATGAAATTGGACCTACTAGCTGATGAAGCTTTGTGTCTTCCTTTAAAATGGGGAAAACAGGTTGCCCACATACATAATTTTCTGGAACTGGATATTTGTTTAAGGATTTTGCGATCTTATCTTTTTCATCATTACTTAGCGATCCAAAGAAACTCAAAGGGACCACTTCCTCCGTCAAATACCAGTAATGATTGGCAAAAGATTTCAAAGCAGCATTTGCAACTTCCCTATCTTCCTTCTTGTAATTCACCAAATCATGATAAAACTTCAGATCATTAGCTGGACTATCTAGTGAATTAGAACATAAAAGCCAGTATTTTCCATAAATTAATGCATTAAATAGACACATTCTCTTTAATTTCTTAATCAATGATTCATCATATGATGCTTGGTGGGAAAAAAGCATACATTTTATTTGTATACAAAATCATTGCCATCCACCTGGCACGGTGCATTGCACCAGGTTTCCGCCAATGACTGTTTTCTCTGGAAACCTCTCCTAAAAGCATTAAAGTTGTTTCAGCAACTTCCTTATAGTCATCACGTGGAAAGCAGTCAGATTTTCTTAAACATTGGGTCATAAATTCTACACATTCTTCCTTCAGGCCTCTTTGATACCTTGATTTAACATCAAGAACATTGTATGTAGATTTCGTATTAATTTTCTTCCATTTAGACTCGCGAAATTCTTTGAATAACTCAAACTCAGGAGATTTACTTGGGCCAAAAATGGTTTCATACACAGCACTCAAAACTCTTTCAGCCACATGATGGCGGCATGCTAACCAAATCAATTTCTTTTGCAAAAGTTCTTCAAGTAACTTACAGGAACCTTTCATCCATCCTGAATTGGATGCAGTGGTATCAAATGATACTCCAAAGACATTTTGCTTCAAGTTCCATTTTTCAATACTTTGAAATACAGAAGTGGTTTGAGACAATCCAGTGGAATCATCTATTATAGAAACTGATAAAAGTTTTTCTACATTTGGGTATCCAGTAACAAGTATTGCAAGGCGGTCTTCTTGTTCTGAACATGATTTAGTAAGCAGCTTGCTATCCCAATGTACTAGGCAGTGATCAGGAGGAGTAAAATCCTTGATGCAAGTTTCATATTTTCGTTTTCTTGTCTTTCGAGCGGCTCTTGCAGATGTGGTCCTGGAGAGAGACAGTTTTTCAATATCCTTGCCACACCTAATGGCTACTGCAGCAGCAAAAACAGTCCGTTGTCCAATAGAGAGATTAAGTCTGTCTGCAGTGGAGGAAACCAATGGCGAGGCAAGAATATTTTTGGGGCTGGAAGCATTTGAAGGTCCTGCTGTAGGTTCTGTCGGAAACTCTTCATAGCTGTCTGTCTCAGAACTGGTCGTCCTAGAAAGAAGGGTCTCTGATGTTCTGGCTGTAGCACTCACTTGCTTCACTGATTTATGTTTCTCTTTGCGTTTCTTCTCTTTCTCTAATCTAATGTACTTGCGCTGTACTTTTGATGCATAATCTGCATCTAGCAAACCTAAACATGTTTCTCGTTTTGTTCTTTGATCTTCTAAGAATGAAATATCATATGCTTTCTGAGGCTCAGTTCTCATGCGGTCTTTTTGGATTAATTCAACGGCATTTTGAGAAGAGATGTCAAAAAGGGAATCCATAATTTTCATGAAATTAGAGAGTTCATTTTCAAAACTTGCTCTTTTTTTGTGCTTGATTAAATTATTATGCATTTCTTCTAGATTTAACAGCATCTTCCTGCCTTTAGGGTTTTTGCTAATATCTATAGTAGGAATGCATGCTTTTTGCCATATTATTAGTAGCTTCTGTAGAACTTCATTAACAGTAGAATCTTTTGTAACTTTTGGACCCTTATACTGCATTCTCCGTAAATAAATAAAATGGCTTAGAACATCTTTATTGGATGGTAAAACAATTTTAGATGAACTCATAATATCAGCCTGCAAGCGACCAAGAATAAAGTCATGCTGTTTTGTAGCTGTTTGACTCATTTTTTATTTATTTTTCAAATAAAGCAGTCTGAAAAGAAACAATAAGAGTAAAAACAATGCTTGTTATTAAAATTCAATGTAAAAAAGGATTTTTAAATTTGGATTATACTCACAATATACTCATAAATAATGTAACTTAAGCACCTTATTTTATATTAATACAATAAGGTGCTCTTGGACAAAAGAAAATGAAAATTTTCAAAATTACGTAAATTTCTATCTTAATGAACTTTTCTAATAGAACGTTTGATTCTAAATCATTTTTATTCTATAACATTTTTCGATAAAGTTGATAGTTTTTTAGATATATGGGTTTTTTAGGAAAAGGGGATGGGCAAAATGGAGCGCTCCTAGAGATTTACCTATATATATTATATATACTATATATCGAAACCTACTTAAAATTATTGAATGCCCGGGTAGGTCAACTGTACGCCCTTGACGATTGGTTAGGTTAAGTCGTGATATTTTCGTTAAAACTAACCAAAATATCACGACTTAACGAATTTAACACACATTTAATAAATGATAAAATTGTTAATTTTCTTTTTTAAATAATTTCAACCGTATTGTAAAGGATTACCAACATTTCATTCTTACAACCATCTTTCAACTGATTTCTGAAATTTTATTTGGAAAATTAAGATCGTTTCTGAGTTAAATTTTTTGGTTTTCTTTAAATTAACTACTGCAGAGAAAACGACTAGTTTTATTTATTTAACTGGGTAACATTTATAAAGATACTGATACGGTATGCATATTTTGACTTTTTTTTTAATTGGTTCCTCAAATGTTAAATCTGCAACCCTTGCAACTCAAATATCAGTGAAAACAATTTTGCGAAATTGATATAGCGCCCATTTAGAACAAAAATGTACAATGAACCACCCAAAAATATTCATTTTTCAGTTATTGTACTTCGTATAGGGTAAGAATTTAAATATATGTACAATGATAATGAAAGCTTTATTAGCAGGATATAAATCCCATACAACTGTACAACCAGTGTTCTTGAAGGTAATAAACTATACGATAAATCAAACAATAATAAATTATATAACTAAAAATCAGGACTAAAAGAGAAATAAAAATAAGACACGTACTGAAACAAGTCATAATAAAAACTACCCAACACTAAAACTATAGACCATTGCAATACAATCCTACAATATTTGGGAGAAAACCACAATGTTGATGTCATCTATCTAGACTTTGCAAAAGCTTTTGACAAGGTTGACTATGGTATATTATTCCATAAACTAAAAGAACTTGGTATTTGTGGAAAAATAGGAAAATGGATCCATGCCTTTCTCTCTGACAGAAAACAAATAACAATTGTAAATGGAGCAAGATCTATAGAAAAAGAAGTGATTAGTGGAGTGCCGCAAGGTACAGTACTGGGACCAATTCTATTCATTATAATGCTAAACAATATAAACTGTAACCTAGGAAGCTCTCTCCTGTCATTCGCAGATGATACCAGAATACTAAGACCAATTACAGAAAAAGAAGACTGTGTAGAGCTACAAAAAGATCTACAAACTATATATGCATGGGCAGATGCAAACAATATGCCCTTCAATGAAGACAAATTTGAACTAATTAAGTATGGACCAAATAAATACCTGAAAGAACAATTCAACTCCACTGGACCCACAGGAAAAGATATTGTCCAAACTGATCATGTCAGGGATCTAGGGATTATATTATCTGAAGATGCAACATTCAACAGGCACATTGACAAAGTAACCTCATCATGCAAACAACTAATAGGATATATACTGAGGACATTCAGAACTAGGGACAGTATGACCATGCTTACCCTGTGGAAATCACTTGTCCTTCCACGCATTGACTACTGCTCTCAATTATGGTTTCCCCACAAACAGAATGAATTGCAAAAAATTGAGGGCATACAAAGAACCTTTACCTCATATATTAAACAACCTAATGGGCAACAGGTGAGTAAAAAAATTAAACTACTGGGACAGGCTCAGAGGCCTCAACCTTTATTCCATAGAGAGAAGGTTTGAGAGATACATCCTAATCTACACCTGGAAAATTCCAACTGATGCCTGAACAACTGGCGCCATCTCAGGGTGTTTGTCATTAAAAGCAGTAGCAACTGATCGGTGTGTGTTACCACGCCTTGCACACATTAAAGCTATTTCCACCCGTTCATCTATTGTCAATTTCTGTGCCATAGGTTCAACAACAAATCTGAAAAGAACAAAACACATATTAAAAACAAATTATTAAAATGTGCCTATGGTTCCTGATTTTTGCACCACCGTGTATATATAAACGTATATGAATTTTATGCAGAAAATAATCGTAAATCCATGCGTTTATTTGTTTATTTAGGTTATTTAGGTATAGTTAACGTGTATATATAATTTTATATGGTAGAACATTACGTTATTAAGACTGAATTTCGATCTCATAATTGACTGCTGAGAAAAATGTGAATTTTTTAATAGTAGTAGTTTCGTAAAAAAATGTGAAATTTTACAATTTAACTCCCGCATTCCAAAATCATTGGACGATTGATTTTAATTGTAATTGTATATTTAACCACTTTAATCGTTATAATTATAGTCTAATTTTATTATTTAATATAAAATACTGTGATACATTGTAAATGCAAGTCATTTCACTATGATATGAAAGGATTATGAAACTGAATAAGTTGTCGATCAAATAAACCTTTTTTCTTTTGTTTTTTGTCAAAGGATAATTCTTACTAAAAATATCATACAATACATAAGTGTAGTCAAGGGGGGATTTAGGGCGGACGATCGCCCCCCCCCCAAACCATGAGCCTCTAAACCTTAAAGGTAAAGAAAGTGAAGGAAAGAAGGAGATCGGAAACATAAAGAAGAACCAATACAAAATTAGAGTGAAGCATCCTATAAAAATAATCGCTGTTACAAAAGAGTGCATATAGGGACACAGTGATGTTCAAAAGTAAGACATTTAATATACTGTATAGTTTTCTTTAGTTGCCCTTAATGAGGATGCTTAATAAAATAGTAATGTATGATAAATTAAGTATCAGACATTTTTGCGGTAATTTTATGCCTCAGTGGGGTTTACCGTCATCTTAAGGAATTAACTTCTTTGACCAAAAACAAATACCTTCCTGCATTCTTTATAGGCAGAACAAATATGTGATAATCGTTGGCAATTCTGTCACATCAGTTGCTTGCCAATGTATTATAATCTCAGATTCTGGACAGTGACCGCTCCCCGCTCAAAAAAAAAAAAAAATTGTTCTCCGGATCTGCCTGTTAGAAAATCTAGAAGAGGAAGAGCTATTGTTGTCCCAAGGCGATATAATGACTAAGATGATTGATGCAGCATTGCTTGTATATATTAATTTAAGGTGTATATATATCCATCTCATAATTGTAAGGTTAGTGAAAAATTCACTTAATTTAGAGTTAGCATTTTTGGGCTCTTGTGGCAACATTGTTTGGGCACTCTTATGGCATCATTTTTTTTGGGCACTGGCTCGTTCTTTCTACTCGTTTGTTGAATGCGGCACTTACAGGGCGTGGTCTTATAGAGAGCTCTCTTGTAATTCAGTTTGGTTGTTTAGATACGAGATTGTTGCATCGTGCAATGTGCAGGTTGTGTGTTGCAAGATTTAGAAAGAAGACCATAAATAGTGCCCCTTTTGTTTTTTATCTAAATTTTATGCAACTGAGGCCTAAGGTAGGCCCACATCAAGTCAGCAACCCTGAGGTAGGACCTAATAGGACCTCAAAGTCCGTAAGTTTTAGTCTAGCTTAACTTGGGCTGTAGGTTGAACTGGCCCTTCAGAGATTGGCCGTTCAGGGCTCAGTTCGGATTCTGAACCCAATAAAATAAAAAATAACATGGTTCTTCGAAACCGGATTCTAGCCCAAGACTGAGTCAGTAACTATTTTTCGACAAAGTTCTGATTGTGCAAATTGTAGCCCAAGTTAGGCCTGGCCGGGTTAAGCATAATTGAGTTAAGGTCCCAGGGTAAAAAGTTTGGTCGCCCAATTGTGAAACTTGGCTGCTAGTCTGTCGTTGTTTTGGGCCTACATTTTTACCAGTTTGGTTAATTTTGGATTGTTCGTAGACGAAGGTTGCAGACTTCAGTGCGCCAGTTACTTAGGTAGAAAATTTGGTATTCCATACTGGTCGTTGGTTAGTACCCCAACCAAGCAATTCAGTTTATTTGAAAAAAGCAAAATTTTAGTTTGATCAGTTTGGTTAAGTATTTTCGCCAATTTAGCTTATTTGGCATTGAGCCCAATTGTTGTTTGCATTGAAGATGAGTGCAACTGAATTGAACAAGTTTAGAAAAAGGAGAAGCGCCTACAAAGATCTAATTACAAAGGTCATTGCCACTATTGATTCTGCCATAGAGCAAGAGGATTTAAGCTTAGTGACTGCACAGCTTTCCATATTAGAAACTAAAAAGGATGCTCTAAGCGAAGTAAATGTTAAAATTGAGGTTCTTATCGAAGAGGATGAAATAGAAAATGACATAATTTACTTTGAAGAGATTATTGATGACATAATTAAAGTATGTCACAGAGCAAAAGAGTTTAGCAGCTCAGTACAATTAGAGACCAGGTCTAATAATGAAACACAGCCCTCAACAAACGGTGTTTGTGAAGTTAAGGTTAACAGATCTGCAGTTCAATTCCCGAGGCTTGTACTCAAAACATTTTCTGGGAGTATTTAGGGATGGCAAGGATGGGCAGACAGTTTTCAATCAGCAGTTCATTCTAGTCAAGTGTTAAGTGCGGTGGAGAAGTTTAATTATTTGCAGTCCTCTTGGAAGGGGAGGCAGCAAAAATAATAGCAGGATTAGCATTAACAGAGGCTAATTATAATGTGGCTTGGGATACATTAAAGAAACGGTTTGGTAAGCCAGAGATCTTAATTAAAAGCCACCTCCGTGAACTTTTAGCTATACCTTGTTAATAATCCCAATAGTGTCATGGAGTTACTGCAGTTATATGCTGAATTTGAAGTTAGAACTAGGTCCCTGGACAACTTGGGTGTAGGAATGGAAAGGTATGGTATAATGTTGGTCACAACACTGGAGTCTAAATTGCCTAGCTCAATTTTGCTTGAATTAAGTAGGGGACACTCTACAGAACATGTGTACATCCCCCTTCAGAACATGTTAAGCCTTTTAGGCACAGAATTAGCAAGACGAGAGGGAATTGAGTTTGCACATCGGGATGTTAAATAAGGGGATAAAGGCAGTTACAGCACCAAAGTTTCTACAAAAAGGAATAGCCCAGGTACAGTGTCAGTTCTACATGCATCCTCTGAGAATTAATTGAAGGGAATCAAGGAATGCATATTTTGCGAAGGCAAGGACAAGTCATAAACATGTGAGGTGGTTGAAGCTTTACCTGTTGAGGAGAGAAAGGACAGGGTAACTAAGTCCACAGCATGTTTTAAATGTTTTTTGAAAGGTCACAGAACAATGTTTTGTAAGTTTAAAATTCTGTGCAAAAAATGCCATGGCCGGCATCAGCCATTATTGTGTGAAAACACTCCTAGTAGGCCTACCCCAGAAGTAGAGACATCAGTGGCACATGCCACTGCTACGAAAGGGAGTAAAAGTAAAGGGGAATTATTGCAAACAGCTGCAGCATTATTAATTGGGAATGATGGAGAAGCTACTGTAAGAGTGTTGTTTGATAGTAGTAGCCAATATAGCTTTATTAAGACCAGAATTTCCAGAAAATTAAACTTTAAAGAACTTAAGAGGAAAACTTTAAGAATTTCTAGGTTTGGGGGTACAGTTCAAAACCGAACCAAAGTTAAGAAGGTAGAAGTTCTGGTTAATGGGTTTTTATTGTAAGGGTCTTATTTATTATTACAGACCTTTACGTAAATAATTAATTAAATGCCAGGGTCACCAGCGCCCAAATACTAGATTGGCATCCAGCACTGCAGCGCAAAAATAATTTTAATAAAAAAGGAAGGATTGATTATAAAAATCGTCAACATGAATTTTGTATTTTATTGACAACAATTAATAAACTATGTGCAACAATTATTTGTAAATGCAAAGGGGATTTTTACCCGTAACAACTTTGATTGACATATAAATGCGGAATTAAATAATGGCACCGTTTAGCTAATATATAACAGTCTGAAACTAATACTGATACTAATAATAATAAATATGTAACATACTAAACTAATACTTATATGGAACAGGTACCAAACTAATATGCAATAAATACTAATAGGTAACTGTTACCAACATACAACTAATATTAATAATAATATGTAACAGATACTAATAATATGTAAATAATAATAATATGTAAATAATACTAATAATGATATGTAAATAATACTATGTAAATAATAATAATATGTAAATAATACTAATAATGATATGTAAATAATACTATGTAAATAATAATAATATGTAAATAATAATAATATGTAAATAATAATAATATGTAAATAATAGCCACAATGACAACCTTGTCTGCAAAGAGAGAGACAAGAATACTGTAAGTAATATTCCAGACAAAAAAATTATACATAATAATGGTAAAAATTGATAATTAAAATATATATGCTATATAGGCCTAGTAACCTGTGGATGGTGAATTACAGTTAATCCTCATTATGGGATTGTGTTAAGTTGAACAGGAAAACTAAAAAAGTATGTAGGCCACAAATGACTAGTAGGCCATCTGCTAAGGAAATAACATGAAACATAATAGGCATATAAAGTAAAATATACTAAGAAAATTAATGGGCAGGCCTATGCCTCTTCAATATAGTAGAGCTGAGGTTAATTATTTAAAAAACGAAGGCTATGGTAGCCTCACCTAGGCTAAGAGTAATTTACAATTTGGCTTTTGCCTACATAAACCTAACTTAGCCTAAGGTAATTTATTGCATGAATCTTACAGTACTATTTATAGTATGAATCTTTCAGTACTAATCACAAACAGTATAAGGCTTGTTAATGTCTGCAGTATGCGGTATTGCATACAGATATGCAATAGTAAAAAAATAAACATTATAATAAGAAACATACCACGAAGAAACTTTGCTTGCTGGCGCCGTGCTTTGATTTTATATAAAAATGTGGAAACGGCGTCCCTTGTGTTGTCGTTGCAAATAAGTTTGTTTCTACTTCACAATTTTACCAACAAGCCAAAATAATCCTTAAAAGCAAACTCACGTCTAGTCACACCATGCCCCCAAAATTTACATTGTTTAAAAGGCACAAAATATATTTTTATATTTGCTTTGAACTTCTTTAATGATTGCACTTTAATTTTTAACTAAATTACTATTCACTGCATGCTTAAGAATTAAAATTAATCACTGGACATTTAATTTGTATTTATTTATTTAGACTTAAAATATTTCACTCGCGCCAACTTGTGGCAATTTTCTCTAATAAAAAATAATCCTGTGGTGCAAGGCACTACATTATCACAAAGTCCCACTTTCAAGTTCCAAGCTGTAGAGATTGAGGAACTTTGTGCTCCAGTCACTATTTGTTTAGATATTGCATGGGCCCAAGAATTGCAAGTTAAAGGAATTAATTTAGGCAATAATAAGTTTGAAGGAACAGAAGATATTAGTCTTTTGATTGGAGCTGACTATTATTGGGACTTCATCACCGGTAACATTGTCCGTACATCTCAAGGTCCTGTAGCTATTGAAAGTAAGCCAGGCTGGATGCTAAATGATAGCTATTGCAATGAAATGGAGGTTAAAGCCCTTTTTGTTAAGATTGAGGAGAACAGCCATGGTTTGGAAAGGCATTTGAAAGCCTTTTGGGAACTTTAATCCATTGGCATAAAGGACAAACAGGAAAAGCAGGCAAGTACAGTGAACAGTCATGTTTTAGAGCAATTTGAAAAAGGTATTGGGTTTAGAGATGGTTGCTACGAAGTTGGCCTCCCTTGGAAGGATTTTTGCAAACCCAGCTGAAACCTTCAGCTAGCTAATAGGAGGTTAGAGACTTTATTGCACAGGCTAAAGAAAAATGAGGAGTTGTTAAATGAATACAATGAGGCCATCCTAAGCTATGTAAAAGAGGGCTGTGCTGAAAGGGTGCAAAGTGAGCTGGTGAGCCAGGAGGCATATTATCTGCCACACCATGCAGTGGTATGACGAGACAAAACTACCACCAAACTGAGGGTAGTTTTTGATGGCTCAACCAAGGACAAAGGTGGTGTGTCCTTGAATGACTGTTTGGATGCTGCGCCAAATTTAAATGCAGATTTATTTTCCATGTTACTGAGATTCAGGTTTGGTAGAGTAGCATTGACTGCAGATGTGAAGCAAGCCTTTTTGAGGATAAAGTTAAAACCAGAGGACAGAGATGCAGTAAGGTATCTGTGGGTGGATGCAAAAGACTTATTGGAAAATGAACCCAATGTTCAAGCATATAGAATGAAGTCAGTGTTGTTTGGCCTCAGCTCTAGTCCATTTCTCTTGGCAGCTACTATGCAGTACCATTTTAAGAAATATTCTGGGCTATCCTTATACTATTGAACACATAAGACAAAATTTTTATGTTGATGATTTGCTGTGTTCAGTGGATAATACAGAAATGGCTAAACAGATATTCATGGAGGCTAGAGCTATAATGAGGGAGGCTGGCATGGAGCTTAGAAAATGGCAGACCAATCATTCTCAGTTAAACAGTTTGTGAGTCAGTCCTGTGTAGGACCTGATGCAACAGAAAGTATTGAGGATTCTAGTATTAAGGAGTTGTGGGCCATAGACACCCAGGTGCTAGGCATTGTTTGGCAGCGAGGAGAGGATTTGTTTACCTTCATTGGGAATATCTTTAGTTGAGCTGGCTGAGAATGAGACAAGGTGGACGAAACGTACAGCTCTTAGTTTGGCTTCGAAGGTCTTTCATCCTCTTGGATTCCTGGCTCCATTTGTGATAAAGTAAAAAATTTGGTTTCAGATCCTCTGGGAAATTGGACTTGGTTGGGACCAAGAGTTACCTGAACATATGTTGGTAAAGTGGAAATATTGGTTCAAAGAAATGGCACATCTTGGAGACATTGAAATCCCAAGATGGTGCTTTGGAGAGTTGAACAATAGTCCAGATAATTTGGAGCTGCACATCTTTTGTGATGCAAGTGAGGAAACCTATGCAACTTGCATTTATATAAGAGGCACATTCAAAGAGGAAGTAAGTTGCAGGTTGGTTGCTGCAAAGAGCAGTGTAGCACCTTTGAAAAGGCTTTCTATTCCAAGGTTGGAATTGATGGGTGCAGTCATTGCTAGTCGGCTTGCAGTTACAATGCAAATCTCTTTGGGCCTTTATGAAATTCCAAGCTATTATTGGACAGACTCCACTATAGTTTGGCACTGGTTAAGAAGCCAGGCAAGGAAATGGAAACTATTTGTTGCCAATAGGGTGGAGAAAATTCAAGCACACACAGATCCAAAGCAATGGAAGCATTGTCCAGGCACCCAAAACCCACCTGATTTACCAACAAGAGGAAATTCAGTGAAAGATCTTGCACAGTCAAGTTTGTGGTGGAATGGGCCAGAGTGGCTAAAACTTGGAAGTGAAAATTGGCCTTCTAATCAGCCTATTGTAGGAGAATGTCAGGCTGAAGAAGAATGGATGAGTGAGATGAGAAAATGCACTGTGAACAGTTGTCAAGTTATGCAGCAGGACCCCATATTGAGGCTTGAGGACATTAGCAGTCTGAAAAGGTCGTTAAGAATGACAGTATGGGTATATAGATTTACAGACAACATTAAGAGAGAAACAAGAAGGAAAGGAATTCTGACCAGTAAGGAGATTCAGCAAGCCAGGCAATACTGGGTGGTATATGTGCAGAAGGAAAAATTTGGTGAAGAGAGAAAATTGCTCACCAGCAGTCCATTACAGGTTCTACCAACACATTCTGCTCTCAAGGGTTTGGATGTGTTTTTGGATCAGGATTTATTGAGGGTAGGAGGTAGACTACGGTTTTCTGGGCTTCCAAGGAGAAAAGACATCCAATTTTGCTACCTTCTGGGGGGCACTTTGTGGAACTTTTGATCCTGGATACACATCATAAGTTGTCGCATGCTGGAGTTAGAGAAGTGATAATAGAGATCAGACAACAGTTTTGGATTCCCAAAATTAGACAAGTAGTAAAAAAGGTCTTTCATAGATGTGTGGTTTGCAAGCGTTGGAATGCAAAGCCTTATCATGAAAAGGTGGTCCACTTCCAAGAGAACGGTGTGTCTATACTGCCCCAGTTGATGTAGTGGGAGTAGACTTTGCAGGTCCAGTCTATGTGTATGAGCAAGGGGAGTCTAACAAAGGTTATGTCTTTTCACATGTGCTACCACCAGAGCAATCCATTTGGAGTTGGTAAGCAACTTAAGTAGTGATGTATATCTTTTGGCCTTTAAAAGGTTTGTGAACAGAAGCGGTTTCCCAAATAAAATCATATCGGATAATGCAAAAACCTTCAAAAGGGCTGCAAAGGAACTTCAAGACTTTGGTCCTTGCTAAAGGAGGAGGGATTCCAATCCTACTTTACACACTATGGGGACAGTGGGAGTTTACCTTTGAGAGAGCACCATGGTGGGGAGGATTTTGGGAAAGGCTGGTGGGAAGTGTAAAGTGTCCATTAAAGAAACTTTTAGCTAATGCTCATTTGAGCAAACTAGAATTCTGCACTGTGTTGTGTGAAGTAGAAGCAATGGTGAACAGCAGGCCTATCACCTTTGTTTATAACAGTATGCAGGATGCAGAGCCATTGACACCAAATCATTTTCTTTGTGGTAAACGATTAACATCAAGCCCCAGTTTGCGAAAAGACTTACAGCCTATCTACAGCAGTCAAGAAGAGTTAACCAGAAGGATCAAGTACATTGAAGAGCTACAAGATCAGTTATGGAAGTGGTGGCAGATGGAATACTTGCCAGAACTCAATTATTACCCATCAGGCAATGTAAAGGGCTCTAATGCAAATTGTATCAAGGTGGGAGAAGTGTA
>JAJOZX010002208.1:0-7500 GCA_023014485.1 Bathynomus jamesi
AGTGCCCTTTTTGTCCATTTGTCAGAGTTATCCCATTGTATTGATTGGAATAATGTTTCAGTTTTGTTTCACTCTAGCAACATTGTTAATAGAAATATTCTTGAGTCGGCTATAATTCAACTTACAAATAACCTTAACATGAGTAAAGGTCTGTTTCAACTTGATCCCGTTGCTCTGAATTCCTTCAGAATGGATTTAAACAAAAAGGGCAGGTTGTTAAATCTTTGGTAAAAAATTTGTTTTTGTCTGTTGTTTCCCTTACAATTTTATTTTTCAATTTTTTGCTGTATGCGTGTATGTGTATGTATGTATGTGTATGTGAGTATTGTGTGGTCATTGCAGTTAAATGTGTGTTGTATAATGTGTATATGTATGTATGTATGTGTGTATATGTATGTATTGTATGTATGCAGTTATGTATATATATATATATATATATATATATATATATATATATATATGTATATGTGTATGTACCTTACCTTACCTTACAACCTCACAAAGGTTCTGCGGATGATTTCTCATTTCGTGAAGGTCAAGCTTGTATATATATATATATATATAGTGTGGTGTGTGTGTGTGTGTGTTTGTATATATGTGTGTATATGTATATATATTTGGTTATGCGGGTATACATGTGTACGTGTATTATTTGTAATTTTTTTCAATTTATATTTATTTTTATTTCTTTATTCTTTTGCGACCTACCGTTTTTCAGACAATAATTATAAAAACAAATTTGGTAATTTTTTTTCCCTTATGCATATATATATATATATATATATTCTGTATATATTGCGTTTATATTTCGTATATATACCGTATATATGTTATATATATTTTATTGTTCTTTATATATCATCTAGGCATCATTTTGTTTTCCAATTTATATTTACTTGTACTTTTTTATTCGTTTGTGACTATAATATGCATATGTGGTAATTTTTCCCTTATAAATTGGTGTGCCTCTCTTAAAATTTATCTTTCAATTTATTATTATTATTTTTTATTTTTTTTAATAATTAATTTTTTTTTTTTTTTTTTTTTTTTTTTTTTTTTTTTGTGACATATATATCAATTTGGCAGCATCTATTAAATCGATTGTAAAACTTCCCTCTTTGAGCTTGAATTGGTAGACTCCACTTACAATATTTATATTTATTTTTATTTCTTTATTCTTTTGTGACCTGTTCCATAAAAAAGCCATTTGAATTTATATTGAAGGTCGGCCAAAGTGCTAAAAGTGTCTTTATATATATATATATATATATTATATTATATATATATATATATATATATATATATATGTATATATTTTTTTTTTTTTGCCTGTTTATTTCTTTATGATTATTTAGGCTGTGACATATATATCACTAAGGCAGGCTATATTTGTAATTAATTTTTTCTCAATTTATATTTATATTTATTTTTATTTCTTTATTCTTCTGTGACCATATAAATGTTGGCTCCTCCCACAATTTTTTTCTATGCTTACTATATATATGTATATGTATATATATATATATATAATATATATATATGTATATATATGTAATATGTATGTATGTATGTTTATTTTTGTAACCTATATATTGCCTTGATCTGTCCTTTCACTCCAGTGTTCCTGAGGATGTCATTAGACGAAAGCGCTTGAGCACCCCTTTGTGTTTTCTTTTTTCCTTCGTGGTTTTATTCATCATAAATACTTTTCACGTGTCACTTTCGTGAAATAATTTTTCATATAATGAACACCACGCGTTCCTTCGCCTTGCTGTTCCTCTATTGTCCCCGTTTGTGTCGGTGTTTGCTTCTACATTAATGAAGGGGCATGCAATTCGGATCCGACGGAAGTTTCTTACTAATTGTCTGGAGGAGCAGGTCCTTCCCAAGTCCCTCCTTCCGATTCGCCTCAGAGAAATGGACGACCATCCGTTCAACAACTTTAGCAGAGTAATTTTAAAGAAACATATTGAAGTCACCAGACAAAATGAGTGGTCCACCTTCAAAAATGGCATTGCCAAACGTAATGTTTGACTGTTATTCCCCAACCGTGGATCCAACCTTTGTTTGATGAAATTTACAACGAGTTGCGTCGGAGAACTTCTTCACTTCGAAACATTTTGGATCGCAAAATTAAAAGTCTCATTCGAAATAGTCAGTGGAGTAAAAAAGCAAGCTCAAAGTGTGTTTTGAACCTTTCTTCGAAAAACATTAGTGACGATGCAAAAAGTGCCCTTGGATTTGGTATGTCCTTTTATATTGTTAAAAAACCTACTGCTTTACAAATTTGTCATAGTCTTGCTCGTTTTGAAAAACAGTGTAACCTTCCTCAGTTTTTAGTTAACATAGTTAAAGGCCTGGTCTATGGTGCTGCGAATATTTCTTACGAAGATAACTTTCCTAAACGTTTCCGCAATAGCCTTTCACAATTAAAAAAAGATAGTGAGCTCCATATTACTAAAGCAGACAAGGCTAACACCTTAGTCATTATGGACAAAGTGGATTACATTGGAAAGATGAATGAGCTGCTTCAGGACCCCGCCACATACGTGAAACTTAGGAAGAACCCACAGGATGATGTCATCAAATCATTCAATAGTGGCTTGAAACGCATTCTCAAAGATCATAAGGATTTAATTCCCCTTTTTTTGTCCACTTCACCTGCTCTGCCTTATCTTTATGGTCTTATTAAAACCCACAAACCGGGTAACCCTATGCGCCCTATTATTAGCTCGGTGGGCTCTATTACCTATAAACTCTCCAAATGGCTTGTTAATGTTTTGTCCCCCATTCTTGGAACTGTCTCTGATTCACACGTAAAAAATTCCATGGATCTCACTGAAAAATTGAATAATGTTCGCATTAATACCAACGATAGATTGATCAGTTTCGACGTTTGTTCATTGTTCACAAAAGTGCCGATTGATGATATGCTTGACTTTCTCGCCAGAGAATTACATAATTATGATTTACCATTACCTGCACACACTGTTTTGGAGCTTATTAAGCTTTGTATCAAGGATTGTAAATTCACTTTCAATGGCGAGCATTATCAACAAGTTTTTGGGATGGCCATGGGCAACCCTTTGTCGCCCCTTCTCTCCAATATTTATATGGAGTTTTTTGAAATTACTTACATTCCGAGAATCCTGGGGGTTGGCATCCCTTGGTTGCGGTACGTCGACGATATTTTGTGTATCTGGCCCATGAATCGTGACCTGGATGACTTCCTCCTTCAGTTAAATGACCAAGTCCCCTCCATTAAATTTACTTTAGAAGTGGAACAAGACAACTCAATCCCGTTTTTGGATGTGCGTGTTCATAGGGATAGCCCGGGTTTTAAGTTTAGTATCTATCGGAAAAAAACAAACAATTTGTCCTACGTACACTTTTACTCTGGACATGACACCCCTATTAAAAAGGCCATATTTTCCTCAATGTTTCTCCGCGCTCTTAGGATCGCCAGTCCGGAATACATCGATGCCGAATTGGAAAATATCAACGGTATTGGAAGTGAGTTGTGTTACCCATCTGCGTTCATGGAATCTTGTCTTAATAAGGCTAAACGAACCTTCTATCGTGTGAATAATAACACTCGCACCTTGTCAAAGAATATTTTAGTACTTCCATTTTTCCCGGGCTTCTTAGGCATTGCTAATGTACTTAAACTTTTGGATATCAGTGTAGTTTTTTCATATAACAATATTGTGAAAAACATCATAGTAAAAAATAGCCCTACCAATAATTTAGGCATTATCTATAAAATTGGGTGTAAGCAATGTGATTCCTTTTACATAGGTCAGACGGGAAAGGATTTGCAAACGCGTGTAAAACAGCATCAATATTCCGTTAGAACGGGACAGTTGTCCAGTGCCCTTTTTGTCCATTTGTCAGAGTTATCCCATTGTATTGATTGGAATAATGTTTCAGTTTTGTTTCACTCTAGCAACATTGTTAATAGAAATATTCTTGAGTCGGCTATAATTCAACTTACAAATAACCTTAACATGAGTAAAGGTCTGTTTCAACTTGATCCCGTTGCTCTGAATTCCTTCAGAATGGATTTAAACAAAAAGGGCAGGTTGTTAAATCTTTGGTAAAAAATTTGTTTTTGTCTGTTGTTTCCCTTACAATTTTATTTTTTCAATTTTTGCTGTATGCGTGTATGTGTATGTATGTATGTGTATGTGAGTATGTGTGTGGTCATTGCAGTTAAATGTGTTTGTATGTATATGTGTGTATATGTATGTATGTATGTGTGTATATGTATGTATGTATGTATGTATGCAGTTAAATATATATATATATATATATATATATATATATATATATATGTATGTGTATGTACCTTACCTTACCTTACAACCTCACAAAGGTTCTGCGGGATGATTTCTCATTTCGTGAAGGTCAAGCTTGTATATATATATATAATATATGTGTGTGTGTGTGTGTGTGTGTTTGTATATATGTGTGTATATGTATATATATATTTGGTTATGCGGGTATACATGTGTACGTGTATTATTTGTAATTTTTTCAATTTATATTTATTTTTATTTCTTTATTCTTTTGCGACCTACCGTTTTCTCAGACAATAATTATAAAAACAAATTTGGTAATTTTTTTCCCTTATGCATATATATATATATATATATATTCTGTATATATTGCGTTTATATTTCGTATATATACCGTATATATGTTGTATATATATTTTATTGTTCTTTTATATCATCTAGGCATCATTTTGTTTTCCAATTTATATTTACTTGTACTTTTTTATTCGTTTGTGACTATAATATGCATATGTGGTAATTTTTCCCTTATAAATTGGTGTGCCTCTCTTAAAATTTATCTTTCAATTTTATTATTATTTTTTATTTTTTTAATAATTAATTTTTTTTTTTTTTTTGTGACATATATATCAATTTGGCAGCATCTATTAAATCGATTGTAAAACTTCCCTCTTGAGCTTGAATTGGTAGACTCCACTTACAATATTTATATTTATTTTTATTTCTTTATTCTTTTGTGACCTGTTCCATAAAAAAGCCATTTGAATTTATATTGAAGGTCGGCCAAAGTGCTAAAAGTGTCTTATATTATATATATATATATATAATTATATTATATATATATATATATATGTATGTATGTATATTTATGGTTTTTTTATTTGCCTGTTTATTTCTTTATGATTATTTAGGCTGTGACATATATATCACTAAGGCACTATTTTGTAATTAATTTTTTCTCAATTTATATTTATATTTATTTTTATTTCTTTATTCTTCTGTGACCATATAAATGTTGGCTCCTCCCACAATTTTTTTATGCTTACTATATATATGTATATATGTATATATATATATATATATATATATATATATATATATATATATGTATATATATGTGAATATGTATGTATGTATGTTTATTTTTGTAACCTATATATTGCCTTGATCTGTCCTTTCACTCCAGTGTTCCTGAGGATGTCATTAGACGAAAGCGCTTGAGCACCCCTTTGTGTTTCTTTTTTCCTTCGTGGTTTTATTCATCATAAATACTTTTCACGTGTCACTTTCGTGAAATAATTTTTCATATAATGAACACCACGCGTTCCTTCGCCTTGCTGTTCCCTCTATTGTCCCCGTTTGTGTCGGTGTTTGCTTCTACATTAATGAAGGGGCATGCAATTCGGATCCGACGGAAGTTTCTTACTAATTGTCTGGAGGAGCAGGTCCTTCCCAAGTCCCTCCTTCCGATTCGCCTCAGAGAAATGGACGACCATCCGTTCAACAACTTTAGCAGAGTAATTTTAAAGAAACATATTGAAGTCACCAGACAAAATGAGTGGTCCACCTTCAAAAATTTAGGCATTGCCAAACGTAATGTTTTGACTGTTATTCCCCAACCGTGGATCCAACCTTTGTTTGATGAAATTTACAACGAGTTGCGTCGGAGAACTTCTTCACTTCGAAACATTTTGGATCGCAAAATTAAAAGTCTCATTCGAAATAGTCAGTGGAGTAAAAAAGCAAGCTCAAAGTGTGTTTTGAACCTTTCTTCGAAAAACATTAGTGACGATGCAAAAAGTGCCCTTGGATTTGGTATGTCCTTTTATATTGTTAAAAAACCTACTGCTTTACAAATTTGTCATAGTCTTGCTCGTTTTGAAAAACAGTGTAACCTTCCTCAGTTTTTAGTTAACATAGTTAAAGGCCTGGTCTATGGTGCTGCGAATATTTCTTACGAAGATAACTTTCCTAAACGTTTCCGCAATAGCCTTTCACAATTAAAAAAAGATAGTGAGCTCCATATTACTAAAGCAGACAAGGCTAACACCTTAGTCATTATGGACAAAGTGGATTACATTGGAAAGATGAATGAGCTGCTTCAGGACCCCGCCACATACGTGAAACTTAGGAAGAACCCACATGATGTCATCAAATCATTCAATAGTGGCTTGAAACGCATTCTCAAAGATCATAAGGATTTAATTCCCCTTTTTTTGTCCACTTCACCTGCTCTGCCTTATCTTTATGGTCTTATTAAAACCCACAAACCGGGTAACCCTATGCGCCCTATTATTAGCTCGGTGGGCTCTATTACCTATAAACTCTCCAAATGGCTTGTTAATGTTTTGTCCCCCATTCTTGGAACTGTCTCTGATTCACACGTAAAAAATTCCATGGATCTCACTGAAAAATTGAATAATGTTCGCATTAATACCAACGATAGATTGATCAGTTTCGACGTTTGTTCATTGTTCACAAAAGTGCCGATTGATGATATGCTTGACTTTCTCGCCAGAGAATTACATAATTATGATTTACCATTACCTGCACACACTGTTTTGGAGCTTATTAAGCTTTGTATCAAGGATTGTAAATTCACTTTCAATGGCGAGCATTATCAACAAGTTTTTGGGATGGCCATGGGCAACCCTTTGTCGCCCCTTCTCTCCAATATTTATATGGAGTTTTTTGAAATTACTTACATTCCGAGAATCCTGGGGGTTGGCATCCCTTGGTTGCGGTACGTCGACGATATTTTGTGTATCTGGCCCATGAATCGTGACCTGGATGACTTCCTCCTTCAGTTAAATGACCAAGTCCCCTCCATTAAATTTACTTTAGAAGTGGAACAAGACAACTCAATCCCGTTTTTGGATGTGCGTGTTCATAGGGATAGCCCGGGTTTTAAGTTTAGTATCTATCGGAAAAAAAAAACAATTTGTCCTACGTACACTTTTACTCTGGACATGACACCCCTATTAAAAAGGCCATATTTTCCTCAATGTTTCTCCGCGCTCTTAGGATCGCCAGTCCGGAATACATCGATGCCGAATTGGAAAATATCAACGGTATTGGAAGTGAGTTGTGTTACCCATCTGCGTTCATGGAATCTTGTCTTAATAAGGCTAAACGAACCTTCTATCGTGTGAATAATAACACTCGCACCTTGTCAAAGAATATTTTAGTACTTCCATTTTTCCCG
>JAJOZX010002208.1:10000-17500 GCA_023014485.1 Bathynomus jamesi
CAAATTTGTCATAGTCTTGCTCGTTTTGAAAAACAGTGTAACCTTCCTCAGTTTTTAGTTAACATAGTTAAAGGCCTGGTCTATGGTGCTGCGAATATTTCTTACGAAGATAACTTTCCTAAACGTTTCCGCAATAGCCTTTCACAATTAAAAAAAGATAGTGAGCTCCATATTACTAAAGCAGACAAGGCTAACACCTTAGTCATTATGGACAAAGTGGATTACATTGGAAAGATGAATGAGCTGCTTCAGGACCCCGCCACATACGTGAAACTTAGGAAGAACCCACAGGATGATGTCATCAAATCATTCAATAGTGGCTTGAAACGCATTCTCAAAGATCATAAGGATTTAATTCCCCTTTTTTTGTCCACTTCACCTGCTCTGCCTTATCTTTATGGTCTTATTAAAACCCACAAACCGGGTAACCCTATGCGCCCTATTATTAGCTCGGTGGGCTCTATTACCTATAAACTCTCCAAATGGCTTGTTAATGTTTTGTCCCCCATTCTTGGAACTGTCTCTGATTCACACGTAAAAAATTCCATGGATCTCACTGAAAAATTGAATAATGTTCGCATTAATACCAACGATAGATTGATCAGTTTCGACGTTTGTTCATTGTTCACAAAAGTGCCGATTGATGATATGCTTGACTTTCTCGCCAGAGAATTACATAATTATGATTTACCATTACCTGCACACACTGTTTTGGAGCTTATTAAGCTTTGTATCAAGGATTGTAAATTCACTTTCAATGGCGAGCATTATCAACAAGTTTTTGGGATGGCCATGGGCAACCCTTTGTCGCCCCTTCTCTCCAATATTTATATGGAGTTTTTTGAAATTACTTACATTCCGAGAATCCTGGGGGTTGGCATCCCTTGGTTGCGGTACGTCGACGATATTTTGTGTATCTGGCCCATGAATCGTGACCTGGATGACTTCCTCCTTCAGTTAAATGACCAAGTCCCCTCCATTAAATTTACTTTAGAAGTGGAACAAGACAACTCAATCCCGTTTTTGGATGTGCGTGTTCATAGGGATAGCCCGGGTTTTAAGTTTAGTATCTATCGGAAAAAAAAAACAATTTGTCCTACGTACACTTTTACTCTGGACATGACACCCCTATTAAAAAGGCCATATTTTCCTCAATGTTTCTCCGCGCTCTTAGGATCGCCAGTCCGGAATACATCGATGCCGAATTGGAAAATATCAACGGTATTGGAAGTGAGTTGTGTTACCCATCTGCGTTCATGGAATCTTGTCTTAATAAGGCTAAACGAACCTTCTATCGTGTGAATAATAACACTCGCACCTTGTCAAAGAATATTTTAGTACTTCCATTTTTCCCGGGCTTCTTAGGCATTGCTAATGTACTTAAACTTTTGGATATCAGTGTAGTTTTTTCATATAACAATATTGTGAAAAACATCATAGTAAAAAATAGCCCTACCAATAATTTAGGCATTATCTATAAAATTGGGTGTAAGCAATGTGATTCCTTTTACATAGGTCAGACGGGAAAGGATTTGCAAACGCGTGTAAAACAGCATCAATATTCCGTTAGAACGGGACAGTTGTCCAGTGCCCTTTTTGTCCATTTGTCAGAGTTATCCCATTGTATTGATTGGAATAATGTTTCAGTTTTGTTTCACTCTAGCAACATTGTTAATAGAAATATTCTTGAGTCGGCTATAATTCAACTTACAAATAACCTTAACATGAGTAAAGGTCTGTTTCAACTTGATCCCGTTGCTCTGAATTCCTTCAGAATGGATTTAAACAAAAAGGGCAGGTTGTTAAATCTTTGGTAAAAAATTTGTTTTTGTCTGTTGTTTCCCTTACAATTTTATTTTTCAATTTTTTGCTGTATGCGTGTATGTGTATGTATGTATGTGTATGTGAGTATGTGTGTGGTCATTGCAGTTAAATGTGTTTGTATGTATATGTGTGTATATGTATGTATGTATGTGTGTATATGTATGTATGTATGTATGTATGCAGTTAAATATATATATATATATATATATATATATATATATATATGTATGTGTATGTACCTTACCTTACCTTACAACCTCACAAAGGTTCTGCGGGATGATTTCTCATTTCGTGAAGGTCAAGCTTGTATATATTATATATATATGTGTGTGTGTGTGTGTGTGTTTGTATATATGTGTGTATATGTATATATATTTGGTTATGCGGGTATACATGTGTACGTGTATTATTTGTAATTTTTTCAATTTATATTTATTTTTATTTCTTTATTCTTTTGCGACCTACCGTTTTTCAGACAATAATTATAAAAACAAATTTGGTAATTTTTTTCCCTTATGCATATATATATATATATATATTCTGTATATATTGCGTTTATATTTCGTATATATACCGTATATATGTTGTATATATATTTTATTGTTCTTTATATATCATCTAGGCATCATTTTGTTTTCCAATTTATATTTACTTGTACTTTTTTATTCGTTTGTGACTATAATATGCATATGTGGTAATTTTTCCCTTATAAATTGGTGTGCCTCTCTTAAAATTTATCTTTCAATTTATTATTATTATTTTTTATTTTTTAATAATTAATTTTTTTTTTTTTTTTTTTTTTTTTTTTTGTGACATATATATCAATTTGGCAGCATCTATTAAATCGATTGTAAAACTTCCCTTGAGCTTGAATTGGTAGACTCCACTTACAATATTTATATTTATTTTTATTTCTTTATTCTTTTGTGACCTGTTCCATAAAAAGCCATTTGAATTTATATTGAAGGTCGGCCAAAGTGCTAAAAGTGTCTTTATATATATATATATATATATATATATATATATATATATATATATATATGTATATGTATATTTATGGTTTTTTTATTTGCCTGTTTATTTCTTTATGATTATTTAGGCTGTGACATATATATCACTAAGGCACTATTTGTAATTAATTTTTTCTCAATTTATATTTATATTTATTTTTATTTCTTTATTCTTTGTGACCATATAAATGTTGGCTCCTCCCACAATTTTTTCTATGCTTACTATATATATGTATATATGTATATATATATATATATATATATATATATATATGTGATATGTATGTATGTATGTTTATTTTTGTAACCTATATATTGCCTTGATCTGTCCTTTCACTCCAGTGTTCCTGAGGATGTCATTAGACGAAAGCGCTTGAGCACCCCTTTGTGTTTCTTTTTTCCTTCGTGGTTTTATTCATCATAAATACTTTTCACGTGTCACTTTCGTGAAATAATTTTTCATATAATGAACACCACGCGTTCCTTCGCCTTGCTGTTCCCTCTATTGTCCCCGTTTGTGTCGGTGTTTGCTTCTACATTAATGAAGGGGCATGCAATTCGGATCCGACGGAAGTTTCTTACTAATTGTCTGGAGGAGCAGGTCCTTCCCAAGTCCCTCCTTCCGATTCGCCTCAGAGAAATGGACGACCATCCGTTCAACAACTTTAGCAGAGTAATTTTAAAGAAACATATTGAAGTCACCAGACAAAATGAGTGGTCCACCTTCAAAAATTTAGGCATTGCCAAACGTAATGTTTTGACTGTTATTCCCCAACCGTGGATCCAACCTTTGTTTGATGAAATTTACAACGAGTTGCGTCGGAGAACTTCTTCACTTCGAAACATTTTGGATCGCAAAATTAAAAGTCTCATTCGAAATAGTCAGTGGAGTAAAAAAGCAAGCTCAAAGTGTGTTTTGAACCTTTCTTCGAAAAACATTAGTGACGATGCAAAAAGTGCCCTTGGATTTGGTATGTCCTTTTATATTGTTAAAAAACCTACTGCTTTACAAATTTGTCATAGTCTTGCTCGTTTTGAAAAACAGTGTAACCTTCCTCAGTTTTTAGTTAACATAGTTAAAGGCCTGGTCTATGGTGCTGCGAATATTTCTTACGAAGATAACTTTCCTAAACGTTTCCGCAATAGCCTTTCACAATTAAAAAAAGATAGTGAGCTCCATATTACTAAAGCAGACAAGGCTAACACCTTAGTCATTATGGACAAAGTGGATTACATTGGAAAGATGAATGAGCTGCTTCAGGACCCCGCCACATACGTGAAACTTAGGAAGAACCCACAGGATGATGTCATCAAATCATTCAATAGTGGCTTGAAACGCATTCTCAAAGATCATAAGGATTTAATTCCCCTTTTTTTGTCCACTTCACCTGCTCTGCCTTATCTTTATGGTCTTATTAAAACCCACAAACCGGGTAACCCTATGCGCCCTATTATTAGCTCGGTGGGCTCTATTACCTATAAACTCTCCAAATGGCTTGTTAATGTTTTGTCCCCCATTCTTGGAACTGTCTCTGATTCACACGTAAAAAATTCCATGGATCTCACTGAAAAATTGAATAATGTTCGCATTAATACCAACGATAGATTGATCAGTTTCGACGTTTGTTCATTGTTCACAAAAGTGCCGATTGATGATATGCTTGACTTTCTCGCCAGAGAATTACATAATTATGATTTACCATTACCTGCACACACTGTTTTGGAGCTTATTAAGCTTTGTATCAAGGATTGTAAATTCACTTTCAATGGCGAGCATTATCAACAAGTTTTTGGGATGGCCATGGGCAACCCTTTGTCGCCCCTTCTCTCCAATATTTATATGGAGTTTTTTGAAATTACTTACATTCCGAGAATCCTGGGGGTTGGCATCCCTTGGTTGCGGTACGTCGACGATATTTTGTGTATCTGGCCCATGAATCGTGACCTGGATGACTTCCTCCTTCAGTTAAATGACCAAGTCCCCTCCATTAAATTTACTTTAGAAGTGGAACAAGACAACTCAATCCCGTTTTTGGATGTGCGTGTTCATAGGGATAGCCCGGGTTTTAAGTTTAGTATCTATCGGAAAAAAACAAACAATTTGTCCTACGTACACTTTTACTCTGGACATGACACCCCTATTAAAAAGGCCATATTTTCCTCAATGTTTCTCCGCGCTCTTAGGATCGCCAGTCCGGAATACATCGATGCCGAATTGGAAAATATCAACGGTATTGGAAGTGAGTTGTGTTACCCATCTGCGTTCATGGAATCTTGTCTTAATAAGGCTAAACGAACCTTCTATCGTGTGAATAATAACACTCGCACCTTGTCAAAGAATATTTTAGTACTTCCATTTTTCCCGGGCTTCTTAGGCATTGCTAATGTACTTAAACTTTTGGATATCAGTGTAGTTTTTTCATATAACAATATTGTGAAAAACATCATAGTAAAAAATAGCCCTACCAATAATTTAGGCATTATCTATAAAATTGGGTGTAAGCAATGTGATTCCTTTTACATAGGTCAGACGGGAAAGGATTTGCAAACGCGTGTAAAACAGCATCAATATTCCGTTAGAACGGGACAGTTGTCCAGTGCCCTTTTTGTCCATTTGTCAGAGTTATCCCATTGTATTGATTGGAATAATGTTTCAGTTTTGTTTCACTCTAGCAACATTGTTAATAGAAATATTCTTGAGTCGGCTATAATTCAACTTACAAATAACCTTAACATGAGTAAAGGTCTGTTTCAACTTGATCCCGTTGCTCTGAATTCCTTCAGAATGGATTTAAACAAAAAGGGCAGGTTGTTAAATCTTTGGTAAAAAATTTGTTTTTGTCTGTTGTTTCCCTTACAATTTTATTTTTCAATTTTTTGCTGTATGCGTGTATGTGTATGTATGTATGTGTATGTGAGTATGTGTGTGGTCATTGCAGTTAAATGTGTTTGTATGTATATGTGTGTATATGTATGTATGTATGTGTGTATATGTATGTATGTATGTATGTATGCAGTTAAATATATATATATATATATATATATATATATATATATATATAGTATGTGTATGTACCTTACCTTACCTTACAACCTCACAAAGGTTCTGCGGGATGATTTCTCATTTCGCGAAGGTCAAGCTTGTATGTATATATATATATATGTGTGTGTGTGTGTGTGTGTTTGTATATATGTGTGTATATGTATATATATTTGGTTATGCGGGTATACATGTGTACGTGTATTATTTGTAATTTTTTCAATTATATTTATTTTTATTTCTTTATTCTTTTGCGACCTACCGTTTTTCAGACAATAATTATAAAAACAAATTTGGTAATTTTTTTCCCTTATGCATATATATATATATATATATTCTGTATATATTGCGTTTATATTTCGTATATATACCGTATATATGTTGTATATATATTTTATTGTTCTTTATATATCATCTAGGCATCATTTTGTTTTCCAATTTATATTTACTTGTACTTTTTTATTCGTTTGTGACTATAATATGCATATGTGGTAATTTTTCCCTTATAAATTGGTGCCTCTCTTAAAATTTATCTTTCAATTTATTATTATTTTTTTATTTTTTTAATAATTAATTTTTTTTTTTTTTGTGACATATATATCAATTTGGCAGCATCTATTAAATTGATTGTAAAACTTCCCTTGAGCTTGAATTGGTAGACTCCACTTACAATATTTATATTTATTTTTATTTCTTTATTCTTTTGTGACCTGTTCCATAAAAAGCCATTTGAATTTATATTGAAGGTCGGCCAAAGTGCTAAAAGTGTCTTTATTATATATATATATATATATATATATTATATATATATATATGTATGTATGTATATTTTGGGTTTTTTTATTTGCCTGTTTATTTCTTTATGATTATTTAGGCTGTGACATATATATCACTAAGGCACTATTTGTAATTAATTTTTCTCAATTTATATTTATATTTATTTTTATTTCTTTATTCTTTGTGACCATATAAATGTTGGCTCCTCCCACAATTTTTTCTATGCTTACTATAATATGTATATATGTATATATATATATATATATATATATATATATATATATATGTATATATATGTAATATGTATGTATGTATGTTTATTTTTGTAACCTATATATTGCCTTGATCTGTCCTTTCACTCCAGTGTTCCTGAGGATGTCATTAGACGAAAGCGCTTGAGCACCCCTTTGTGTTTCTTTTTCCTTCGTGGTTTTATTCATCATAAATACTTTTCACGTGTCACTTTCGTGAAATAATTTTTCATATAATGAACACCACGCGTTCCTTCGCCTTGCTGTTCCCTCTATTGTCCCGTTTGTGTCGGTGTTTGCTTCTACATTAATGAAGGGGCATGCAATTCGGATCCGACGAAGTTTCTTACTAATTGTCTGGAGGAGCAGGTCCTTCCCAAGTCCCTCCTTCCGATTCGCCTCAGAGAAATGGACGACCATCCGTTCAACAACTTTAGCAGAGTAATTTTAAAGAAACATATTGAAGTCACCAGACAAAATGAGTGGTCCACCTTCAAAAATTTAGGCATTGCCAAACGTAATGTTTTGACTGTTATTCCCCAACCGTGGATCCAACCTTTGTTTGATGAAATTTACAACGAGTTGCGTCGGAGAACTT
>JAJOZX010002208.1:22500-45458 GCA_023014485.1 Bathynomus jamesi
AATGCAATTGCAAACGTTGATCAATGTTGCAAAGGGGGAGGAAAATGTTGCAAGAGGTTATGCAACAAAAGGGTGAGGGGTTATCCCCCAAGCTGTAATGAAGGGGAACTCCTCCCAGCTTGCTTGGGGTTCCTCTAACCTCTTTGGGGGAGAAGTGGGGACGGCCTCATCCCCCAAAAGGAAACCTAAACTAAGCCTTAACCTACGAAGGAGAGAGGGGTGTTCGCCTGGCTCCTGCCAGACGCATAATGAGAGTTCATTCGAGCGCCAGCTGTCTTATAAGGTCCTAACCAGCCAGTTGGCTTAATCCGACAGTTGGCTTAGAAGGCTTAATCTGACTTAGAAGGCGTAAATGGCTTGTTCAGGTGTACATTATTAGCGTTGAGTTGCCAAATTGCGCTATTTATTTAATTAAAACGTATATTCTTGACAGTTGGCTTTCCGCCAGTTGGCATTATCCGACACTTGGCTTAATCCGCCAGTTGGCTTAACCCGCCAGTTGACGTAGAAGACCTAGAGGGCAGGTGTATATATTAATTAACTTTTCAGCTGCCAGATTGCGCTATTCAGATATTCTTGACAGTTGGCTTAGAAATGCGTCAGTCGATTTAGAAGACCTAACCAGCCATTTGGCATATATATAATTAAAATAATAATATCGTTTATATATACAACCAAAAGAATTAAGTAAAACACCATTACATCATTCTCTTTATTTAGACGAATTATTGGAATCAGTTTTACGAAATATATAGAAAATAAAGATAAAATCCTATACAAACGATGGAATATATATGATTAAAACAATAAAATAAAAACTATTAATAGCATAAGAAATACGAACGAAGGAATATAAATATAATAAATACAATAATATAATATAAAACGATGGAGTATAACAATCAATATAATAGTACAGGAGAAATATATACATATACAGTTATATTAAATAATTAAATATATTGAAAATAAAAAATAATATTGAATATATTGAAAATAAAAAATAATAATATACAAAACTGGAGTATAATGATGAACATATTAGTAGAGGAAAAAAAATATATATATACACAATTATATTAAATAATTAAATAAATTGAAAATAAATATACATCAAAATACATTTGTTCGACTGCGCTTAACTAAAACACTAAACTCGCACGGAATCGAATCTACAGTCACATCATTATTGCTTTGCCCTACGCAGTAAATACGATTTAACATTATTTCACCGCTCAAGGTGTGCCGGCGCCTATACTCGATGTAAATGGCCTTCATCTCGTTCAATACTATTTTTGTGCCCACTTTACAATCGGTTGGCAAATTATTTTAAACATGGATAGAATACATTCGAAAGCACGCAAAAAGAGGGTATCGTTAGCCACCACATCATTATTAAATATTTCGAAGAGTCTAAACCTTTTCAATAAGCATCCAGCTCTAGACCATTCTCGCTTTGTTCATTCCTACATTCGATAAACCCGTCGAGCAGAGCAGTGTATGCGTATTCAAGATCCGTATCAAAGTAAATCATATCCGTAACACAAGCGTCTAATATAGGCTTCAGCTTCCGGAATCCGACGATTTCCAACATTCTGTACAGGATAAATCTATTTTGTGTGGGGACAAGAACGTTATTATCAGATGCATTCTTCCACATCAGTCGTATATCAATGCATGACTGATCGTTATTTATACACAACGTACAAACAATGGCATATGAATGGACATCACTAATCAGTTCTCTTGTTGTACCTACAACTGAATGTATTTTATAACGCTCCTCACCCCACTTCTCAACTCTCACGAAGACTATATTCATCTCCTCAACACTTAAATAAATAACATTCTATTTACCAGAGTTTGCTTCTCTACATATCGCTTCAAGTACATAGTCAATGGTGCCGGTTTCACGCCTGAACACGCGCAATGACTTTGTCACGGACACATTGAGAATGCTTCTCAAAGAAAGTTCCATGGTATTCGAGGAGTGCACGTCCAGTCGGTTCAAGCTCTGAGATAACTATGAGCCATGGGTGGGCGATTGGCTCGACGGAGGAGCGAGTCACATCGTAAGCTGTTGAATCGTGTACGGATTTGTTCTTGCATGAATTCCAAGATTATTTGTAACCATTATACCAGGCAATTTTCCGACACATGGATAATTTCAGCTTTAATGTTTTATGTGCATTAGACGTTCTCCACACATTAACAATCCGGTGCACTATTTGAGAGAAACATGTGACCGTATTTATCCTTTTTGTTTAACAATCGATACTTGTCTCTAAACTCTATCAAAAACTCACACAGGCCTTTAGTCACAACCTCACCGCGAACCTCGTCATGATATATATATGAATGTAGTGGTAAAAGTACTTTAGCTTGTCCATGATGACAAGGTTTTCATTCTCAGTCGCAGGGTACGCGTACTCGGTATGATGCAGCATGATATAATACGGCCTGTCACTCATCAGCAAGACTCAATATCCATATCAGTTGCTTCTCTTCTGCGCGCGTTGTTTCTTTCACCTAACGGTATATGTACGCTTTTATACAGTTTAGCCTTACAACGTAGTCCATTACGTCGTTTGTGCCGCGAAATCCGGCAATACTCTCGCCAGAATATCCATAGAGTATTTGAACATCTTGTTCCTTCGCGCGATTCAATGTAGCCTTAAAAGTCTCAAAGGAGGGTGGAGTAGGTCGTCTCTCAGTATTCACCACATCTTCCGACTTTAACGAATACCACTTCATAAACGTCGAACACGTAATATCAAAAGTAGCCATCACTATTTTTTCGTCTACGTGAGAAAATACACGTCTGAGCTACAGGGTTTGCAGAGTTCATCTGAGCACGCCGAGGTAAAGATATGCCCAAGTAGTAGCAGGAGTCACATGACCGAGCTCACAGTGGGCGGAGCTTAAGATTGTACACACGCACGCACAAAAAGGAGAAAATGAAACCCTAATTGAAACAAATATACGTAATAAATAAACATATCGTTAACACTACAAACATATATATATATATATAAACAATCAAGGATTAAGGTATCCAAAGGGTACGGTATCATAGGGACCAGGCACTTGGTAACGTTTCCTATAGGTGTTACGGCATACCTTCGTACCCCTAAGTTTCTTCACGCCAGCCAGCTTCTGCGCCTGAAAATTGTGGGTCCCCACAGTCAGTTGGGGCGGTTGGTCGCCCTCATCTTCCAAGCACACTCGCGTCTTCAACGAGTGAAAGTTAACGACTCGTCGGTTCGCATGGTTAAGCTTGATACCCATAGCCTTCACGATATATTTCATATCCTCCCCCACCCTCACCCGTACCCCATAAGTTTTTGGCCCTGTTGATACAAATGAGTCAGCGTATGCACCATCACCATACTCATCCTTGATCTCGTCAGTTAAATCTCCGAGGAATTTCCCAATAGGCGGCAAGTATTCACCCTCCCTCTCTGTGAATATTAGGCTATCTGTGTCAGTGTACAGCACCCTCCGCCAAGAGAGTGCAGTAGTCTCTCAAAGCTTGATGCGGGCGTAGGCCGTTGTGAAGCTGGCTACAGGTATGTTTGTAACCCGTGAGGTATCTGTGGTCAGTTCGGTGATGTTGTACTTTATTATGTAAGTATTACCTACATTCACAATCTCCATAACCTCTTTATCGGAAGCGTTGGCATAATCCCAGACTTCACTATAACTTTTTGCCAAATGAACGTTTCCTTTGCCAGTATTCTGTGCAAATTTTCCCCAAAGACTGTTTAGACACAACTTTGCACTAAAACGCTTGCCAGAATTCTTAACAATTTGGGAACGGTGAAGCTGTATACCTTCACTGGCACGGTAACGCTGAATATAAGCTGTTTTTTTCACCTTCGGTATCAACTCCTCGCGGATACCCCGATGCTTCTTCCTTATCCTTCATAAAAGCGCTTATATATGGCATGAAAAGGTTGGGTAGCTTCTGAAACCTCCACACCTCATGTATCTTCAATATTCTGTATCCATGGCGAATGGCTAGGTCTAGCTCAGTGCTTGTATATACACCTCTGATCTTACGCTGATTGGTTGTATGATTATAATCCCCATTGTTCTCCTCTGCGCACTTCACGCATAGGGCAAATATGAGCTTGTCATCTATAACGACGGGTAAGATCGGCATCCATAAATCGCGAGGGGGAAGCACGTCTACGAAAGAAAGTCTAAAGTAGCGCTCAATCAATTTAGCTGAGAACTCCTCGATGGTTGGCATGGCGGGGCTCACTAGTTTTTCAGGCGCATCAACGTGGTACGGATTGTTCTTCATGACGTAGGGATATAAAGTACAGAAGTCGTAGTAATGGAGTTTCACGCCCTCCGTAGGCGGAAAGTATAGCTTGAAAGGGTTTTGTATGCCTTGCAAACAAGCTATCGCCTCATTTGAGGGGTTCCAACACCATTGACCGTTTGATGCCCTATTTCTTGAAGGTACTGGCCATTTGTTTCCATCCGTGCATCATACTCATGCTCCCACACGATCTTGTGAGTGAACTGGGAGCCTTTAAGTTGATAGCGGGTACGGGTCCAAGCGAGGCAAGTCAGTCGGCGGGGAATCTTCCATAGGGGTCCCCTGTGACGGCACACTTAGGGCGTGGGCGTCCATGCAACCAGCAGCCGTTAAAGAAGTGCACACTCTTCTCACCAGTGGTTGGATCCTCACTTAGACCATCAACCCAAAAAACACGACCATTCACCTTAATGAGTACTTCTCCCGTTTTGAGGGCGTGTTTATATATACACCTGTCTGTTGCTGTAGGTGTATGAGCCAGTAAATAGCCTTGTGCCCATAACTACGGGGATTGTTTCTGTGAATGACAGCTAAGGTGTCTTTAGGCATGAAGTTATTCTTCAACACCGTAAACCATAATGAGGCGATCGTGGTTGCGACTTGCAGCGGATTGCATTTGAAACGGGCTATGTACATCCTTCTAAAGGCCTGGAAATATACTCTAAGCACGCGCACATCATTCACGCAATACCTTTCACATTCATCAGCTATATTTTATGGACTAGCTTCATTAAAACTGTTGTACTAGCGGTCAAAATCTTCACGCTCACTATCACTCATGTTGGTGTAGTTAAAGTAATGTTTGGGGGGAGGCAGTTCTACGTAATTTAAAGTTTCGTTAGTGAGGAATGTGTAAAGGAAATATCCTTTAGAAACTTCAGCGGCTACGCCCATGACCTTGGGTAGCTTTGCTAATTTACAAGGTGTGAACAGCAGGGTGTCTTTAAACTGAGCATTACCTCTTATCTGCATTTGTATAAGTTTGTTGCCTCTTTTTAATGGGTCGCCTGTAAATATCTCCGATGACTCGTGTTCAAGCAACTCCTTATAAAGGAACTGTGTGTCAAATTTTGTTCAGTTATGGGCAAGAATATACACAGTCATTTTTTTTAACTTGTTCCTAACTTGACGATGTACGATACAAAGAGTTTCACAGGGCTGTCGTGTGCAGTTTTAAAAACGTTTGTCCGTTTACCACATTTTGACCTCATCACACTCGACATCCATGCACTCATCACAGATAGTCTGGCTTACGAGTAAATGTGGAATAACCTCTTTGGTTTCAGCGTTCGTATATGTTTCTATATCGTAGTACACAGTTATACAAGAGTTTTGTTAGGCTTAGCATCTTTCATATAACATACATGCTTCACTCCATCCGCTTCATATTTTTCATATGTAGAACAGTGAATTTCATCGCATTTATGCACAAACTTACCCCAATTATCCATCATATAAACATGCCACGTTCACAGATTCTCATTTTCCTGCAAGTACCAATTGATTTATGGAGCTCAAAGCATTTATTATTGAAAAATGTACGTCTGCACACATTACATTCCCTCTTCTCAGCTTCATCTACACGACTTTCACATTTGGGGCTTTTACACTGCTCACATACCATGTAGCACTCCCTACAATGTTTCACTATATCATCCGCAAACTGGAGACATCCCTTATACCAGGGGTTTTGAAACTCTGTTCCGCGGAACCCTAGGGTTCCGCGAGAACTTGATGGGGTTCCGTGGGGCATGTCATGAGAGACTGAGAAGGAAGAGAGGTAAAATAAAATAATATCAGCTGGCATAGATGAATTTCGATATGCCGGGTGTCCCATTCGAAATGAAGCAACTTTGGAACTCTGTAATTTTTAAAGTATTAATGTGAGAATGTTGAAACTTTGCCAGTTACTACACGATATGTATACATTTTTGTCAAAATGTTTTTTTGTTTGTTTCAGATTGAATTATGTTTTACCCACAAGAAAAAAACGAAATGTGTGTTATGGATGGCTGAGTTGAATTCTCCTACTCTTGTGCAACGGCGATTCTGTACCTTTCACAAGGAACCACCCACCAGAAGAGACCTATATGCATGGACCAAGAAATTTGAGGAGACTGGCAGTATTCTAAAGGAACACTCTGGAGGGCGAACAAGATCGGAAGATGTTGAACGAATACGCGGCGCCTTTGGTAGTAGCCCGAGAAAGTCCATCCGTCGTGCCAGTGTCGAACTGCAGATTCCTCGTTGAACTGTGCATTGAGTCGTGCGCAAGTGGCTGCAGCTCTATCCATATAAGCTTCAAATTGTTCAGCATATAACATGTGAAGATCTTAACAAAAGAAAACATTATGCTGTGCACAATGTAACTAATGTATCTAATGTATCTAATATATCTAAGTGTTATAATTCATATATATCATATGAAACATTATGATATTGACTACTTACTCTGAATATTACATTGTTTGCGTCATTCAATAAAAAATATAAGGTTTCTAAGTTGTTTCATTTCGAATGGGACACCCGATATATTCTACGAATTCACTGATTGTGTTTTGAAAGGCGTAAGCAAAGAGAGAGTGGGCGAAAGAGAGAATTTTAATTCAAACGATGAGATATCCAGAATAATTGTTGCCCTCTTACAGCCACACTAAGAAACAGGAGCCCATTTTATAAACAAAACGCAGCTGATGACCACAAGCACTGGTCTGATTGATTTGGTGAGTTTTTCTGTTTTTAGGATTGGTTTTCTCAGTTCACGGAAATTATGATCATAATAATGTTATTAAATGCAGTGTAAATGTGTGTTAGCGTTCACAATGCATATTATATAAATACAGTATATGATGGTGTTTTAAAAGATATTTGCTAACGAAAGTGTAAGTTCGTCAGTAGTAGACTACAAATAATGATTCCATTGAACATTTACTTGTTTGATTAACTATTAAAATTACTCCTCAATAACTGTAAAATTCCTCACTTTTAATTATTTTGCATTGAAAACTTTAATTTTACAATAAACTTGATATTTTTTATACTTTAATTTTTTTTATGCTGACAGTACTGTGGGGATGGGAATTTAAAATAAATAGGTCAATAAAAGTAAATTGTCTTTTTTTTCTTGCAAATTTCTAAACTTACTGTATATATTTTTTTTGTGAAATTCATATAACTGTATATGTAAATTTCATAAATTACATAAATAAACTGCAGTGAGTATAAATTGTGTTTTATTACCATTTGCCTTATATCATTAAAATTTTACCTCTTGGTGAAGGTTCCGTAAATTTTTTTTTTAAATAAAGGTTCCGTGTCTTCAAAAAGATTAAAAGACTCTTCTTTACACAAACCATGATGCCTTCCATATTTTTGACTTTTATCATAACTAGCGTAGAGAGTCCTTATATTAAGGATGGGGAGATACGATGCTCCTGACAATCCTAACATAAGTAGAGGTCTTGTACGATCTCTCACACAGCTTTTAAAACCATACACAGTCCTACAACGATCATCCATTCCAAATACAACTATATGAATATTCATTTCCTGCTCTACCCTTCTCAGCTCTTTAAGACCCATATTACACTCAAACTCAAGCTTACAATCTGAAGCCAGTTTACGGGCACGCTGCACAACCGTAGTCAGCCTGATATTATACGCGACTGTATTTAGTACAGTGAACATATAAGCTAAGACGCTAAGACTATTGCTATAAAGCCGCAACCACGATCGACGTTAAATTGCTTTCTGTAAATAACCTAAAAATTTAAATTAAGAGTATAAGGTGTGGAACTATAACCCGCAATCCGGAATACTCTGTCAATATCTACCGTGAAGTTGTCCATATTGAAGGCTGTACTACTTTGAGAGGCCTGAATTATACGGCCCAAGATATATTCTATGGCTACAGTTGCAAAGCATCTGAACGGTATTACTACCCAAAAATCATCCACATCCCCGTCATCTGAACCGAACCTGACGGACAAACTCGTCCGGACTTCACGTTCGTCGCGGTTCTGAAGGGCAAACTCCACAATCCCTTCAAGTACGCATCGCAGTCCAACACCGTTGGTATACAGGGATCCAGGGTCAACCCTGACCAGGTACCGATTTCTACTCAGGGCAGGGGTGGGGGTAGCGGTGCGCATCAACTCAAATGTTATACTTTCTTCCACAGCACGAGAAGCTGCTGCTGCTGGTGTTGAGGAAGTAAAGGGAATTGAATAGGAATAAGGGGGTATATTTGAGGAAGTCACAATTGTGGGGGTTGTGTCGAAAGACGTACAGGGTTGGGACTCTATTACTGGGGTTCTAACAACCGGCGCAATCCTGGCACGCTTTATACCTGACGTGGAGGGTTCCTCATTATGCTTCCGCTTTGAATTGTCGCATGCTACAGGTATCGATGGTGAGGGTTCGTCAGCGGGGATATTCTGTAGCTACACGGGCATCAGGGTCATCTGTAATATCGATGATGTAGGGGCTGTACTTTTCAATTTTTTTTGAAAAGTATAGGTGATCGTGGTTTTTCCCATTATTTGGCACTATACTATCACATTGATACCATTTTTACAAAAATTGATCAATATTTAGGGGTCTCGCATAGACCTTGAAATTACTAGTTTTTTTTTTAAATGTGTACTTTTTAACTTTTTACTGAATCAAGATAAATCATTAAGTAGGGATGTTTTCTGAATCCTCTTAATGAGAGAAGTCGTTTGGTGTGCCTGCCAATGTCATACGACTAACGGTTTAAAGGTTGTGCCTGTATACAGGTAATACCAATGTGCTAGTATACTGTAGTGCCAAATAATGGGAAAAACCACGATCACCTATACTTTTCAAAAAAATGAGTGACCATACCCGGGCGGAATGTATAATGTATATAGGTAATTAGAAAATGCACTATGCCTGTGACAGGTACCTAACCTATTTCTTTTTTTGCAGATCATAACATTTTGAAATTCTGTCTGAGTTCCTCATCCTTTGTCATGGACAAATCGATGGCAACCATAACTGGAAGAACTCTTGAAGCTACAAATAGAGAGTCATCAAAAGGAAAGGCGAAAATAACACAGCTACCTTCTCTAAGATCGGCCTCGGAAATTTTTTTAGTTGGCCAACCGTCGTCCTCCATCAGTGGTAGCAAATTGCCAACAACACGGCAGGTTTTGCAATACTTCTTCAGTGTTATCCAGTACACTGCTAACAGGAAAGACGCATTCAAAGAAACCGTAAACAACGTCTTAAAGTTTTGGAACATGGCCCGCATTAAAACAATCACAAAGCTCAACTGCGAACGGAAGCTAGAGGCATTGTGGAAAGAGTGGCACTTACTCCAAAAGAGAAAACGAGAAACTGACGCCGGAGGAAAACGGCAGAAGTTTTCGGACAGTGTGGACAAGCTGTGGGATATCGGAGCATCTGACGCTGTCGAAGATATAAAGAAGAATCGACTGCTGTCCGACAAGGACAAGAAAGAAGACATTGACTTCTACCTCGATCAACGTGGTCATCGGGTGGCAACGATGAGGGGGAACGATAAAGTTTTCGCTGTAAAAAGAAAGCTACAGGAAGGAAGAAAACGTCCTCGCCAGGAGCCGCAAACCTCAAAGTGTGCATACGAAACCGGAGATGAGGCCATGGAGAATGATGATACTGGCATGTCAGGAGAGTCGGAGACAGAACTAGCGTTCCCCCTGCCGAAAGAGCCAAGTGTGTCTGTCAATCTTCCTCGCCGCATCCTTAATGCACCTGCTGTCATGGAAGTGGCTGATCGTTTCCGCATGTCCAATAATCAGGTGCGTATTGTGTATAGTATTCATCGATAGCGTCAGTTTTAAAGTGTCCCGTAACCCACATGTATTCTTGACAGTTTCCTTTCCACTTTCCATTCTCTACATAGGTAGTAAGCATTGTGGCTGCTATCACACGTTCGGCGGATCCACATCGCCGTGAAGTGGCGACGGCTGTGAAGGACTCCTTCACGCCACCGAGGCACACTGTTGTCCAGTGGGATGGCAAAATGGTCAAGGTCAGTTGATTAAGTTTTCATAGCTATCAATTTAGTAATGAGATTCATGAAGCATAATGTCAATTAAAAAGAGAACTGAATGTGAACAAAAATAGGTTACTTTACAACCATGAAATTGAAATATATGGCATGTGTTTCAGAACTTCATCTTCGCTCTATGCAGCAACAAGGTGGATGGCACTGTGAAGCAACAGATGGCAGAGAAGCTGTCCCACCTCCCTGTACCCAAAGACTTCACATACGAGAACGTCTGAGTCGACGAGATGACGCTACTCGCTACTCCCCGACCTGATCGACGAGTCCTCCTGGTTCTTATTTGCAGGCCTGAAGATGTATGGGTCTTCGTGGCTCACCCTGCCAACTGATAAGTGGGACGAGAACGAGGACTTTTGTCGTCTGAAGGATGTGATCTCTAATCTCCAGGTCACCAATGACGTCGCTGAAAGAGGAGTCCAACTGATACAGGACTATGCGAACACGGTCACAAAGGACGAGGCACAGCTGCAGGATCTTCTGCAAGTGGTGGAAAAGAACCGGAAAGAGCTCGGCGACTTCAAGAAGTCATCACTCGCCACGATGCCATAGCACAGAGGGACAACGTTGCAGCTAGTGACGTGTGATAGTTGTCAATACAATGCAAAAGTGATTGTTTAAGTTATTGTTTCTTTCTTCCTTATTTGTCTGCTATTTGCTGATTTTTTTGAAAAGTATAGGTGATCGTGTTTTTTCCCATTATTTGGCACTATACTAGCACATTGGTATTACCTGTATACAGGCACAACTTTTAAACCGTTAGTCGTATGGCACACCAAACGACTTCTCTCATCAAGAGGATTCAGAAAACATCCCTACTTAATGATTTATCTTGATTCAGTAAAAAGTTAAAAAGTACACATTTAAAAAAAAAAAACGTAATTTCAAGGTCGATGCGAGACCCCTAAATATTGATCAATTTTGGTAAAAATGGTACCAATGTGCTAGTATAGTGCCAAATAATGGGAAAAACTACGATAACCTATACTTTTAAAAAAAAATTGAAAAGTGGGCCACCCTACTCTACATCGTCGTCATTCACAGTTCTTTGGAAAAGAAAAACAAGAATATAAGGAGCCACTTAAATTTTGTTATGTTTTGTAAATGACCCACTTATGGGTGTGACGTGATAGAGATGGAATCTGTAGAAAAATTCAGGTTCACGAGCCCCTCCACATGTATTTTATCTGGCCCTACAGAATGTGGTAAACCTGTGTTTATGCTTAAAATCATTAAAGATAAGGGGAGATGTTCTCAAAATTTGTCCATAAAGTAATATGGTGCTATTCGACGTATCAATCAGTGTTCAACGAGTACCAAGATAATATTTTGTTTCAAAAAGGTGTATATGGCGTTAATTCGTTAAAGGGAAATGAACATACAGTCATCGTAATTGATGATCTCATGTTCGAAATGGATAAAACGTTTGCCGAAACATTTATAATGTTCTCCCACCATCTTAACATAAGCGTATTCTTCATCAATCAGAATTTATTTTTCAAAAATAGATACATGCGCGATGTGTCGTTAAATACAAAATATCTAGTCTTATTCGCGCAACATAGAGATGTGTCACAAATTCGCGTATTAGCCAATCAAATGTTCCCAAATCAGCGTAAGGAGTTTTTGGAGGTTTATAAAGAGGTCACAAGTCAGCGTTACGGATATTTGCTTTGTGACCCTTCCCCGCGAAACACGTTTAGGGTGCTTCTAAGAATGAATATATTCCCAAACGAGCCTGGAACGGTGTATATTTCAGAATGGAAAAGAGGCTCTGAAGAAATATCGTGAATTAATAAAAATCTATCAAAGATTGCCCTAGGCATTGCAGCAGATGTTTGTTGAAAATATCGACTCGGACATTTTAAAATCTGTCTTAATGTTATAAAGTGTAATGTGCCAATGAAACTCCCTCAGAAGGCACGCCTACGTCGTTAGAAGAACATAATACGTGAGCTCGCTCGTTAAAGTCAAACTGTGGGTAAGAAAAAGTGAATTATTGTACAAAGAGGGGGATCGTTCCTCCCCATCTTATTTTCAGTTTTGGGACCTATACTGACTAGATTAATATAATGAAGAAAGTGGTAGTGATTCCGTACGAGGTGTATGCTTCACTGCAAAGTTCAAAGAATCCAGGCACGGTACTAGAACCCCGTAAAAGTAGACTTAAAAGAGTGAAAAGCGAATTGTTAGCCCTATTAAAAAGTGAAAAGTTACCTGATGAGAAAACAATCTTGTACCAAGAGGCTCTGCAGAAATTTCTTCATAAGTATGAAGATTATAAGAATCGAACAGAGCTCCCCGTGGTTATTGGGCAGAGCGCGAGCAACGATGAGCATGGCGACATAGGGCCTGGGCCCATTAGAAATGACCAGCCAAAGAATAACGGAACACAACACATCGAGCATGTATTAAAAAGCAGTCTCCCACATACATTGAGGAATAAAGGCTTAAGTCTTTATAATCTATTGAGTGAGGACCACATTATACAGTGGACCGATACAGGCGAGGTCATTGTTGAAGGAACAAGGGTACAGGGATCGAATATCGTCGACATTGTCCACGATCTGGTGAGAAAGTGGGACAGGCCCTCACCAACAGGATGGAAGCATATTAAATCAAGACTACAACAAATAAATGTCCACAAAACATTGATAGGAAATCTGAATAGGTTAAAAGACCTGGCGCAAGTCTCGCATGTGTCACAACTGAGTACGTCATCACCCCCAACAGTAGCATCTCTGAAGAGGAGAAAGAAGAGACCAAACGGCCAACCTTATCCACGTGTCTCTAAAATACGCAAATGGCTAACATGTTAAGGAAACGCTGTTATGACATTTCTAACCCCGCCTCCTATCGCGGTGTTAATAGACTGTACAGAGGTGTTTGCAATGAGGGAGTAGGGAAAAGAGATGTTGAGAGGTTTTTGCGGGAGCAGGATGCTTATACACTTCATAAGCCGGTGAGAAAAAGGTTTAAAACGGCCAGGAAAACAGTGCCTTCGATTGACTCTATTTGGCAAGCAGATTTAACAGACATGCAAAGATATTCAGTGTATAATGGATAATGGTGGCTACCGCTACATCCTATTCGTAATGGATGTATTCTCTAGATATCTGTGGCTAATTCCTCTGAAAAATAAATCGCCTGAAACAGTTGCTAAACTACCAAAACGCTGATGTTCAAAGAAAACAGGGTTCCTGGCTATTTTTGTACGGATATGGGGAAACAATTTTTAGGCCACGCTTTTCAGAACATGCTGACAGAATTTAATATCAGTTACTACACTGGCAATTCTATACATAAGGACTCTTTAGTTGAAAGAGTTCAACGTACCAGAAAGGAACGCATGCATCGCTATTTTACCCACGAAAACACATAGAGATATATAAACATTCTGGGATCATTGTCCTCGTCATACAACCGTTCACACAACCGTACGATTGGCACAACTCCTAACGAAGTTTTAGAAAGAGGTACGCGTCCAGAGCCTGATGTGAGATGAAATGGAGCACCACCACCACCACCAACACACTCTACACTTTTCAAGATCAATGATTATGTAAAACTATCGTGTCCGGGAAATAAATTCGCGAAGGGATTTGATCAAGGATGGACACTTGATATTTTTAGTTAGTGCTATGAGACCTGAAGGCGAGATAATGATGTATTACGTTGAAGATTTGAATGGGGAGGAAATCGCAGGCTTTTACCGCGAGGAGTTGCAGAAAGTGGCATTCAATTATGGAAAAAATGTGCTTAAAATTGAAAAAATTTTAGGCAGCAAAGGTTCAGGAGAGAGAAAATGTACCTGGTGAAATAGCGAGGGTACCCAGAAAGCTTCAACACCTATATGAAAGCTGCTGCAATAATGAAGCTTAAATAGTATGCAACATGGCGCCTAACCACTTCTATGTTACACTCCCGGCCTCTTCTTCTCTCTCTGTACATCCTAACAACAGCCTGGCAAACTTTATAGCAGAACTCCATGGGCCCATTGAGTTGGAACGTGATTCGTACGAAGTTGGTGTTTTTGAATTCCAGGTAGGTACCAAATTTTTAACTCTTGAAAGTGAACAGATCATATTTCTGATCCTTAGAAGAGTCGATGAGTGTGATTAATTAGGCATAACCTTAGACAACACTATGCGATCAGTCCTGTTCGGTGAGGTACAGTACTATAGTACAAATGTAAAACTAGGAATCGGTCATTATGACACAGCCACGGACATTGTGACGGGCTTAAACAAGTCTTGAAAAGTCGTACCTGACAAACGACTTACTTTTTGAAGTCGTAAACATAGACACACCTGCACGCACGTTGAAGTTAAAATCAACGCTTAGTAGGAATATTAAATAAAAAGAGCTGTTCACAATTGTGGCCGAGGGTCGATATGGTTTAGCCCTCCAAAGAGACACCTTTCACGAGGTAAAACATGACTAGTTCAGCTTAATGTGTCAGTTGAAAGTGAAGTTGGGTGAAAGCTATCGTAGAGCACCAATTTGTTGGGAACACCCAGCCGCGCCTGCTGTGCATTGTACCCATTCCCAATCATAGAGGGAAGAGTTTGAGCATTACATATGACAAGCCCCCTTAAGTGAATGTTGCGACTAATCTACTAACCAATATCTCAATTTATATAAGAACGATTTAAGGAAAAAATTTCCCATTTAGTGATGGGAGCTTAACAGTGAAGCTACACTTTCGTCGCATTCAGTTATAATAACCCGAAGGCCTTTCACAGTTTATCGAGGGGTGAGATATCAGCATGGGAGTGGGCTTGGATCCATGTTTTCAACCATACTACGCACGGCTGTCCCATTGTTGAAGAGGGGGGCTAGATACCTCGGGTGGAAGGCGTTACAATCAAGTTTTAACGCGGTAGAAGACATAATGGGTGGAACTAAACCTAAAGAAGCTCTAACAACTTTTAAAACGTACAGGGGACGAAATCATCAAAGATGCAAAGAGAAAATGCGTGGTGGCGGAAAGAAGAAGGGGTTACCAAAACGTGGCGCTAAATTTAAAAGGACATCAAAAGGGAAGTGTTCTAAGCGAATGAAGCCTATGGCTGATCATTTTTTAATTGATATAAGCTGAGGACACTGCTCTTACGAATCATAGGCTGATTACTACTTGTCGACAGAGGTGGCACTATTTCTGACTCATGGCGCGCATCATCCATCCGTGTAGCTCACAATGTTTTAAATCGGATTTAACTCTCTTTGATATGCCCCCTACACAGGTTTCTATTGTGCATATGACTTTATTACAATTAACTCGTTAAACAGAATTAGTTCACCGAGTGCCCCTATAGAATTCGTGATATCCAGCTTAGGCCCATTCTTTTTTTATCCTTGCTGCATGCACATGCAACTAACGAGTTACTATCACCTATGAACATATCTGAAAAATGTCTTCAACTTTTCAGAAGAAGCGAAGGATACCTTTTTAACTGCCGACGGCTATTATCAGTTTAAAGACGAAACTCGTATAAAGGATAAATTTAAAAATTCTAAAAAGAAGATATACGAGTGTTTTGGACGTCTGCATACAGACTTCACGTTCCAGGAGGAAATGCTTATGAATGGGGTGGATATGAAGTTAACACTCAACCGCCCGATTCCTGAGATCTACATAAATCTGGGACATAATCAAGAAGAGGGCACAAAGCCCCTTGTGATTCACATCATGGAAACATATCTGCGAGTACGGCGAGTGAAATTAAGTTTGCCGAAATATGTAGAAATTCAAAAAAATTTAATACACGCAACAGTAAAATATCCAATTAACAGAGTACAGATCAAACTATACACGGTGCCCTCCGGGTTGGCCTCGAAGCAGCTAGAAAACGTGGCCATGGGAGTTCTACCTAAAAGAATATTAATTGGAATGCAGGATCACGCTTCGACAAATGGAAAATATAAAAAGAGCGCCTTTAAATTCGAGAATTTCGGCCTTAAAAATATAACTCTTTACGTAAATGGCTTTACATTGGGCGGGACTATGGTTACGGACTACTCAACAGACGGTGTGTTCCCGCTCTGCGCGAGAGCTTATATTAATGTGGCCCATATTGCCGGTGGCAGTGACGAGCTTGGGATTTGCGTAACGCAGAAAGAATTTTAGATCAATTTAACCTTTACCCGTTTGATATTACCCCGACTTATCTGCTAGTGTAAATAAACACTTAAGTCCACAACAAAGTGGGACCATCTCAGTCAGATTGGAATTCTCCGACCATATAGACGCACCTATTGGTGTACTAGTATACCTCGAATCACAAGCTCTAATAGAGCTCGACCGCATCAGGAACGTTGTCACAGACTTTTAAAATGTAGGCGAATACACTCTAGAGAGTAATAAAAAGTGACCGAGTCACACGCTCTAAATTTAGCGGTGTGTTTGCCAAGAATGAAACATTAAAATTGCCATCTACGAGGGATTGGTGTAGTCTTATCGTCAATACGGACATTGTGGGGGGGTGAGGGGATTCATTGGTTTGCAATTTATTTTAAAAATAGGGAAAGAATGTACTATTTTGATTCACCCGGCACTCAGCCCTGGAGTGACCATGTTGTCGTATAATTTACCGAACAGCTACGTACATGTCCCTGAAATTCTCGGGAATCCTTACCGTTTCCAAAGATATTTTAGTAATACTTGTGGCATGTACTATCTTTAATTTCTCCCGCACATGTCATGTGGGAAGGGATTTATAAATTTTTTAAAATTATTCGATTTGTGCGACACTGAGATGAATGCTGAATTGGTATACAGACAGATAAAAAAGGTACCCATTTTTGTGCACTCGCTGTATTGTATAAAGTTTTACGTGTGTATATATAATTGTAACTATATTGTGTAAAGTTTTACGTGTGTGTATATATTTGTAACTCTAAAATGTCTCCATTAATGTTAATCTTATTTAAGGGACGCTAGTTCTGTAAGAAGAATTCGGAGCTATTGAAGAATAAGGACCCCAGCCTTCTTTAGTTAGCTTTATAAGGCTAACTAACGAAAATATCATGACCTAACCTAACCAATCGTCAAGGGCGTATAGTTAACCTAACGATTGGTTAGGTTAGGTCATGATATTTTCGGTAGTTAGCCTTATAAAGCTATAACACGACCAAGCTCCGCATCGGTTCTTTTAGGAGAAATTAACATGATTAGTCCATACTGAATCTTTTTTAATTAAAGTTCACTTTTCATAAATCGATTTGTACTCAGAAATCCTAACTCAGTACAATGCAAACTAGGCTATAATTGAGGATAACCGCTAATGAAACATTTACGATAAAATGTGGTGTAGAAATGTATTATTACAACCAACCACACCATATATATATAATATATATATATATTATATATATATATATATAAATATGACGAAATAACAACGAGGGCGACAAAGAATATACAATAATTAAGAATCTATTGTTTTTCACCAAAATACACACATAGGTACATATACACACACACACATATATATATATATATATGTATATATATAAAGAGAGAGAGAGCTGCAAGGCGTTACAAGTACACTAATTTACAGATCAAAAGGAAGAATAGCTGGGTGTACTACGCATCATCAGCCAGTACCGGGTAATGAGCACCGGACCGAGATGTTAACACATACATCCATATATATATATACATATGGGAAAAGAGTGTTACAATAAGAGGAAATGCCGATTAGGGCGCCCGGGCAAATCATAATCACAAAGCAGGTATCCTAACAGGGCTCAAATGTAAGATTAGCCTGATGTGCTAGGCATCATCTGCCAGCAGCGGGTAACGAGCCCGGTTATTAACACATACATCCATATATATATATGAGGAGTGATCAAAAAGTATCGATAATTTTATTACTACGGACAAATGAATGCAAATAAGAAATAACCGTCTACATATATGAGTCTTCCTGCCCTCTGGCGTCTGCAATCTGAAGCAAAATCTGCTACCATGAGTCAGTAGTTGGTTGGAGCGCTAAAAAGGAGGGTGTGTGTTTGCAGTACGTATGAATCTCTGAAATGGAGCAACGTGCGTTCGGAGACGAACGAAATGATTAAAAGAGCTTTTGGAAATGATGCTCTCAGTGTAGCTAACGTTTACAAATGGCACAAAAAGTTTAAAAATGGAGAAACATCGCTTGAAGACAAGGAACGCAATGGCCACCCTTCCACTTCTCGTACGGATGAAAATGTCCAACAGATTTGATTTCTGGTACTAGCAAATGTTTCTCCATTTTTAAACTTTTTGTGCCATCGGTAAACGTTAGTTACACTGAGAGCATCATTTCCAAAAACTGTTATAATCATTTTGTTCGTCTCCGAACGCGCGTTGCTCCATTTCAGAGATTTATACGTATTGCAAAAACACACCCTCCTTTTAAGCGCTCCAACCAACTACTGACTCATGATAGCAGATTTTGCTTCAGACTGCAGACACCAGAAGGCAGGAAGACTCACATATGTAAACGGTTATTTCTTATTTGCATGCATTTGTCCGTAGCAATAAAATTATTGATACTTTTTGATCACTCCTCCTATATATATATATATATATATATATATATATATGGGAAGAGAGTTACAATAAGAGAAAATGCCGATTACGGCGCCCGGGGCAAAAAATAATCACAAAGCAGATATCCTAATAGGTCTCAAAAGTAAGATTAGCTGGGTGTGCTACGCATCGATTCTCTGCCTAGCTCAGTAGTAATGCATACTAATCTATAATTGATGATACCCGCTATGAAACATTTTACAGCAAAATGTAACGAGTTGAAAATGTATTATCACTTCCACACCATATATATATATATATATGACGGAATAGCCACGAAAGAGCAGATAATAAACAGCATGCAACTAGCCTAACCTGGTCAAAAGGAAGTTTAGCTGTGTGTGCTACGCACGGTCTGTCAGCACCGGTCTCAAACCAGGGACCGCAGGCAACTCTTCAAAGTTTTGGCAATTCCAAATCCCTACCTGTAGAACTTTCTATAGATTTTTAAGCTAAGAGAAACAATCGTGTAATAAAATTTCACTTTCAGAGGACACGTTCATTGTATAATAAATCCACTTTCTAAATGACGTTATCTGGAAGGAAGATTAGCTGGGTGTGCTAAACATCGTCTGCCGTCACCGGGTCTCGATCCTTGGGCAGATATCATTTTACCTCGTTTTATTACGAATTTTTATAAATTATAACACTTGCACTGAGTGAAACGATAAATATACATAGCCCGGCCTTCCGCTTAAATCACAAACTAGTTTTTCAAAACGCATTTATTATAGTGTTTTATAAATTAACTAATACGGGCACTGAATGAAAATTTATATAGACATAGCCTGAATCAAATTAAATTAATTACTTGGATTTCAATGCCGTCTTCAACGGTCAATTCTTTCTCGCCGTCACAAATTTTTGCAATGGATTGCGTTGAAAGTAGGGCGTTCCTGTCTGCAGCTGCGAAAAGATGAAGTGTAGAAAACGCTGCAGTGTCTCCTACTTCAAACAACTGCGGGTAGCTGTAAAGCTGTTAAGATTGGCTCATGACGATATATCTCTGTGGTTATTCTTTTATAAATACAACTGTTGTGGAAATCAGATGAAAATCCCTCTTTTATATACGCGAACATAATTGTAAACACCCACAATAGCTGAATCATGAGTTTCCTATTGGCCGTCGGTGAAATTTGGGTGGGGCATAACGTGTAAGCGCTACTACCAGCCAACCAGAGGTCCTGGGCCGTTCTCAGGATCCGCCCAGTGGGCTGTATTGGCTGAGTCGTGAATTCTGGGGCGTGACAAATATAACTTATCCATTCCATGGGTTTCTTGCAGAAATGAAATGATTCGTAGAGACTGAGAGAGAGAGAGAGAGAGAGAGAGAGAGAGAGAGAGAGAGAGAGAGAGACGCTTTGTCTGGAAAATAAAACTTTATATGAAGGATTTTACAACCATCTAAAACTGAAAATAATTTTAAAAATAAATTTGGAAATCGGGGAAGATCGCATCGATATAAAGTTTTTGGTGTCGAGAGATTGGCGTATGATAAATAGCCATTTTATTACCGGTGCTAATATATCCTTCATCTATATATATATATAAATATATATATATATATATATATAGCTGAAGGATTTTACAACCCCTTAAAACTGAAAATAATTTTTAAAATAATTAACAGAAATGGAAGGGGATAGCGTGGCATTAGTCCATCAAGGTTTATGGTGTCGAGAGATTGGCGCCTGATAAATATCCATTTATTACCTCAGCTGTGACAATATATATATATATATATATATATATATATATATATATATATATATATATGAAGGATCTAGCGACATTGGAAAATAAATTTGGAAATTGGGGCAGATCGCATCGGTTTAAAGTTTATGGTGTCGAGAGATTGGCGTATAATAAATATCCATTTTATTACCGGTGCTAATATAGCCTTCATATATATATATACTTGAAGGATTTTACAACCCCATAAAACTGAAAATAATTTCAAAAAACTAATTGTGGAAGATCGATGGAGAGAACGGCCATATATTAAACTTCTGTTTTATCACCTGTGATAATATATATAAAATTTTCCTGTAGTTATTTAAGCATGTGTGTGTGTGTGTGTGTGTGTATGTGTGTGTGTGTGTACTATATAAACTGTGGTATAATATAAGCCCCGCCTAGCGGCGAATGCACCCGGCGCGCGGTAAACGATTATCCTTTCACTCATTTGGGTGGCAGATAAAATGGCTACCCTGGGTGACCTAGTGGTTAAGACGCTGGGTTGCTGGTGGGTTGGATTTCCCGTTAAACTGTAGGACTAAGGTAGAGTGAAAAGCGTGACTTTCGGCTGAATGAACAATTCGGGTAGGTCCGGATTCCGCGTTAAACTGTAAGTCTAGGGTTGGGTGAAAAGTTTGGCCTTCGTCAGAATGAACAAGTCGGGTATTTTTTGTCTTTCTTGGAATAAAAAGAAATGCTGTTTTTGAATACATTTTGTATAAGAGATGAATGACAAAAGTAAATAGACGCCTCTCTCTCTCTCTCTCTCTCTCTCTCTCTCTCTCTCTCTCTCTCTCTCTCTGGAAACTCATCTATAAATAAATAATTAGTATATATACAGTAGCTGTGTGTGCGTGCAATAATAGGGGATCTATATGCGTTTGCTTGCTCCTCTTCTTGGGGGTTCAGGCGATGTATAAACTGTGCCAACTGGCTGATATTGTCTGGAGGCACTGGCTTCTACGCCAACTGGCGGATTTCGAGTTCTAAGTCAAGTGTTACTACCATGATCAGTCATTGAGCTTCTGCCTCCCGTGGAAGCTGGATGGTCTCTTCCTCTCTCTCCTCCTCTCTCAGGTTAGGTTAGGAATACCCCTTTGTGGGGAGAGGTCGTCCCATCTTCTCCCCAAAGAGATCAAGTGGACTCCCCCAGCTTGCCAAAAAAAGGGGGACTCCACCAGCTTGCTGGGGGAGTTCCCCCATTTTTTTGGCACCTTGGGTTTGGCACTGGAGGGGGCCTTGCCACAAGGGGGAGGAGGGTTGGCACTGGCACTCATTGCAACATTTGCAATTGCGCACGCTAACCTTTTGCGGTCATACTACTGCCCTTGACGATTGGTTAGGTTAAATCGTGATATTTTCGTTAGTTAGCATTATAAGGCTAACTAACGAATGCTGGGGGCCTTAGTCTTCAGGTGATCCAAACTATTAAGACAACCTAACCAATCGTCAATTTAAATATATATTAGTTATTTAGTTTTAGCGTTTTATTTGATTAGGTATACGCGGACAAAGTTGTGGAACGCAAACTACACTAGGATAATGTATGGCAGCGTTTCCCAAAGTGTGCTCCTCGGAGCCCTGGGGCTCTCCGAGACCGCTTCAGGGGCTCCGCGAGGTCAAAACTATTTTCATAATATAAATCCTGCAATGAAACAATGAACTGAGTGAGTGATTGAGAGTGAAAACAGTCAAATAACGTCTTAGTACGTTTTGAACTGAGTGAGAGACTGAGAGTGAAAAACAGGCAAATAACGTCTTAGTACGTTTTGAGCCTTTGAGACGAAAGGTTGTGTCTTAGAGTTCTGAGATTTCTTTCTCATGTTTTTGGCGCGTAAAAGCGATATTATTTTGGCTAAAATTTTCAATGAATTTATTTCTGAGTTCAATGTGTAAAATATCGTTTGTTTTGGAATTAAATGAATTTTAATCTGTATGTTCGATAAATTTTGACTTTTATCTATTCTAGAAATTAATACATATAAAATTATACTTAAGCTTCAGTATAATTTTTTAGTATCTCTAAGCTTCGCATATTCTTAAATAGTGATAGAATTGAACAAATTGAAATCTCACATTCTAATAGAAAGATTTGGAAGGAGAGATAGAAGTGCAAAGAGGAATCAGACAGCAAACTATAATTATTCAGTCGTTTGAAAAATAAGTACACTTTGTTGTCTTATTTTGCAATAATATTTTAAAATTTTTATTTAAAACTTTTATTATTTGAAAATTTAATTAAATTG